>OU015760.1:35233326-35247991 GCA_907169655.1 Acomys percivali
AGAGAGAGAGAGAGAGAGAGAGAGAGAGAGAGAGAGAGAGAGAGAGAAGAAATTTTAGGTAAAATGTGTCATTTATCTCAGGAGACTTCAGCTTTTTGATAAAGCTATTAGCTGTCTTCTTCATATGCCCATATACATGTCTGGAAAAAGGAATACTTATGAGATTCATTACATTCTTAGTAATAACCTAACATATTTGTAAGTCAATAATTTTATCAGAATTTATCAAAATTTATCATATATGTATAACATCCTGGTTGTAGCCCCATACCTCCACAGCTCCTCGTTCTACCCTTCTTCTTTCACCCCATCACCCCTCCCCTATTTCTCAGAAAAAGGAAGCTCTCCTTCCCATCCATCCCAGCTCATCAAGTCATATCAGGACTGGATGTATCCTCTTTCCCTGTGGCCTGGCAAGGTAGTTCCACCAGGGGGAAGTAATCAAAAAACAAGCAAGAGAGTCCATGTCACAGAAATGCTCCACTACCCTTACTAGAGGACCCACATGAATCCTGAGCTGGCCCTCAGCTACATCTTTGTAGGGAGCCTAGATTCAGTCCATGCAAGGCACTTGTATTGGTGCTTCAGTCTCAGCATGCCTATCTGGGCCCCAATTGGTTGGCTCTGTTGGTCTTCTTGTGGAGCTCCTGTCACCTCCTGGTCCTTTTCTTCTTCCATACACTTTTTCACAAGGCTTCCTATGCATCGTCCAATGTTTAGCTGTGAGTCTTAGAATCTGTTTCAATCCTCTACTGGGTGGAGATGTTCAAAGAACAATTCTGCTAAGGATCATGTCTGCAAGCATTGAGGAGTACTGTTAGTACTGTCAGGGGTTGATTCTCTCCCATGAGGTGGGTCTTGAATTGGGCCAGACATAAGTTTGACATTCCCTCAGTCTCTGCTCTATCTACTGTATCTGTATCCATGAACATCTGATACATAGGGTGATTTATGACTGGTAGATTTTGTGAGTAGATTAGTGTTCCCCTCCCTCTACCAAGAGACTTGTCTAGTTAAAGGGTGTCTCCTTCAGTCTCTATGGACCCTGCTACTAGGAGTCTTTTATAGACTTCCTCCCATATGCCCCTGGAAGCCTACACTGATTTAGGTCTCCAACTTGTCACAGAGCAGGCAGCACTAACAGTTTCTCTTTTCTTTACAGGCCTTTTGTCTTCCACCCCTGCTCTCTCCAGTGCTGATCTCTACCTTCATGTTTCTCTGTGTTTCCTCTCCTTATTTGTTCTCTCTCTTCCATCACTACCTGTGTCTATTTTATTTCCCCTTCTGAGTGAGATTTTTGCATCCTTCTTTGGATCCTCTTTACTACTTACCTTATTTGGGTCTGTACATTGTACTAAGGTTATACTGTATTATGTGGCTAATATCAGCTTGTAAGTGACTATATACCATGTGTGTCTTTCTGGGCATGGGTTACCTTAATAAGGATGATCTTTTATAGTTCCATCCATTTCCTGAAAATTTCAAGATTTCCTTGTTTTTAATAGCTGAGTAATATTCCATTGTGTAAATGTACCATAATTTCTATATCCATTCTTTGGTTGAGGGACATCTAACTCATTTTCAGGTTCTGCTATTATGAATAAAGCTGCTATGGATATGGTTGATCAAGTGTCCTTGTTGTATGGTGGTGCTTCTTTTGGATATTTGCCCAGGAGTAGTAAGGTTAAGTCTTAAGTTAGAAGAATTCCTAATTTTCTGTGAAAGCACCAGATTGAGTTCCAAAGTGGTTGTACAAGTTTGCAGTCCCACCAGCAATGTAGGAATATTCTCCCTTCTCCATATCTTCTCCAGCATGTAGTATCACTTGAGTTTTTGATCTTAGCCATGCTGATGGAATCTTAGTCAGTTTGATTTGCATTTCCTTGACTACTAAGGACATTGAGCATTCCTTTAATTGCTTCTCAGCCATCAGAGATTCCTCTGTTGAAACTTCTCTGTTTAACTCTGTGCCCTATTTTTAATCTAAAATAGAATTTTTTCTTTTTAAATGATTTATTTTTATTTTATGTTTATAGTTTTCTATATCTTCTTTAATTTTTAAAAATTTGTTTACCTTACATCCTAATTGTAGGTCCTTTCCTGATTATCTCCCAATCCCACCTTCCCTCCCTCACACCCCTTTTCCCTCCCCTAATCCTCAGAAAGGAGAACCCTCCTCCCCTAACATCTGAGCTCAGCCTATTATGTCTCATCTGGACTGTCTGTATCCTCTTCCTCTGTGGCCTGGCAAGGTTGCTCAACCAGGTTTTAATTTATTTATTCAGTTTACACCCCTACTGCAGCCACCTCCTTCCTTCCTCTTTGTTCTCCTCTTCTCTCTTTCTCATTTCCCCCTCCCTTCTCCTCAAAAAAAGAGGAGGTCCTCCACCAACACTCCCCAGCACATCAAGGTGTAACAGGACTAAGTCCATCCTCTTCCATCGAGGCCCAACAAAGCAGCCAGCTAAGAGAAAGTAATCCAGATTCAAGCAATAGAGTCCATGTCTGAGACAGCCCCCTGCTCCACTGTCTAGGGGAACAACATAAAGACCAAGATGCCCAATAGTTTCATATATGTCAGAACCTAAGACCAGTCCATGCTTGCTCTTTGGTTGGTGGTTCAGTCTGTATGAGCCCCATGGCCCTTAGTTGTTGCCTTCATTGGTCTTCTTGTGATGTTATTGTCCCCTCCATGTCTCTCTTTACTTCCCCCAACTCCTCCACAAGACTTTGTTATTTTATTTTATGTGTATAGTTGTCCTTCAACACATGTATATGTAGCCCAGAAGAGGTTGCCAGGTCCCCTGGAACCAGAGTTGCATGTGCCTTTCAACTGTCCTGCAGGTCTTGAAAATCACATCCATGTCCTCTGCAAGATCACCAAGTGCCCTAAATCATCTGTCCAGCCCCAAAGAATTATTACTTTTAAAGTAATTCTATGGATTACCATTTTTTGTTGGGGATTTGTTGACTACATGATGTTATCAATTTTTTCTTTAGTCTGAAATACCCATTTGATAAATTCTTAAGAAATAAATCATGTCATCTTCTTTTCATAACACCTTTGAATATTTGTGGAACATCTATTATGTTTGCTACATATCATTGAGTTCCTTAATTTGTCTATTAAGTAACCATTTGTGTTTCAGTAACAAGATTAACAATTTTCTGAAGATATATTACTTTAAAAATATTTCCAATATGTACTTATAGTAATAAGTTACAAACCAAGTTTGAATTAGTATAGGCAAGTGACTAAAATTTGTATTACTATAAACAAGAATAATGGGTTATTGTCATCCATAGGCTACAGAATATTTCTATCCTCTGCAAAACAACAAATAGCACAAACATCACTATTTTTACTTTTTCTAATATTATTTAGACTCCAAAGGTTGAAAGCAAAATATAAACATTTATGATTCATAAACAGAATATTTGAATCTGTAAAAAATCTCAAAGAAATATCTCTCCCTTTATTTTCTATTCATTCATACATAACTTTATAAAATGCATTGAACACATGAGTGCTAAGAACTTGTTATTAATAAATCATACTTTGAAATAATTTGGATATTTTGAGATATTCAATCCTCAAAAGCCACATACACAGTCTATTCTCTCAATGACTGTATTGGAAGCAAAAAAGGAAATGTGACAGTGTAGTAATTAGTTGCAGTAGATAGAAACTGACAATAATAAAAATGATCGAGAAAATATCAGAGACTCTCACAAAAGCCTATGAGAGTGGGAATAAAGGCTACATTCACTCCAATTTTACTTTGAAAGCACATAGAAACAAAAATCATGAAAAAAAGAATTATGAAATCAATCTTTAAAAACTACAGTTAATATCATTAAGTGATAAGTAAAGATGTAGAGGAAAAATAAGAATTTAATGATATGGAAAGGATCCAAAATTGCAGTGTCATGTGCACATACAGCGTTTGATCAGCAGGATAGCAATTGCTGCACATTGATCTAAGGACCAGACTGAGAGCTTCAAATCACCAGTGTTGTTAATCCCCAGGTGAGAGGTGTCCACACTTTGTGGACAGTGGGTAGGTTCTGCCTCAGGCCCCCCCAGTCAATACACAGAAAAGTCCCTGGGTCCCTACTGTTACAGGCTCGGGCTCCAAGGTCTAGCCACAAGCCTGCCAATGAAGGAAATATAAGCTACAAAATACCAGTGTCTGGGTTTTCCTTCTGAAAGGAGACATAACAGTGTGGAACACAGGTAGATCTGACCTCAGGTCACCCAGCTGGTCTATAGAAAGTTCCCAGGTCTGATCTCAGGTCACCCATCTATCCACCTGAAGAATTCCCTTATGCAGGGAGCTAAGGTATCTCGACCTATAGGCACTCATCTAAGAACTTCTCTCAATGGCCAGTGAAGGACACCAGAATATACCACCCAACACTAGAGACAGGAAGAGGGGTAAATGCCCTTTTAAAAACAGAAACAACAAAAGTCAAAATATGGCATCTTCAGAACCCAGTTTATCCAAAGAAATCAGCCTTGTAAGCTCTATCACATCTGAAACACACAAAAAAAATGACCTCAAATCCTTCATAATGAAGATGATAATGGAAGAAACAAATGAAATCCATAAACAAGTACAGGAAGGTACAGCCTATCAGACTGAGGACCTTAGAGAGGCCACAAATGAAGAAATTGCAAGAAGAAATTCAGGAAAATGCAAACAACCAGGTGAAGAAAATCAATAAAATGGTTCAAGATTTGAAGAGAAAATTTTAAACAATAAGAAAAGCACAAACTGAGGAAAACCAAGAGAGAACCTAAAAAATAAAACAAAAAATGGAGAGGGAAGCATATAAAACAGAATAAAAGAGAAAGAGGAAAGAATTTCAGGTGTAGAAAATAAAATAAAATAATTTAATTCAACCATCAATGAAAATGTTAAGTCTAAAAACTTCCTGACACAAAACATCCAAGAAATAAAGAACATCATGAAAAGACAAAACCTAAGAATAATAGGAACTGAGGAAGGAGATGATGCCCAGCTACAAGGCCCAGAATATATTTTCAACAAAATCATAGACAAAATTTCACCAGTTTAAGGAAAGTCATGCCTATAAACATACAGAACACCAAGTAGATTAGACTAGAAAGGAAAATCCTCCTGCCACATAATAATCAAAACAAAAAATGTACAAAACAAAAAAATTAAAAGTGCAAGGAATAAAAGCCAAGTAACATGCAATGGCAAATCTATCTGAATCACACCTGACTTTTCAGCAGAGACCATAAAAGCCAGAAGGGCTTGGGCAGATGTCCTTCAATCCCTGAGAGTCTGCAGATGCCAGTCCAGACTACTATACCCAACAAAACTTTCAGTAACCATAGATGGAGAAAACAAGATATTTCATGACCAAAATTAAATAAATAAACAAGTAAATAAATAGTACCTATTTACAAGTCTGGCCTTTCAGAAGATACTAGAAGAAAAACTCTAACCAACGGAGGCTAACTACACCCAGGAAAACACAGGAAGTAGATAACTTTTTTCTGCAAAAATGAAAATTAGACAGGATCATAATCATACTACCACTACCAAAAACTAAATAAAAGGACATAACAGTGACTGGTCACTAATCTGTATCAACATCAGTGGTTTCAACTCTCCAATAAAAATATATGGAATGTATCTGTAAACAGGACCCACGATGCTACTGCATACAAGCAACACACCTCGGCCACAAAGAAAGACATCTAATGAGAATAAAAGCCTGAAAGAAGGTCTTCCAAACAAATGTACACAATAAACAAGATGCAGTAGCCATTCTAAAATTTAATAAAATACATTTTCAACCAAAATTAATCAAGAGATGAGGAAAGACCCTCATACACATCAAAGGAAAATTCAACAAAGGTGATATCTCAATTCTGAACATCAATGCCACAAATACAAGGCCACACACATTTAATAAAGGTTAAAGCATACATTGATCTCCATGCGTTAATTGTGGGAGACTGCAACACCCCCTTCTCACCAAAAGATAGGACAACAAAACAAAAGCTGAAAATGAGAAATAATGACATTAAGAAATGTCTTGAATCAAATGTACATAATAGACATCTACAGAACTTTTAACCCAAACACAGAAGATTATACCTTTTTCTCAGCATATCACAGAACATTCTCCCAAATTGGCCATAATTGGTCACAAAGCAAGCCTCAACAGATGCAAGAAGATTGAAAAAAAACTTGTATCCTATCAAGTCACCATGGATTTAAGCTGGGTCTCATCAAGAACAGAAATTTTTAAAAAAGAGCCTACACACACTTGGAAATTGAACAACATCCACCCAACCAAAACTGAGTCAGGGAAGAAATAAAAAAAGAAATTAGGAACTTCCTAAAATTAAATCAAAATGAGGGCACAACATACCCAAATTTATGGGATACAATGAAAATAGTGCTAAGAGGAAAGTTCATAACACTATGTGCCTTCGTAAAGAGATTGGAAACATCTCACTACAAGCAACTTAACAGCACACCTGGAAGCCGTAGGGAAAATTAGACACCTTAAAGGAGTAAATAGCTGGAAAAAATGAAACTTGTGGCTGAAATCTATAAATTAGAAACAGAGAAGACTCCTGAGAATCTATGGGGATGACAATGGCTGTGACATTTAGCAGTGGGGATTAAGGAGCCTGAAGTTGTCACCTTTTGAAGCAAGGGGAAACTTCCAGTGGAAAGAGGGATACCACTCAAAAACCTTAGACCCAAATTTTGCCTTGCCTACAAAATGTGTATGGGTAAAGATGTATCAGAGATTGAGGGAATGGCAAACCAATGCCTGGCCCAACTTGAAACCCATCAATAGGAGAGCGTCAACCCCTGTCATTATTAATGATACTCTGCTTTGATTGTAGATATAACCTGGTATAACTGTATTCAGAGAGATTTAATCCAGCAGTTGGTGGAAACAGATGCAGAGACCCAGAGCCAAACATTAGACAGTGCTCAGGGAGTTCTGTGGAAGAGGTGGGATGAAGGATAGAGGAGATCAAGGACAGCAGAAGAAGAGTTACAGAGAAAATTAACCTGGGCCCATAGATGCTCAAAGAGTCTGAACCACCAAATAACAAGCATGTATGGTCTGGACCCAGCCTTCATAAACAAAAGTAGCAGATGTGCAGAGTGGTCAGCATGTGCATACCCTAAAATGGGAGTAGGGGCTGTCTCTAATTCTGTTCCCTGCCACTGGATTCCTTTCTTCTATCTGGGTTGTTTTATCAGGCCCGAGTGGGAGATAATGAACTTAGCCTGCTGAGACATGAGATGGCAGTGTTGCTTGTTACTCCTTAGGGGCCTCCCCTTCTCTGAGAAAAAGGACAGGGAAAAGAGGGGGAGGGGTACATGAAAGTGGGAATGGGAGGGGAGGAGAGTGTGGTCTGTGATCAGGCTGTAAAGAAAATAAATAAATAAATAAATAAGTGATTAATTTGGAAAAAAATTAGAAACAGAGAGAATAATTTGAAAATTTAGCAAAACAAAGAGTTGGTTCTTTGGGGAAATAAAAAAAGATAGGCAAACCCTCAGCCAATCTAACTAAAAAGCAGAGAGACATTATATAAATGAACAAAATCAGAAATGAAAAAGGAGACATAACAACAAAAATAAAGGAAATCCAAAGAATCATTAAGCCTTACTTCAAAAGCCAAAATGAAACAAACTTTGCAAATCTACATGAAATGAACAATTTTCTAGATAGGTTCCACTTACTAAGTTAAAACAAGATCAGGTAAACAAATTAAAAAATCCTATATCTCATATGAAAATAGAAGCAGTCATCAAAATTCTCCTATCCATAAAAAGTCCAGGGCCAAAATGTTTCAGCACAGAATTCTACCAGGCCTTAAAAGAAGAGCTAATACAAAGGCTCTTCAAACTATTCCACAAAATGGAAATGGATGGAACATTACCAAACTCATTCTATGAGGCCATAGACACCTTGATACCTAAACTACACAAAGATGCAACCAAGAAAGAGAAATTCAGACCATTTTCTCTTACAAACATTGATGCAAGAATACTCAATACAATACTCAAATGAATCCAAGAACATATCAAAGATATCATTCACATAACCAAGTAGGCTTTATCCCAGACATGCAGTGATGGTTCAAGGTATGGAAATCTATCAAGATAATTCACCATATAAAAAATCTGAAAGAAAAAAAACACATGAACATATCCTAGGATGTTGAAAAAAATATTTGACAAAATCCAACACCCATTCATGTTTAAAATCTTGGAGAAATCAGGGACACAACACACATACATAAATATAATAATGGATATATACAATAAGCCAATAACCAGCATTAAGTTAAATGTAGAGAAACTCAAAGAAATTCCACTAAAATCAGGAACTAGACATGGTTGTCCACTATCTCCATAAGTGTCTTCCAAAATTCAACCAGAGACCTCCTACAGCTGATAAACACCTTAAGCAAAGTGGCTGGATACAAGACTAATTGAAAGAAATCAGTAGCCCTCCTGTAAATAAATGAAAAAGTAGCAAAAAAGAAATTAGGGAAACTATATTCTTCACAATAGCCACACATAATATAAAGTCTCTTGGTGTAACTCTAAACAAGCAAGTGAAAGCCATATATGAATAAAACCTCAGGTATATGAAGAAGTAAATTGAAGAATATATCAGAAGATAGAAAGATTTCCCATGTTTATGGACCAGATGGATCAACATAGCAAAAATGGCCATCTTACCAAAAGCAACATACACATTCAATGCAATCCCTATCAAAATACATATACATTTTTTTTACAGCTCTTGAAAGATCAATTCTCAACATCATATGGAAAAACTAAAAACCAAGAGTAGCTAAAACAATCCTGTACAATAAAAGATCTTTCAGAGTAATCTCCATTTCTGATCTCAAGCTGTACTATAGGGCAACAGTAATAAAAATGGCATAGTATTGGCATAGAAATAGGCTCATGGATCAATGAAAGCAAATTGAAGACTCAGGAATAAACCCACACACTAATTGACACCTCATATTTTACAAAGAATCCAAAATCATACAATGGAAAAAATATAGCACCTTCAACAAATGATGCTGGTGTAAGTGGATGTTCACATGTAGAAAAATGCCAGTAGATCCAGACCTATCACCCTACAAAAAACTCAAGTCCAATGGATCAAAAATATCAACATAACAACGGATACACTAAATCTATGAGAAGAGAAAGTGAGGAAGAGTCTTGAACTCATTGGCACAGGAGACAACTTCCTAAACAGAAAACACCAATAGCCCAGGCTCTAAGATCAACAATTAATAAATGGGACCTCATGAAGCTGAAAAACGTCTGTTAAGGCACAGGACTCTGTAAACAGAACAAAGTGACAGCCTACAGACTAGGAGAAGATCTTCACCAACCCTACATCTGACAAAGGGCTAATATCTAAAATATATAAGGGACTCATGAAATTAAACTTCACTAAACCAAATAATCCAATTTAAAATATGGTACTGAACTAAACAGAGAATTCTAAACAGAAGAAGTTTGAATGGGTGAAAATGCTTAAAGAAATTCTCAACGTCCTTAATCCTCAAGGAAATGGAAATCAAAATGACTCTGAGATTCCCTCTTACACCTACCAAAATGGCTAAGAACAAAAGTTCAAGTGACAGCACCTGCTGGCAAGGATGGGGAGAAAGGGGAACACTTACTTCTCCATTGCTGGTGGGCATATAACCACGTTGGAAATCATTCTGGAGCTTTCCAAGAAAACTGGTGATAGTGCTACCCCAAGACTTAGCCATAACACTTCTGCGCATATACCTGAAAGATGAGCCTCCATACAATAAGGACATTTGCTCAACTATGTTCTTAGCAGTCTTATACATAGTAGCCAGAATCTGGAAAAAACTAGATGTCCTCAACTGAACAATGGATAAAGAAACTGTGGTACATTTACACAGTGGAATACTACTCAATTATTAAAAATAAGGAAATCTTGAAATTTGCAGGCAAATGAAATTAGAAAAGATCATTCTGAGTGAGTTAACTCAGACCCCTTAAGACACACATGGTATATACGCATAAGTGCATATTAGCCCAGTGTAGATCTCCTCTGAGAGACTCTATCTGCTGGGGGACTGGGACAGATGGTAAGACTTGCTGCTGAACTCTGGGTGGAGTGATGAGAGTGGTATTGAAGAATGAGGGAATGGAGGGTTCAGAAGCCCAGCAAGGAAACCATCAAGGCAAGTGGATCTAGACCCAAGGAGGACTGTACATACTGTTACATCAATCAAGGGTAGTGCATGCATTGAACCTTGATCGTCTATTTTCAGGTAGCCAATATATAGCTCATTCTTCTCGGTTGTGAGAAGAATGGGGACTGCCTCTGATGTAAACTCTGGTGCCCCTTATTTGATCACTTCCCCTTGGTGGGGAATCCTGGTGAGCACAAAGTGGAATGAGAAGCAGACTATCTGGATGAGACCTAATAGGCTGTCCTTATGGGTGGAGAAGGAGGTCCTCTTTTGCCAGAGTTGTTGGGGAGGGGAATATGACAGAAGCAAGAGTGTTGGTAGGAACAGAAAGATACACGTGCGGCATTGGAAATCAGGATGTAATCTGAATAAAGTATAATAGATTAAAAAAAGAAAACCAAACAAACTAAACCAAAAACTCTGTGTTGCGGGCTATGGGATACAGATCAACTGGTAGGTTGCTTGCCTACCATGCACAGAGCCCTGGCTGGGTGCCATCCCCAGGACTGTGTAAATTGAGTGTGGTGGTCTGCACCTGTATTCCCAGAACTAGGAAGTAGAAGCAGAAGTATCAGAAGTTTGAGGTCTTTCATGGCTATATAACAAGTTGAAGAGAGGAAAAATGAATGCCCAGCTATCAATGGAAATTGGGACTATTTGACAAATTACAGCCAAAGAAATCAATTGAGTTTGTGAAAGTATTGGTTAGTTAATAAATACTGACACTGTGGGGAAATTAAAAAGAAAAAAGATTTTAGTGACTTATCAGTTTTGTGGTTGACATAGAATGTACTGGAAAGAATAATCTACACAAGAATAAGCATGTGTAACTTTAAGCCATTCACTCTATACAGGGTATGCTTGATACCTATCACATGACTGTGTAAATGGAATACCCTCAGCTCAGTCTTCCCTGTTTATATACTCTAACTCTTCCCAGAGATTCCAAGGGTGCATAAAATCAGGGCAGATTTGTATATAATTCCTTGGGAGAGGTGACAGAATCTCAAGTGAGAGTCCTGTGACCCTCTCCATTCCTTCCTTCCATGAAGGAAAAGTGAACATTCCACAAGCCAGGCTGTAATAATCTTTGGTGATTAGGTTAGGAAAAGTTTTGCTGAAGATGATCACAGTTTTGCTCAAAAGATGATCCTATACTACAGGCCAGACCGGAGCTGTGTCTTAATCCTGCAGATAAAAGGTTGATCATTTCCTCCCCGTAGTCTATTGCCTGGGTCACTGTGTATTTGTGAAATAAAGTTTTATAGAAATCCAGCCACAACATTTCTTTACATTGACTCTAACACTGGCTTTGAGTTATAACAGCATATATGTGAAGCATAAAAGTTTATAAGATATATGAAGCTTAAACTATGTATTTGTTGAGACTTTAATAGATAATATTTTCCAATCCCTACAGAAATTTTAGTTGAACCTTTCTAATGTGAATGAGATGCTCCAGAGAAATCTGCACATCATTTGTAAGCAAACTATAAATGTATCCCTTAAAATGGTAAAAGCATATTTAATGATCAATTAACTCCATTAAATTTCAAAAGGTATCTAACTTTTTTAACTTTTCATATTAAAATGAATGAAAAGTTATTATGAGAATCAGGGGATTCAGAATTCATAGATTTCAACAGTGAATAAGACAACAAAAAGCCTTAGAATGTTTTTTTCTAGACTTGGCTATTATAAAAACTGTGAGAAACTTAAAATCAAAACAGTAATCCAAAATCATTTGAAGCCTGAGAACTAGGCTCACAACCTAGAGAGGATTAAGGATCAATAAAATAAACAGGGTGTTACAGAATAAAATGTCAATCTAGACCTGTAAAATAAAATCATTGGCCTTATTGAAAAGTGAATGAAAAGCTAACACTTTATAATACTGTGTTGGTTTAGTTGTTGTTTTGCTCCATAAGTATTTCCAATTATGAAATTTTTATTAACAGTGGAAGAATAACTACTGAGCGGGACTTTGTAAGTGTAATAAGTATTTTTGCCATAAATATATTTACTTTTTCATTGCATACTCATTATTTTGTATACAGTACATGACTTAGCTAAAAAAATTAAAATTGTATTTCAGGATTACAAAAATATGCATACATTATTTTTGCATTATATCATGTACAAAATTAACATGTTAAAAGTTTATAGATACCTAAATGTGAAAATATAGCAAAAATAAGCAAAAATATATGCATGGTTATCTGATATATAAAGATTATTAGAACTTTAGGAACATATAATCCTAAATAAAACAATTTACTAAACTACAGTGACTATTAATAACTTGTATATATCAAAGTACACCATTAGGATACAAAAATTAATGCCATAAAGAATGATGGGATATGTGAAATGCATGTATATGTCATATAAAATATGCACATTGATAATTATGAAGAATTCTTATTAATCTTTAAAGGAAAAAAAGAAAAAAACAGAAAAACAGGAAAAGTTCCTTTAAAATGACTTGACAAAAATGCACTCTGAGGCCTATTTGTAATATTCTTTAGTTTACTTGTATGGTGTTTATAAAATAATCACTAAAAATCATAATTCTGTTAGAAATTCCTTAATAACCATAAGAAATAGAACCCCTCATGATTTTCTATTAGGCTCCACCTCTAAATTTCCAATCACCTCAATGACACACAAAGGACTATGCCTCTAACCCATAGATTCTTGGGTACTACTCACTTAATATCATAGAAAGATACTAGTATTCTGGGCAGATAACCAATTTACCTTTATTTATACATTGCCTAGACTTTCAAACATAGGACTTTAGCTAACATCTTTCCGATTCACCTAATCAAACACGAAATATGTAGGAAAAAATAATCGGCAGACCAGTGCTGATTTTGCAGACCTAAATAAAAAGCTACAATAGATATGTCAGAAGGGTACTAAAGTGCTATTTATTTAAATTTATTTCTTGGAATTGAGCACTACCTTAATAGCTTGAAAGTGTTAATGTCTCAAAGAACCTAAATTACTCCCTAAATGTAATTTATGCTTGAGAATAATCTGACTAACTTGATTTAGAACAGCAGGAAATAAGTTATGCTGCACATAAATGATACAGCACTGTGCTTTTAAATACTGTTTGCATAGTGAATAAGAATTTTAATATTTGCAAAATTTTAAAGTCAGTTGATTTATTATCCTTATGTTTACACTGACATTTTGTTTCTTTAGTTTGGCCCACTTTGCTTCTTACTCCTAGGGAAAGGTATTAGAATTTTTTCACCTTAGATGTAGCATAGAAAGAAAAACATTCAATTCCCAGACTGTTATTTTTATTGTCTTTTTATATGTGTTTATTTGCTGCTGCTCATTTGCTCAGTCCTAGACTGCTTAGTTACTGGAGAGAGAGGAATTTAAGGAGCATAGTAACATACTAGAGACTAATTTTATAAATATATTGTAAAAGCAATAAATCTATGCATACACATTATCTTCTTTGGTGGGAGAGTATTTACACAAGTAGTCATGATAGAATTATAATTTCATATGATAAATTCAAGAATAAATTTAGGCTTCTATTAATGCATATTAAATGCTACAGATATATATTAAAACTTTATGTGATGTTTGAAATGGAGTTTAAAGTATTATTACTCACATTAAGTGTCATTATGTGTAAAGCACATGCTTTTATTCTTCAATATTTTCTTTGGATAGAGTTGTTTATTTTGGCAGCAATTTTAACAATAAAAGTAAATCAACTTCTCAGTTTTCAAAGTTTTAAAGGTTTCCTACTATATGGGAAACTTTATACATTTATCAAATTGCTCCTTGTTCACATAAAATTGTTAAAACTGCAAAGCTTTGGTTTAGAAGAGTTGTATAAAACATAAAATAAGGACAAGGGGCTGATGTCCAATCCCCATTATAGGAACATTTAGAAGGAACATGGAAACTCCAGACAATTGTTTTACTGCTTGGGCATTAATGTGGCTATAAATACAAAAGACACTTTTCTTGTCCTTCCCTTTGTACTTTCTCTGTTATTAAAATGTAGGTCTGAAGAGATCAAGTGTATGGTCCACAGGTTTTCTTCTCTTGAATGATTATAGAAAGATAGCCTATAAAAAGGACTTAGGAGTGATGGTGGGAAGAGATATTGAAGACTCTGGTGGAGAATAATAGTGCCAGTATAATGAGCAATAGATGGTGAATCTATGATTGAAAACCTCTGACATATACAGTAGCCTAGTTATTAAAACATGAATATTTAGCAAACAGCTACCTCCTAGTAGCAAACAGTGTTAAAAGAATAATTCAGATGGTAGAGTGGTAATAAATGCAAACTAACAAGAGGACTGATGACTGCTACAAAATTAGATGGGCCAATTGTCACCCACTGGT
>OU015760.1:35251352-35273682 GCA_907169655.1 Acomys percivali
TCTCTCTCTCTCTCTCTCTCTCTCTCTCTCTCTCTCTCTCTCTCTCTCTCTCTCTCTCTCGGAAAAATGTTTGTCTGTGGGTGTCTGCACCTGCTCCCATCTGCTATCAGAGTAATCTTCTTTGATCATGGATGCTGGATTGAGCATGAATAGCAGAATATAATTAGGAATCATTTTCATTGATTAGCTGGTAAACAGAGTTATATTTCCCTCTACTTTAGGTATCTTGGATATTCAGTCTCCAATTCCCATCCATCCAGGTAGTGTAGAGCATGGGCTTCCTCTTGTGACATGGGACTCAAGTTAAACCAGATATTGCTTGGCAACTTATAGAAGCATCAACTTACCTGAAATTTTCATGATATTATTTTTTAACAGCTGGGTAATACCCCATGGTCTAAGTTTACTATATTTCTTTATCTATTCTTCAATTTAGATATACCCATACTGTTTCCAGTTTCTTACTATTATGAGTAAAGCAACAATGAACATAATTGAGCAAGTGTCCTTGTGATGTGATAGAGTAACCTTTGGGTATAGATCCAATAGAGGTATAGCTGTGTCTATATTTCTTAATATAGAGCAAAGTTTTAAGGAAGTGTCATATAAATTTCCATAGGGTCAATATAAGGTTGCACTTTGAACAGCAATGGCAGAGTGCCCTTTTTCCCATCCTCACCAACATAAGCTGTTAATTGTGTTATTGATCTTGGCCATTCTGACATGTATAAAATAGACTCTCAAGGTAGTTTGATTTGCATTTCCCAGATGGCTTTGGATGGTCAACATTTTGTTAAATGATTCTCAGATATTTGAGATGTCTCTGTTGAGAATTCTCTCTTTAGATTTGTACCCTATTTTGAAATTAAATTATTTGGGGTGTTGATATCTAGTTTCTAGAGTTATTTATATATTTTGGATGTTAGGCCTCTATCAGATGTGGAGCTAGTAAAAACTGTTTACCATTCTATGGTCTGCTGCTTTATCTTATTGACAATGTCATTTGCCTTAAAGAAGCGTTTCAGTTTCATGCAGTCCTGTTTTGCAATTGTTTTTAATTCCTAGGCAATTGGTGTTCTGTCCAGGAAGTTATCTTCTCTGTCAGTATATTCAAGGGGCTAGAAGAATGACTCAGAGGTTAAGAGAACTAGATGTTCTTCTAAAGGTCCTAACTTCAATTCCCAGCATCACATGGTGGACCATAGCCATCTATAATGCGATCTTGTGCCCTCTTCTGGCATGTAAGCATTCAAGGCAGTTCCATAAGTTCTCTTCTATCAGGTTCAGTGTGTTTGGTTTTATACTGAGCTCTGTTATCCACCACTAATGTCTATTTTATTTGTCCTTTTGAGTGAGCTGTAAGCATTCTGCCTTGGGCCATCCTTTTTACTTACCTTCTTTGGGTCTGTGGATTCTAGTATAGTTATCCTGTATTTTAAGGATAATATCCACTTTTGTGTACATATTATGCATGTCTTTCTGGTTCTAGGTTACTTCACTCTAGTTCCCTCTGTTTTCTTGCAAATTTCAAGATTTCCTTGTTTTTGATAGCTTAATAGTATTCCATTTTATAAATGTGTCACAATGTCTTTATTAATTCTTCAGATGAGGGACATATAGGGTGTTTACAAATTCTGGCTATTATTAATAAAGCTCTTATGATGATAGTTCAGCAAATATCCATGTTATATGGTAGAGAATCTTTTAGGTATATGCCCAGGAGGTGTATAACTGGGTCTTGAGGCAGAACCTTCCCAATTTTCTGAGAAACCACCCAATTTTTTCTAGAGTGGTTGTACAAGTTCACACTCCGACCAGCAGTGGAGGAATATTCCTCTTGTTCCATATCTTTGCCAGCATGTGCTGTCACTGGAATTTTTTATCTTAGGCATTCCGACAGGTATATGGTGTTATCCCAGTGTTGTTTTAATTTGAATGTAGCTAACGACTGAAGAAGTTGAACATTTCTTTAAATGCTGCTTGTTCATTTGATAGTCCACTTTTGTGACATATCTGCTTATGTCTGTACCCCATTTTTGGATTGTGTTATTTAGTTTGTTGGTGTCTACTTTCTTGAGATCATTACATGTTTTGGATATTAGCCCTCTTTCAGATGTGGAGTTAGTGAAGATATTCTCCCAATGTGTCAGCTGTGGTTTTGTTCTGTAGACAGTGTCCTTTGCCTTATAGAAGCTTTTCAGTTTCATGAAATCCCATTTATTTATTTGTACTGCTTAAATTTATTTTTATCATGGAATACCTTGTTTTCTCTATCTATGATTATTGAAAAACTTTCTGGGTGCAGTAGTCTGAGCTGACATCTGTGGTTTCTTAGGGTTTGAAGGACACATGCCCAGACCCTTCTGGGTTTCATAGTCTGTTGAGAAGTCAGTTGTAATTCTGATAGAATTATCTTTATTTATAGCTAGGATTTTTCCCTTGCAGCTTTTAATATTCTTTCTTTGTTCTATACATTTAGTGTTTTGATTATTATTTGGCGTGATGATTTTCTTTTCTAGTTGAGTCTATTGATGATCTGTAAGATTCTTTTATGTTTTTAGGCATATAAGTTTTCTTCTGTGATTTTGTTGAAAATATTTTCTGGCCCTTGGAGCTATGAATCTTCTCCTTCTTTTATTCCTATTATTTTTATGTTTGTTCTTTCCATAGTGTCCCAGATTTCTTGGATGGTTTGTTTTAGGAAATTTTAGATTTAACATTTTTTTTGAAAAGGATATCAATTCTTTTTCAATTCTATCTTCTGCACCTGAGATTCTTCCATTTCTTTATTATTTTTTTAAAATATATTTTATTAATTTATTCATATTACATCTCAATTGTTATTCCATCCCTTCTTTTCTCTCATTCCTCCCTCCCTCCTATTTTCCCCTTACTCTCCTCCCCTATGACTGTGAATGAGAGGGACCTCCTCCCCCTGTATATGTTCATAGAGTATCAAGTCTCTTCTTGGTAGCCTGCTATCCTTCCTCTGAGTGCCACCAGGCCTCCCCATCCAGGGGACATGGTCAAATATGGGGCACCAGAGTACGTGTGAAAGTCAGTCCCCACTCTCCACTCAACTGTGGAGAATGTCCTGTCCATTGGCTAGATCTGGGTAGGGGTTTAAAGTTTACCACCTGTATTGTCCTTGGCTGGTGCCTTAGTTTGAGCGGGACCCCTGGGCCCAGATCTGCCCATCATAATGTTCTTCTTGTAGGTTTCTAGGACCCTCTGGATCCTTCTACTTTGCTATTCTCCCATGGTTCTCTCATCTAGAGTCCCAATAGGATGTCCTCCCCTCTGTCCCATTTTACTGGTAAGTGAAGGCTTTTGTAGGACATGTATTCCATTGATGATACTTGATTCTGTAGTTCCTATTCCCTTCCCTAGGTTTTCCATCTCCAGGATTGCATCAGATTTTGTGTTCTTTATTTTATTTTCAGTTTTAGGTTTTAAGCAGTTTTATTCATTTTCTCCTCCAATTTGATTGTGTTTTTCTACAGTTCTTAAAGGTCTTTATTAAATTCTTTGATTTGTTTGTTTGTATTTTCCTGTATTTATTTGAGGGATCTATTTTCCTCCCTTAATGCCTCTATAATTTTCATAACCATAAATTTATGCTAGTTTTCTTGTGCTCCATGTCTTAAAGTATCTTCATGGATTCCTGTTGTAGGATAGCTGGTTTCTGGTGGTGTCTTACTGCCCCAGGTTTTATTCTTTATGTTCTTACACTGACTCTTACACTGACCACTAGCCATCTGGTTGTCTCTGGTATGAACAGTCCTGATGGTCCCTCTGCTGGCCTTGTCCTAGGCAAATTTGGCAGATCAGGAGTCACCATTGGAAAAGGCTCTAAGCTGATTGTGGCTGGGCCTGCCACAGGCCTCCTCAGGATGGAAGAAATGGGGGTTGGGTCTCAAAAATAGCTCACCTCTGCTGGCTCTGCTGGCTCTCTGATATGTGTGTCTCAGGTGGGTGAGGCAGAGGATTCTAACCTGAATCCTCTGTATGACTTTTATTATGAAGTTTTCTTAAATTTTGTCTAAAGCATTTTCTAATGAGATATTCATATGGGTTTTTTATATTTTATTTTATTTATATGGTGGATTACATTTAGTTATTTGTATATATTGAACAATCACTTAATCTATGGCATGAAACCTACTTGATCTTAGTAGATTATATTTTTTTATGTGTTGATTATTTTGGTTTGTATTTTATTGAGTATTTTTGTATCTTTGTTCATAAAGGAAAAGAGAGTCTCTCTTCCATCTCTTGTATTCTGTTGCTAATGCTTATTTCTGTAGTTCCTGTTCTTTTTAAAATAAGGGTAAATGTGGACTTATAAAATTAATTGAGAAATACTCCTTATGCCTCTTCTCCTACAGTCTGGCAGAATATTGCCTAAGATTGTCTGGCCCTAAGTTTATGAACTTTTTTTTTTTTTTTTGGTTAGGAGGCTTTTGATGACTGCTTCTATTACACTAGGGATTTAGATCTGTCAAAATTGTTTATCTAACCTTGATTCAACTTTAGTAACTCATGCCTATCAAGAAAAGTATTCATTTCTTTTAGATTTTTCCAATATTGTGGAGGACAGGTTTTTAAAAATACATCCTTATTGATGCCTGTTGTTAAATACGATTTTCATTTCTGATCTTGTTAATTTGTAATTCATTTTCTGCCTTTTATTTAGTTTGGATAAGTGTTTGTCAATCTTGTTTATTTCCTCATAGAAACCAACTGTTTGTTTCATTTATTGTTTTTATTGTTCTCTTTGATTATTTATTGGTATCTACTCCTCAAGGGTGTGATTATTTGTTTTCGTTCTAGATCTTTCAGGTGTGTTGTTAAATTGCTAGTATGAAATCTTTCCAATTGTCTTTTAAAGGCATTTATTGCTATGAACGTTCCCCTTTGTACTGTTTTTATTATGTCCCATAAGTTTAAGTGTATTCTAAATTCATTTTCATTGGATTCTAGATAGGCTTTAATTTCTTTTGTATTTCCCTATTGACCCATTTTAATTAGTAGAGAGTTGTTCAGTTTTCATGGGTTAGTACACTTTCTGTTACTTTCTTTTTGTTGTTTTTTGTTTTGTTTTGTTTTTGTTTTGGATTTTTAAAAATATATATACAGGTTTAATCCATGGTGATCTAGTAGGATGCAAAGAGTTATTACAATTTTTTTTGTATCTATTATAACTTGCTTTGTGTCAGAATATGTGGTCAATTTTGGGAAAGTTCCATGAGGAATTGAAAAGATGGTGTAATCTTTTGTGTTTGTGTGAAATGTTCTATAAATATTTGTTAGGTCCATTGGATTTATAATGTCTGTTACTTCCAGTATTTTTCTGTTTAGTTTTTTGTGGATAGCATTTCTATTGGTGAGAGTGGGTAATTGAACTTTCACACTATTAGTGTCTGATGTTCAGTATGTTATTTAAGATGGAGTAGTGTTTCCTTTGTACACTTGAGTGCCTTTGTATCTGGTACATAGATATTCAGAATTGAAATGTCATCTTGATGATATAAAATATCCTATGCCATTTTCTTAAATTAATTTTGGTTTGAAGTCTATTTTGTTAGTTATTAAAATGCACTCACCAGATTGTTTCTTTGGTCCATTTTCCTGGAATATCTTTTTTCAACTCTTTTCCCTTTTTTATTTTATTTGGATGCAGCAAAAGAATGGATACTGTATTTGCATCTCTTCTGATAGTTCATGTCTTTTGTTGGGGAACTGAAACCAATGATACTGAGAGATATCAATGACCAATGGTTATGAATTCCTTTTATTTTGTTTTGTAGGTGGTAGTGGTGGTGGTGTTGGTGGCGGCACTGGTAGTGGTGGTGGTGGTGGTGGTGGTGGTGGTGGTGGTGGTGGTGTGTGTGTGTGTGTGTATGTGTGTGTGTGTGTGTGTGTGGGGGTGTGTGTATGTATGTATCCCTTTTGTTTTTGCTGGTGTAAGAATATTTATTTCCTTTGTATCATGATTGTAGTTAACTTCCTTGTGTGTGGGGTTTCCTTCTAGCACCCTGTGCAGGGCTGTGTTTCTAGATAGATATTAAGTTTGATTTTATCATGGAAAATCTATTTTGTAACTTTAATTATCTATTTAAAAGTATAATATAAAATAATTTGTAATTGCAAATATATAATAATGTACCTACATTACATAGATACTGATAGAGACATATTTGTCGAAATTTTATGTCAATAAATCATTCAGTGTTATAACTGATATCATGAATAGCCATATATTTAAATTTTATTCTTCTGTTATCTATTACAACATGATTAATTTTCCTCTCTGTCCCCTGAATTCAGTCCCTCCTTCCACACATCCTCTTTCCTGGATTTACTCATCCTCCATTTCCCTTAAGAAAACAAACCCTACCCCAGAATATCAACATAAAATGTCATAAGACTAGGCAAATACCCTCTTATCAAAGCTGAATGAGGCAACCCTGTGGGAGAGAAAGTTCTGAAAAGCAGGCAGAAAAGTCAGTGATAACTTTTACTGTTAGGAGTTCTACAGGAGACCAGGTTACATAAAGATTAACCATAACATATATCCATAGAACCTTGCTTTGATCCCTGAAGGTTCCCTGATTGTGGCTTCAGTCTCACTCCCCATGAACCTTCTTTATTTGATTCTGTGAGCCATGTTTTTGTGTTGTCCTCAACCTCCTTACATCCTAAATTTTTCCTCACTCTCTTCTATAAAATCTCCTAAGCTCTGCATAAGGTTTGGCTGTATGTCTCCTACTAGTTGCCGAATGTAGCTGCTCTGATGATGAGTATAGCAGAATATCATTAGGAATGATTTCATTTACTTTTTTTTCTTTTGTTGTCATGTTTGGTTCTATCATAGGTCTCTGGGCTATCCAGCCTCTGGCTCTTGGCCATCCAGGCATCTATGGTAAATGAATGTTTTACTGGGTATAGATTTGGATTCATGCTCTCTTAGAGTCTGCAGCATATCTGTCTAAGCCCTTCTGGCTTTTAGTCTCTATTGAGAATTCAGATGTAATTCTAATTCATGTTTTAATGTTTTATACATTTTTATGTTACTGGTCTTTTTCCCTTGCAGCTTTTAATATTCTTTCTTTCTTTTTGTATGTTTAGTGTTTTGATTATTTCATGGTGAAGGGACTTTAATTTTCTGGTTCATTCAATTAGGTCTTCTGTGTATGCTTCTCATACCTTTATAGGAATCTGTCTTTCAGTTAGTAATATTTTTTTCTATGATTTTGTTAAAAATATTTTCTTTGCCACTGAGAAGGGAATCTTCTCATTCCTCTACACCTAGTATTCTTAAATTATACCTTTTTTATAATGTCCTACATTTCCTGGATATTCTGTGTCAAGAATTTTTTTTCTTTCTTCAATGCCTGAGATTCTCTCTTCTCTATTGTATTCTGTTGGTGAAGCTTGATTCTGTAGTTACTTTTTATATTCCTAAATTTCCAGCATACCCGCAGTTTGTGTTTTCTTTATTGCATTTATTTCCACTTTCAAGTCTTGAACATTTTTATTCTTTTTTTTTTTTTTTTGGCTTTTGTTGAGATATTTATTTATATCCTCCAATTGGTTCTTTTTTGTGTTTTGTGTTTGTTTTTTGTTTTGTATTTACTTACAGAGCATTTATTGATTTCTTCTTGAATGCCCTCTATTATCTTCGTATAGTTAAAGTACTTTATTTTCTTGTGTTTCATCTATATTGGAATATTCAAAGTCTGTTGTGGTAGACTATCTGGGCTCTAGTGGAGATATATTTCCCTGGTTGTTATTGATTGTGTTTTTACTCTGATGTCTTGGTGACAGGGTTACGGGGTGATTATAATTCTAGATGCTGAGTTCTCAGTTTGTCTTTGATGAGTGATTTCTGTTTGTTGTGTTCCTTGGTTTCTGTTTCCTCTCTGTAATTTCAGAGTGCATTCTTTGAGAGTAATTGCTGGTGTTGGATACTGGTAGTAAGGGAGGCCATTAGAGATGGTTTGTGGGATCCCTAGGAGGTTAGTGGAATTTTGGGTCTGTAGGAGGATTTTTAGTTTGTAGTGAATGGACTTGATATGGGAGGAAAGTACCCGCAAGCATGCTACTACAAGGCTAAAGGTGAGATAGTAGGTATCATAATGGGCTAAACCAAGGATAATAAAAATTGCATGAGTCCTAGCCCTTTGTGGTCACTGAGGGTCTTTGGTAGAATCTGTTACTATGTATTGACGACTGACACAAAACAATTGGGATATACGTACAAGGGAGAGTAAAACCATCTACAGGAAGGTGCAATCTAGGTCAGAATAAAGGTCTGGCAGAGGCCCAAAGGAGTGGAGGTAGGGTGGGAGGAGGGTTATCTGCAAACAGCTGAATGCTTAAAAATCTTAAAGTTTTGAATCAGGAGAAATGTTGCAACTTATAAACCTGATGATATATCTTTATTTTGATCAACATTTACATTTACAATTGTATGTACAATTGCCAATAAGTTTTTACAATTTTGAAATGTTTCAAAATTTCTTTTCCTTTTTAAAATTAATTTTTTCAGATTACATCCTGATTGTTATTGCCAGACTTGTATCTTCTCATTTTCCCCTCCCTCCCTCTTTCACCCTTGACCTGTGACAGAAGGGAAACTCTTCCCCAACTATATGATCATAGCCTTTGAGGTTTCATGCAGATAGCCTGCTTACTTTTCCTCTGAGTGCGACCAGGCCTCCCTACCAAGAGGAAATGGTCAAATAATGGGCACCAGAGTTCATGTCAGAGGCAGTTCCTACTCTCCCACTCTCCACACAATCATGGAGAATGCACTGTCTATTGGCTAGATCAGAATAGGTGGTATAGGTTTACTGCATGCATTGTCCATGGTTGGTGTAGCATTTTGTGCAGGCCCCACATGTGTCCAGACCCACCAGCCTTGATGATCTTCTTGTAGGGTTTTTGGGTCCCTTGAGGTCCTTATACGTCCCCATTCTTCCATACCACTCTCACCTCGAGTTTCAGTAGTGAGTCCAAGCATCTGTCCTGATCCCCTGCTGAGTGAAAACTCTCACAGGATATCCATGTTGGGCTATTATCCAATTATAAGTGAGCTTATACCATGTGTTTCTTTCTGTGTTTGTGTTAACTCAATCAGGATGATCACTTCAAGTTCCATCCAATTGCCTGCAAATTTTAAGTTTTCCTTGTTTTTAATAGCTGAGTAGTATTCCATAGTGTAAATGTACCACAGTTGTTTCATCCATTCTTCACCTGAGGGACATCTAGGTTGTTTACAGATTCTGACAATTATTGATAATTCTTCTATGGACATAGTTGAGTAAATGTTCTAGTTGTGTGGTGGAGCATTTTTCAGGTATATGCCAAGGGGTTGAATAACTGGTTATTGAGGTAGCCCTATTCCCAGTTTTCTGAGAAAGTGCCAGATTGATTTCCAAAGTGGTTGTACAAATTTGCACTCCCACCAACAATGAGGAATGTTCCCCTTTCTTCACATCCTCTCTAGTATGTACTGTCACTTGAATTTTTGATCCTAGCCATTCTGATGGTGTTAGATGGAATCTCAGAGTCATTTTGATTTGCATTCCCCTGATGACGAAGGAGGTTGAGCATTTCTTTAAGTATTTCTCAGCCATTCAATATTTCTCTGTTGAGAATTCCCCATTAAGCTCTGAACCCCATTTCTTAATTGGGTTGTTTTGTTTGGTGATATTTAGTTTCTAACATTCTATATTTATTTTGGATATTAACCCTTTGTCATATGTAGGAATGGTGAAGATATTTTCCAGTCTGTATGCTGTCACCTTGTTCTGTTGACAGTGTCCTTTGCCTTACAGAAGCTTTCAGTTTCATGATGTCCCATTTATTAATTGTTGACCTTAATGCCTTGGCTGTTGTGTTCTGTTCAGGAAGTTGTCTCCTGTGCCAATATGTTCCAGGCTCTTCCTCACTTTTTTCTAACTGACTTAGTGTCTCTGGTTTCATGTTGAGGTCTTTAATCCACTTGAAGTTGAGTTTTATGCAAGGTGATAAATATGGATCTACTTGCATTTTTCTACATGTAGAAATCCAGGTAGACCAGTACCATTTGTTGAAGATTCTATCCTTTTCCCATTGTATAGATTTGGCTTTGTTGTCAAAAATCAAGTTCCATTAGGTATATGGGTTTGTTTCTGGGTCTTTGATTTGATTCCATTCATCAACCATCCTATAACTATGCCAGTGCCATGCTGTTTTAATTACTGTTGCTCTATAGTATAGCTTAAGATCAAGTATGGAGATTACTCCAGAGGATCTTTTATTATACATGACTGGTTTTTTTTAGCTATTCTGTTTTTGTTTTGTTTTGTTTTGTTTTGTTTTTCCATATGAAGTTGATAATTGATCTTTCAATGTCTTTAAAAAATTGTGTAGGTATTTTCATAGGGATTACATTGAACCTGTAAATTGCTTTTGGTAAGATGGTCAATTTTCTATGTTAATTCTCCTATTTCACAAACAAAGGAGGTCTTTCCATTTTCTGATATAATCTTCAATTTTTTTCTTCAGAGACTTAACAATTTGACTCTCAATTGCTTGATTAGAGTTACTCCTAGATACTTTACATTATTTGTGGCTAACATGAAGGATATAGTTACTCTAATTTATTTCTCAGCATGTCATTTGTATATAGGAGAGCTCCTGAATTTTTTGGATTAATTTTGTATCCAGACACTTTGATGAAGTTGTTTATCAGCTGCAGGAGTGCTCTGGTGGAATTTGGGGGGGGGTCACTTATGTACACTATCATATCATTTGCAAATAGGGATATTTTGACTTCCTTTCCAATGTGGATCCCCGTGATCTCCTTTTGTTGTCTTGTTTCTCTACTTAGAACTTCAAGTACTATACTAAAGAGATATGGAGACAGTGGGCAGCCTTGTCTAGTCCCCGATTGTAGTGATTTTTCCTTGAGTTTCCTTCCATTTAATTTAATGTTGGCTATTGGCTTGAAGTATATGGCCTTTATTGTATTTAGGCATATGCCTTGTATCCTTGGCCTCTCCAGGACTTTAAACAAGGATAGGTGTTGCATTTTATCAAATGGATTTTTTGGCATCTAAGGAGACAATCCTGTATTTTTTTTCTTTCACTTTGTTTATATGGTGAATTACATGGATGCATTTCTGTATGTTGAACCATCCCTGCATGCCTGGGATAAAGTCTACTTGGTCATGGTGAATGATATCTTTGATGTGTTCTTGGATTTTTTTGCAAGTGTTTTATTAAGTATTTTTGCATCAATGATCATAAGAAAAATTGGTCTGAAACTTTCTTTCTTTGTTGGATCTTTGTGAGGTTTAGGTATCAAAGTGACTATGGCATCATATAATGTGTTTGGTAATGTTCCATGAATTTCTATTTTGTGGAGTCCTTTGAAAATTATTGATATTAGCTCTTCTTTCAAAGTCTGGTAGAATTCTACACTGAAACCATCTGTCCCTGGGCATTTTTAGCTGGGAGAATTTTGATGACTGCTTCTATTTCTGTAGGAGTAATAGTACTATTTAATTTGTTTTTATGATCTTGGTTAAACTTTGGCAAGTGGACTCCATCAAGAAAATTGTCCATTTCCTTTAGATTTTCAAATTTTGTAGATTTTAGGATTTTGAGGTAAGATCTTATGATTCTTTGTATTTATTCAGTGTCTGTTGTTATGTCTCTGTTTTTATTTCTGATATTATTCATTTAGATAGTTTCTCTCTGCCTTTTAATTTGGCTAATGGTTTGTCTAGCAGGCTGATTTTCTCCTAGAGGCAGCTCTTGGTTTTGTTGATACTTTGAATTGTTATCTTTGTTTCTAATTTATTAATTTCAGCACTGAGTTTGCTTATTTCCAGCTGTAAACTTCACTTGGGTGTTTCTGCTTCTTTTTTTTTCCTAGGGTTTCCATATGTGTCATTAAGTTGCTTAAATGAGATATTTCCAAACTCTTTAGGAAGGCACTTAGTGCTATGAACTTTCCTCTTAGCACTGCTTTCAATATGTTCCATAAATTTGGGTATTGTATGTTCATTTTCACTGAATTTTAGCAAGTCCTTAATTTCTTCCTTTATTTCTTCCCTGACGCATTTGTCATTTAGTAGAGAGTTGTTTAGTTTTCATGTGTGTGTGTAAGCTTTTTGTTATTTCTGTTATTGAAGTCCAGCTTTATTCCATGGTGGTCTGATAGGATACAAGGTATTATTTCAATCTTCTTGCATCTGTTGAGGCTTTCTTTGTAACCTACTATATGGTCAATTTTGGAGAATGTTCTGTGATGTGCTGAGAAGAAGTTATAATCTTTTGTGTTTGAGTTAATAGTTCTGTCGATATCTGTTAGATCCATTTTACTTATGACATTAGTTAGTGTCATTATTTATTGGTTTAGCGTCTGTTTCATTAAGCAATCCTTTGGTGAAAGTGGGGTGTTGAAGTCTACCACTATTAATTTGTGGAATTCTGTGTGTGGTTCATGCTGTATTAATGTTTCTTTTGCTAATGTGGGTGCCCAGGTATTGGGGGCATAGATGTTAAGAATTATGATGTCATCTTGGTGAATTTTCCTTTGATGAGTATGAAGTGTCCTTCCTTATCGCTTTTAATTAATTTTGCTTGAAAGTGTATTTTATTAGATATTAGAATGGCTACATCATCTTGCTTTTTATGTAAGTGAGCTCAGAAGACCTTTTCCCAACTTTTACCCTGAGGTAATGTCTATCATTGTGGCTGAGATGTGTTCCTTGAATGCAGCAGAATATTGACTCTTGTTCATGCATCCATTCTGTTAGTTTGCGTTTTTTTTACTGGAGTATTGAGACCATTGATGCTGAGAGATATTAATGACCAATGACTGTTAAGTCCCTTGATTTTGATATTTGTTGTGATAGAGTGTTTCCATGTTTGTCTGGTTATGATTTGCTACAGTGAAGTTATCTATTTCCTATATCATCCTAGTTGTAGTTAGCCACTTTGGATTGGAGTTATTCTTCTAGTAACTTCTGTAAGTCTGGATTTGTATATAATTACTGTTTGAGTTTGTTTTTCATGGAATATATTGTTTTCTCCATCTCTAGTTATTGAAATTTCACTGAGTATAATAGTCTGGACTGGCATCAGTGGTCTCTTAGGGTTTGCAAGACCTCTGTCCAGGCCCTTCTGGCTTTTATGGTCTCTGATGAGAAGTTACCTGTGATTCTGATAGGTTTGCCATTATATGTTGCTTGGCCTTTTCTCCTTGCCATTTTTTATTGTTCTGTACATTTTGTGTTTTGATTATTATGTGATGAGAGGATTTTCTTTTCTGGCCTATCCTATTTGGTGTTCTGTAGGCCTCTTGTATGTTTATAATGCATCTCTTTCATTAAATTGGGGAAAATTTCTTCTATGATTTTGTTGAAAATATTTCCTGGGTCTTGGAGCCAGACATCTTCTCTTTTCTCTATTCCTATTATCCTTAGTTTTCATCTTTTTATGGTATCCTTGATTTCTTGGATGTTTCATAGTAGGATTTATTTTTTTTAGATTCAACATTTCCTTTGATGGTTGCATCAAATTCTTTTTTTATTAAACATTTTTATTTTTGCAAA
The DNA here is from genome assembly GCA_907169655.1 of Acomys percivali. NCBI lineage: Eukaryota > Metazoa > Chordata > Mammalia > Rodentia > Muridae > Acomys > Acomys percivali. The sequence continues at coordinate 35,264,969 of OU015760.1, forward strand.
TGCATTTATATTTTCACACATATATACACTATAAACCAACTACAGGAAGAAAACGATGAAACAATCAGGAACTATATAAATGTTACAATCTTAGTGTTTTAGCTCTTCGCATTTGACAGCCTTGAAGAAAATATCTTTCCTATCTTGGTGGGTCTAAAATTCTGAATGTAAATCAATTGTATCTTCTACACCTGATTTTCTTTGCTCCATCTCTTGAATTCTGTAGTTCCTGGCTTTCTTCTGTTTGCACTTTATCATTGTTTCCATTTTAATCTTCAGATCTTGAACCATTTTATTGGTTTCCTTCCCTGATTGCTTGCATTTTCCTGAATTTCTTGCAATGATTTCTTCATTTCCTCTCTATAGGCTTCTTTCATGACCTGTCTAAAGTCCCCATTCTGTTTGGCTGCATGTTCCTGTATTTGTATTTTTCCTCCATTTTCATCTTCATTATGAATGATTTGAGGTCATTTTCTTGTGCTTCAGTTGTGTTTGAGTTTCCAGGGTCTATTTCTTTGTGATAACTGAGTTTTGGAGATACCATATTATTTTGGCTTTCATTGTTTGTGTTTTTACACTTGCATTTAGTCATTTTGCTGTTTTTGAGGTTCGGTAGTAATTTCTGGTATCCTTTACTGTCCATTGAGAGTATTTCATTGGTGAGTGTCTATAGGTCGACACTCCTCACCTGTGGGGAAACCTTCCCTGGATCGGGCAAGTGACCTTTGTTCAAATGTGGGGAGACTTTGCTTCACACCCTGGCCTCTCCTCTGGGCCAGCAAAGGCTGATGCTGTGCTCTGCAGCCCAAGGTTGAGTCTGAGAGAATGTAGGTACAGCCTGTTATCCTGCATTTTCCTGGACTTTAGAGACCCTGCCTGAGGCCACTGGGGCCTTGGGGCCTTGGGGCCTTGGGGCTTTGGTTCAGTCTGGCAGAGAGTACAGGTACATAAACTGGCTTGTGGTGGTTGACGCGACTTTGGTGCTTGTGCCTTTGCCTGCACAGGCCCTGGGCCCTTGGTTCAATCTGTCAGAGAATGTGGGTACCGTGCCTTAACCTGAAGTGTTTGGCTGGGCTTTTGAGGCCGTGCCCTTGGCCCATGGCCCCTGGCACTTTCTGTGGAGTGGCAGTATAGTCTGAGGTCAGATACATCCATTCTCCTGGATTCTCCCCTGGTACAACAGATCCAGATGCTGGCACTTCATTGCCCACAGTTCAGTGCTAGCTAGAGAGTCCAAGATATAGAGCACAGATACAGCTCATAGGCGGGTATGAGGCCAGTCTCTGCGGACTGTGCACCAGTCCTCTGTGGACCAGAGGATGGGCTGAGGCCAGACCAACCTATACTTGCCACTCGTAGACCCCTCTGACATAGGGCTCTCCAGGTCTTGTGGTCTGTAGCTCCTAGCCCCCCTTCCTAGGCTCCTTCCTGCCAATCAGACACAGTGCATGGTCAGGGTCACCATATTCCCTCCATCAATGTCACTTAAAATGTTTTGAGAGTCCTAAAATTACTTTTAAAAATTATTCCAAGGTAAAATATGTTTACTCCTAAGTAATTGCCTAAACTTCATTTTAATCAATATATGTATTTAATTTTAAAGGAAAGTTAAGTTTTGTTTTAATTCATACTTCCTGTTTAATATTAGTTATTATGTCTGATAATTGAAATAAAATCAACAAATACAAAACACTACAAAAATAATGCATTTTTCAGAATAAACAAAAGTATGTGTGGAGTTCAGAAACCATTTCCTATAAACCACTTACTTTGTGTCATTTATGTTTTCCAATTCTAGCCGATTTGATAGATCAGTTGAAAAATGGCGACACTTTCATTATGATATGAAGGTATTTAATCAATGGCTGAATGAAGTTGAACAGTTTTTCAAAAAGACACAAAATCCTGAAAATTGGGAACATGCTAAATACAAATGGTACCTTAAGGTAAGACTTTTCAAATTTCCCTTTGCATATTATCTTTATATTGTAGTAATATTTTGAATATTTCATTACTGTAAATTTATGTAGACTATGAATGAAATATATAATTCCTGACTTTTTTTTATATTCACTATACATGTTATATAAAATCATTATAACAAGTATGACTAGAAATTGTGCTATGAATGTTTTGTGAAAGGATGAGAGCATCTTCCTAGACATTACTGCTCCATATGATAAACTCTGAAATGTAACTGCATCCGTGGTGCAGGAAATCATCTTAAGGCAGAGTATATTGTGGTTTAAGGTTCTCTCTCTCTCTCTCTCTCTCTCTCTCTCTCTCTCTCTCTCTCTCTTTCTGTGTATGTGTGTGTGTGTGTGTGTGTGTGTGTGTGTGTGTGTTTGTGGCCTATGTTGTAACCTGTCCACAAGGAGCTGTGGTATACTTAGTAAAAATGTAGTTTCTACAAATATCCATCATGATAAAATTACAAGTCTATTTCCCTCAAGACAATTTGTGGTGATGTAGCAATATTTTTATACATCCTATTGACAAAGTGCCTTCTGAGACAGACCAGAGGCCAAAACAATGTCAAGTTAATTGTTAGTACTTATTGACTTTTTCTGGTTTATGTTAATGGAAATGCAACATATGGATTATAACCAGGGAATCATTTAATTCCAACTTGTTGTATCTTTTAATGGGCAGATAAAAATAATTGGATGGTGGAGTATATAATTTAGTTGATGAAATATATAGATTAGGTCTAAGAAATATGGTTTATTATGCAAAGTCTTAATTTTATTGTTGTTTTGTTGCTCATTATTCATCTTTCCATTTTCAATAAAATGGGCTTGAATTGTGACCAATTTTAATGTATGAAAATACTAAGACAAAAATCAAAAAAGGGTAGCTCATTAAATAATTTAAACATTTCAAATATCTAAATTCATTATGACATTAGACTTTATAATTATTTGTTCTGAAGTGTTTGCCTAGCAAACTTCTTATGTTCAGAAATTGAGCATTCAAACACTTATGTAAATAAAAGCTAGCCAAACAAAAATATTTTATAGTTACATATGTATCAATTTTGTATGTGCTTCAATGTTAGCATATGTCAAAAGGGATCCATTAATTTATGATCTGCTATCGCATAGAAGATACATTCTGAATAGCACCAACAAGAATTTTGAACTTAGGAAGTATAATCTCACCTCTAATTTAAAGTAGTCATAGTCATCATTAATATTCTGTTCATTTTCTTTGTGGTTCTTCCCTGTCCATATTTTTGTGTAATTTTTATGGTGAAGTTTATAATGACTTTTTGTCATGTCTAACTTAGATTAATCACTTTTGTGTATATTTTTTATGAAATATATTTTATTGATATTTCTTAGATACAAAATTTGGGTTATTTATACCTACTCTGTGTCTACTCTATTTGTTCTATACCACCATAATGATTTAAAATACTGACTCAATAATTCCTAGTTTCTGTTATGAACTCAACCAACTGTGCATATTTTGGTTACATTTCATCAATGTGTTATAGCCTCAGTATGAGTTCTATTTTAATGTATTATCTGGTAACTTTTAATTTTTTTAGGTGTTGGGAATGTAATTGCTAAATGCTAAATCATTTGTCATTCAAATAAATTTTCTTAAGTTATCTTCTGGAACCCATATAACCTAATTTGAAATAGTTTTATATTTATAGATTTTTCTTTTGCATACTATTATTTGTAAGTAGGCAATAATTTTGTCACACTACTGAGGTAAAAATCCTGCTGTATACTCTATGCCCTTTGAATGATTTTTTTTAATCCATAGTGGCTAGTGACAAATGTCCTAGTCAAAATTTAGTTCCTTTCTGTAGTCATAGTTTTCATAATTTTCTCACATATATACACTGTTTAGGACTTAAATGAAAATTGATAAATAGCTTCCTGCAGATCTTCCAAGTCCTTCCTCTTTATATTATTAGCCTTTCTACTATTCTGGCTTCTAATATCCAACCACTTTTGCCCCCTTGGTCTTTGAGATCCATCTTCTGTAATCAACTCATCTGGTGTTTTGAATATTTCGTCATCTTGACTTATAATATAAAAAAGTCTGCCAAGACAGGAGCGTGGGAAAATTTATTACTTAAGTATGTAATTGTTTCCATTCACTCTGTTGTCATAGTCCTTTTTCCTGTGTTCAATGACTTCAAATTCTTTCCTAGATATTATTTTTTTAATTTTATGTTTAAATGTGATGTAAAATCTTCTCTCTTTTATTGCAAACTGACAAAAATAAAAACAAAGATTTTAATATTTTTTTCAAGATATTATAAATGCAGCCCTACAAGTCACTCATGTGGAAAAGCCACTACTTCCTAACAGTGTAATTTATTAATTGTAATTGGTGAATAGTTATCAATATGCTTCTTATTCGGTTAGAGAAGTTGGAAACATTTTATTTAGTCAATTTCTTAACATAAAAGGTAATGAGAGATTAATATAGACTAACTTTCCTGGGTATATATGTTCCCTTAGAAAATAAGATATCAATCTTACTGCAAGCCCTATAAGCAATGAGTGTGATTTAATTATTTCCTTCATTAAATATGAAATCTGACTACTTGTGTAAGTGTACACATTAATATTTTTGTACAATTTTCAATCTGAGTAAGGTCTTACTTAAAGAAGGTTTATTAAGACACATCCAATGGTATATCCTTAGCACACAGAATATTGTGGTAATCATCTCAGTTCTCTCCTTGGCTATGTTCACTGTTTTTGAACTAGGTAATAGCAATAAGATTATGGAAGAATGACATTTCTCACATTTACTATAAGACCTCATTATAACTTGTCACTTGTAATGACTGATTGCCCATATTTATAAAAGTAAAAACTTTTACTAAAATATTATTCTCAAGTACTGGAACAAAGGATAACCAACCTGGAAATGACATTAAATATTATTTCCATTAACTATGGAAACTTCTTAAAGTATAGCACTTGGAGTAAAACTGAGGAAAATCCCATTCATACAGGGATATCAACCTGAGCTGACACTTCTGTCTTCTTGGTTTTCTATATAACAGGAAAAAATGTTAGTTGAGTGTTTTTTTAAAATATAAGTTAAAATAAAGTAATGAAAATAATGTTAACTCACATGGTGTCATTATAAATTAGTGTGCCATCAATTACTTTGGATAAAAACGGGATTTGGAAACAATAAAATCTTTTTTTTTTGAAGGATTAATGGTACATTTATTAGACTAGCAATTTTTACTTAATTTTTATTTCTATATAATTTCCAAATTGTATTTAACAATAAAATCTTTAATGTTAAGATTTAGCTTGCTTTCAGATAGACTAGAAAGAAATAATGTTTAAAACATAAGCTGTTGTTGAATGATACTGAATTCTTACAGTTGCCAGTAGAAACAATAAAAATCGCCATTAGGTTAAGTATTTGCAAGTGCTGAATATTCTCCCTTTTAATGGAAAAGTGTCCTCTTTGCTTTTATGGTATAATGCTGCTTAGTAAAACATTAAAAATTAACAACACCTTCTAAAGAATATTACCATGAATTTGTGTGCGGCTTTGAATCTTTAAAAAAAATTACATTTGAGTTCAGCCTTAGGAAGTAAAAATAGCAATGGGAGTGTTTACATACAATTTTGGAGTTTAAATCAACAAATAAAAAATTAAGGAGCCATAGAAAGTGAAATAGCAATTTTTTGTGCTCATATGAGTTAATAACTTTTTTAAAGGTAAAATGTAATTTTTCAATGTTAGTTTCCTGGTATATTCTTCAATGCTATTGTGTTTTACTGCTTAATAATTTCAAATATATTGTCATGCAGTATATTTATGTAAGTTGGGGTACATGAATTGAACTTAAAATGTCTAATTTGTTAAATTATAAATTTGAATCATTGTAATAGAACAATACTTACAGCAAAATGGATTAAATGTACTATATTTCAATATTTCTATCATCCTACCATTAACTATCGAAATAATTACAGAGTAGGATTCTACTCTGTTGTATCTAATAGAGAAAAACCTTTGCGTGAAATAAAAGGTATGCTACCTATGTCTTGGATTTGAAGGAACAGAAGAGAGAGAAGATTGCCATCAGTGTTAAGGACTAGCCAAGCTGCTCTTCATTTCACTTTACCTTGTCTATCAGTGATTGAAGAAAGCATTTTGTAAAGTACCCGATTTTGATGACTTTAGATTCAAGGAGCACAAAAGAATTGAGGGGAGTCTTGTCTGAAAGTTTGAGGAAATGCTTCCTTGTTTTAATGGGATGCTTCAGAGTTCTCAGTCTTATTCTACTTTCTTGCAGTCCAGAAAGCCCTCTTATAGCAGAGGCAGCTATTGAAAAGCCACTGCCTTGTGTAGATGTGGTGGGTGGTAAATTAGTTGCATAGTTTAGTGAATGTATTTGTTACAGTGGATATGACTTCTATCTAGAATGGACTTTAATATCTAATTAGACATATGAGCTCTTATATGAGTTAACTGGCATGCATTCTATTAATACAAATTGATTCAAACACTTTCTTTTTTAAAGGCATATGGTGTAAAAGACTAAATTGGATACAAGAATGCTTTGTATATAGTCAGTTTTACACTGCTGATTTTACCAGCTGGCTAGTGATTTTGATGACTTCTTAACTATCATGCTGCTGATAGAAACTTTGATGGAAAAATCACTGGAGTAAATATTTCTGCCATCTGTTGTCCCTCATTGAGACCCCAGTGTTAAGAATAATTCATTTTATTGCTTGCCCTTTATTTTTCCCCAGCAGTAATAAAATTTCATTTCTTGGTCACAAAATCTTTCCTGTTTTCTGTAGCTAGAGGATATATACTAACACAAAGAAATCAGCAAGAAACTTTTCTGATAGGGCTATTTGTCTCTTGTCACTTGCTTTAGGTTCAGAGCAATGTATAAAGATGTGACTACATTACAAAATGAGTGTTTTAATATTATTACCTGGTAATGGCATGGAAAGTCAGTGTTTTAATATAAACGGTTAGGCATTTCATTTTTTTATTATTCTCTCTTACCATCCATCCTAACCCCTGCTCATTCTTCCAAGTTGCCCCTCATACATCTCACCTCTCTCCCCAATATCCAATACTCCATTTCTCCCTTCAGAAAAGAGCAGGCCTCCCAGGAATATCAACCAAACATGGAATAACAAGTTACAATAAGACCAGGTACAAACTCTCATTCTTATGTAAATACTGTTAGGTTTTTATTGCAGCTTACAAAGTCTACTACAGCTTCTTGGCTCCCATGCATCTTTCCAGAAGTAGTAAATAACAGATTTATTGAGAATTTGGCACAGTGAAAAAATTCAGAGATGGGTTTTAAATCATATGGCGCTCAAAAATAAGTGTATTAAAATAATTGGATAATGTCAGTGGCTTGTTTTTAAAGTAATGTTGTCCATCATAACATCTTTAAGATGAAAAATTGTTATACATTATTATAAAGAAGGAAGAACAATCATTGTAACAAACCATGGTAACCACAGCAGTCAAGAGCTACTTAAAATGCAGAAAAGCCCAGCTGTCCCTAAGGGATTCCCTTTCTTAGCTTTAGAAATTGTCAAGAGTAAGAGAAAATTTCTTGAAGATAACTGTGAGGGTGCACCAGAGCCTCAGTGTAGTTTGACATGTGCTTCCCTAAGAGCCTAGGATGCAGAACAATTTCTCATGTGTTTACTGACCATTTTTCATGTCTTCATTTCTGAAATATCTGCTCATTTCCATTGGCCTTTTAGTCATTGGGTGATTTGCTCTTTAAGTCTTCACTTTCTTGCGTTCTGTGTGTTTTTAGATATGAATCACATTTTGAATGAGTACTTGGCATAGACTGTCTTCTGTGTCACAGGTGATTTCTTCCCTATGCCGATTGCTCTTGTTGCGCAGACACTTTCTTTTTTTTTTTTCTCTTTCCAATTATTTTGTTTTATTAATTTATTCATATTACATCTCAGTTGTTATCCCATCCCTTGTATCCTCCCTTTCTTTCCTCCTTCCTGCTTCCCCCCCTGCTCCCCTCCCCTATGTCTGTGACTGAGGGGGCCCTCCTCCCCCTGTATATGCTCATAGGGTATCGAGTCTCTTCTTGGTGAATGCCATGTGTTGTTGGTAGAAACATGAAATAGTTTAACCACTTTGAAAACCAATATGGAGGTTCAATTTTCAATTTTTGAATTTGTTTAAGTATTCATCAACAAATGAACAGATAAAATGTTTACATATTTTTGGCTCAAATACACTGAGGAATACCACAAACACGCACAGACATACACACACACACACACACGTTTTTGTGTTGCTGTAGTTTATTCCACCATCTTAGGGAAGTACTCTAAAATTTCAACAATAAACCACACCCCACTCTCATGATTAGGGATTTAAATGCCTGTGGTTAATTACAGACTAAACAAATACAGTATTAGATATAGAAGATTAGATTGCCCACTTAGTTCTCTTAGCTCAATGGACTGTATTAGAATTCTTTACCTAACATTTAGTATGCATCAGTGGATAAAATACTTGTTATGCAGTATAAAGCCAGATTTCAAATCCCCATAACCATATAAAGCTTGGCATAGTAGCACAGGTCTCTAATCTCTTGCCCAAGATGAAAGGCAGGGAAAGGAGAATAAGAAAAAACACAGCCTGAGGTATGCTGTGGAGAGAGAGAGAGAGAGAGAGAGAGAGAGAGAGAGAGAGAGAGAGAG
>OU015760.1:35273692-35290251 GCA_907169655.1 Acomys percivali
AGAGAGAGAGAGAGAGAGAGAGAGAGAGAGAGAGAGAGAGAGAGAGAAGCAGATACAGAGACACAGGGACAGATACACACAGAGACAGAGATAAAGACTAACCCTGTCTAACCCAGAGTAGAAATTGAGGACTGATATCCAAAGTTTGTTTTCTGATCTCCACATGTATACTATGTCATGCATATGCCTACAAATGGACACATGTACTATTTTAAAATTTTGTTTACAATCACGTTTCAAAACTACAAAAACTTCAATATTATGTAACCAAGACCATCTGACCACCAATGGAATAAATATAAAAATGTAGTTAAAAAAAAGAGTAAGAGAAAAAAATAGAGTCCAGTAATTATATATATATCAAATTGATAAAGCTATAAACTTCTCACATTAATATAGAAGCAGTGAGAAACAGAATTTGATGTTTAATGAAAAATAAATTCATTTTCATGTGCATACTTTTCATACAATAACAATACAAAGATCATATCGCAGTAGTTTCTACTTACACAGCTTTTACTCCCTTCTAATGTCTCTTTCTGAATTTACTATTATTTTTTCTTTCTTTTGAGAATGTTAACAGATAACAACTCCCCAGCATCTATGTCCCAAACTCATCTCTGTTTACTACTGTGCATTTTTGTGGATATTCCTCTTGTAATATAACTATCAAACATATGTTTTGTTGAAACTGTGATTTTAAAGAGAAGCCAGGCACCTATATGGGCAGATAGGAAGAAATATACACACAAGACTGATTTTTCTCTAAGTTAACCACATTATATTCTTAATAATATTATTACTTTAAAATATTTGAGATATGTTTACATTCATGTTATGTATATTTTCCCATTAGAATGGAAATCTTACTTTCTTCTTCAACAATGCCTTAGTACATGAAACAATATTTATAAACATTTGCTTCATATTATTCTATAATGTGTGAGTGCATTAGGGAATTATGCTTTCATGGCACTATATCCTTTAGCCAAAGACTCCTTTTTTTTCCCTGCCATTATAACCTTACTTCATATAAAAAATATCTCACATTAAAGTGCTCTAACCACGTCCCTGCCCAGGAAATTGTCATATAGGCTGACAGTTTAACAATATGATGGCTCCATTACCTAACACACTGTAACACTGTAACATACTTTAGAATTTTTCTACACTTATTTATGTGGATGCCACAGGAAGTCTCATGCCACAGCATGCATGTGGAGTTCATAGAACAATTTACAGGAATTGATTCTCTCTTTCTATCATATGGTCCCAGATATCTATCTCAAATCTTGAGGCTTTCTGGTAAATTAGTTTAACTTGAGCCATTTTGTCAGCCCTAAAACATAGTGTGAATTCCCTAACTGAATAGAAATATTAATTGAGCCTACTCTGGACAAACCATACATTGCTTGCTGCTAGGAACACAGAAATTGCCTAAGAAACAGTTTTCCTTTAAAGAACTAATGGCCTCAGTATTCTAGTTATCAATGCTAGGGCTCAGTGCAGTCCAATGTGCAGGCATTGCAAAAATATCTTTGTTTTATCCCCACTAGTAATTTTTCATGACTCTTAATCTTTCTTAATATTCCTGCATCACACCTGAAATCCCCAGTTTCACATGGGAAAACATTGCTTGACAACTAGTATAATAAGTAATGTGAAAAAACAGCCCAAGGAAAGGGCTATGAAGAAAAGACACAAAAAGAAAGAAAATGTTCTAATATAGGTGTAAATTTTGAAAAAAATTATAAAAAAACAAATTATAGTATAAAAAGATTATTCAGAGTTGAGTGTGTTCAGGATGAGCTGGTCATCAAGTTGACTAGCAAGTGTTAGTCATAATAATTGCTAATCTTCCTACTATACAACTAAATCATTTGTAGGAGCCAGAAACAAGAATTGTTTGCAGACACTATAATGAATAAAATGTGAAACCCTTATGAACTTGAAAGGCTATAATAGACAGAATTTTATTGGCAGCTAACTCATATTAATGTCCCCTGATAAAATATAATAGAAAAACTATGTAAAGACATGAGTAATGAAAAATAGTGGACATATAAGATACAAGCATACTTTCATACAGTGGCATTTTCCCCTTTAGGTTTTTATGGTCTCATTATCATTGTCTGTTTGTTAGTAGATGATTTTACTTTGTGAATTTATAGTTATTACAGTTTTGATTCTGTCTTCATAGCTCAGTGTTTCAATTTACTTAAACTAGTTTTGAGGAATATTTCAAAGGAATTTAAATAAAAGGTTTATATGATGCCTGGGAATCTAAGATTTCATAAAATATAATGAGCTACTTAAGTTTATGCATAAATACATCATGTGAGACATCAGTCAGGGTACTTGCAATAAAATTAATTTTACAATGTATAGTTTCTTAGTGATACTTTAAATTACCAACTTAATATTTTACATATAAATATCAAAGTAATCAAAGTATCAAATTGTGGAACAAAATCCACCTATCAACCTGCTTTTGGGGAAAAAGTTTTAATGAGATCTCACAACATTTCTTTATGACAGTAAAGGAATGACTGAATAAGTAATTTCCCTCAAGGTCATATGGCCTAAATACCCCCATGGCATTAAATATGTAACTTTTTACAGAAAAAAATGTTTGCTACCTAATACTATAGAAGACAGAATAATAAAATGTTAAAGTAAAAGATCAACTTTCTCAGTTATCTTGTAATTAACCTTCTTTGATGTTGGCTATACATTGAAATAGACTTGGTCCATGTTCATATTTCAAACTGAAATTTACAATTACAAAAATATATGAAACAAAAGTGGTTTCTTATTTAACTCAAATTGGAATTTACAGTATTATTAGACGTGGTTGATTTCTAAGTTTCAATTTTATTACAACATGATATTATACATTTTATGAGATAGACATAAGTTTCAGCATATGTTCATATAAGACAATAACCACATCAAGGTATTTAGAAAATCTATTGCCTCAAGTATTTGTGTTTTATGCCAGAACATTCAGAATCTTCTAAAGATTAAAATATAGTTATTTTTAAATATACAATAAGATGGTACTTAGCAAAGACTTAACATCACATAACTAGAGTGAAATGGGCTGGGTAATTTTGAAGAGCTTGGAGCAACTCTTCCATCAGCAGATATTATAGTAAGTCTACCAGGTCCATGAAAAGTCTTAATGGGACACTAAATCAAATGATCATGATTAAAAACTTCTTATAGTTGTTCTCTGAGAACCTTCTCTTGTTATGTCATTGGTCCTAAACACAATTCCTTCACTAAGCCAGCCATATTACTTCATGAGGCTTTGGAACTATTCATGTATTCTACTGGGGATTTTTTTGTCTGTTAGAAAGGTCTTCCTTCTGTGATGATTTGCTAGTTTCTTGCCTGTTTGAAATCTTACTATTTTTATTTTCTTTCCAACCTCTTCTATTTCTCATCATGAGTGTTGGCATAGGCAGCTTCTGTTGCTTTTAAATTAAGAACTCTAATAACATATTAAAAAGTGTCCATCTGACCCTGTCTCGGAAAACCAAAAAAAAAAAAAAAAAAAAGTGTCCATCTAATCTCCTCTACCTGGTTGCTTTCATAAGGAAGGTGAAGTTCCCCTTGGAGAGACTGTAGAACATAACCATTTGTATGCAGTGAACAGTTTCTAGTACTTTGAGATTGATGTGCAATTTCTATTTGACATGAGAGAAACAATTAGGACCCACTGTGGTCGTATATCCCAGAGTACCAACTTTGCTTCTACACTTTAAGTGTTGTTGGATCATTATACGAGATTCATAATTTTGTCCTGTTGTACCCACTTCTACATTACCATCCAGTCTTAATTTATTATACCCTATTAAAAGTTTTTAGGTAATTTGTTCTTATTGATACTCAGACATTAAAATGTCTGCAGGCTGTGAAAATGAATAAATTTAATGTGCCGGCATAGTTCTCCAAATCTGGGCTTTACAACTAATCGTATGGAATCATATTATATTATAAATCATTGTTAACACAGATTTATTTGAAAATATCATTTTATACTGCTAAGTTTAAATAATACATTTTTATGAATTTTCACTCCTAGGTTTCTATTTCTAACAGTATATGGCTGCTGTGTATTTACAAATTGCATACATTTCCTGCCTAATAATAGATTGATGAAATAACTGTAACTTTAAACAATACAATACAGTTGTCAAATCTGATAAGCTTGCAGCATGGAGGCACATAGGCATTGATCTACCGTATTTTCTATGATGAAAAAAAACCCACCCAATTAATAGAAATATACAGATTTAATTTTATAACAATCCCTAGCCCTACAGAAATGCTCAGGAAATTCAATCAGTTCAATGACACATAATACAGTTTCATTTAAAAAGAGGCTGTATAATGAAATCTTTTAAAATCTCCTTTAAGTTTCATTAAAAGGTTAATTATTAAACAAAATTATAATGTTATGCAAGAAAGAGAAATATGCAACTCTCATAGTTTTATTCTATGCTGCTATAACAGAAACCTGATAGCATACATAGCATGATGTCTAGAAATGTATTGCCTCACAGGTTTGAGGCTGCAAAATCAATGTCAAAGATCTAGCATCTGATATGGGATTTTTAAATAGGTCATCACATGGCAAATTTTCAGAAAATGAAAGGGAAAAGAAATAAAACTTGCACTTTTTTTTTTCGTTTTTTTGAGACAGGGTCTCTCTTTGCTAGTCTTTGTTGTCCAGGACTCACTTTGTAGACCAGGCTGGCCTCAAACTCAGTGATCTTCCTGCTTCTGCCTCCCAAGTGCTGGGATTAAAGGTGTGTGCCACCGTGCCTGGCAAAATGTCCATAGTCCTATCTATAACGTAGGGTCCTTAGTGTCTCAAAGTCCCACCATTAATTTTTAGTTTTGTTTTTCAAGACAGCATTTCTCTGTGTAGCCTCAAACTCAGAGATCTGCCTGCCTCCCTCTCGCTCCCTGAGTGCCATAATTAATAATTTTATCATTGAGAGCATGTTTTTTCCTCATTGCAATTGAAGATTATTTTCTTAAATGCTAAATTATATGTGAAAGTGTATGTGAGTGCAGGTGCCTACAGAATCCCTAAGAGTGTCCTGGATATCCTGGAGGTTGAGTTAGAAGTGGTTACAAAACACCGGAGAAAAGTGCTAGGAAGTGAACTATGGACCTCTGCAAGAATACCTTATACTTTTTCCTTCCCTTGAAAGTAGATTCTTTTATTATATACTATATTGTGATTATAGTCTTGCTCCCCCCTCTACTCAAAGTTACTCATTTCCCCTATAATCTGGATCCATTCCTTTTCTGTCTTTCATTAGAAGAAAGAGCATGATTTTAAGAGATAATTAAAATACAGAAAAAATATAATAAGATAAAACAAACACTATTACATTGAAGTTGGACAAGACAAACCAACAGAAGGAAAAGAATGCAAGGGAAGGGGGAAGAATCAGAGTCTCACTTGTTTGCACACTCAAGAATCCTGTAAAAACCCTAAACTGGAAGCCATACTACATACAAAGGCCTTATTTTCTCGGTATTCTCCACTCCCTCTGGCTGTTACAGTCTTTTTACTTGCTCATAAACAGGGTTTCCTGAGCTATAATGGGAGAGATTTGATGAAGGCATTCCATTTAGAGCTTAGCTTCTGAGGTGTCTCACTCTTTATGCAAATGCCTGGCTGTGGGTTTCGTGTATTTGATCCCATCTGCTGTTGGAGGAAACTTGCCTGATGATGGCTACACAAGGCAGAATCTATGAATACCACAGAATATCATTGGGAATAATTTTATAACTATAGTTTTTTTAGACCAGTAATATTTGGCTTTACTCTAGGTCCTTCAAATATCAAGTCTCTGGTTCTTGGTCCTTCCAGCATTTTTAGTATGGGTGCCATCTCATGGAGCATTCCTTAAGTCGAATCAGATATTGGTTGGTAACTCTCACAAGCTTTGTTGCTACTATTGCCCAAACATATCTTGCAGGCAGGAAACCATGGTAGATCAAAAAGTTTGTGGCTGGCTTGGTGTTACATCTTATTTTGGAGCATGTAAAGAGTACCTTCCTGTGCCAAAGACACTCAAATGTATGTAGTAAAGGCTCTATATAGGCTTCCACTTTGATTACTATGTTTAATGAGTTATGTAGATGTTCTTTTCAGCAGTGAAGTCTTGAAGTCAGTTTGTGGGGAGCACTCTATTTTCTCTGCAACAGCCTGAGCAGTTTGTGAGTTCTCATAGGATCCCTTTATCAAACACTCAGTTAGATGTAACAAAATCCTTGCACTAGGTACTAAAAGCTTCATGTGGTGGGAAGAACTAATCAGTTGGGACTTTGCCTCCTTCATTATCTGGGTTTTTTATTTAGATGTATTTTGTATGTCTACATTTTATGAGTATACTACAGGGTGATTAATGTAGATCTATTTGTATTCATCTACAAGCAACTATCCAGTTTCAAGGTTTACATACAACCCCTCAAATATCCTTTACTTTTAGCTGTTTCTCCCCATGTTCCTTACCTTCTGTCCCTTCCTCCTCCCCTCTTGATCCTCTCATTCCATCCCAACTTACATCCTCCATCCTTCCATAATTTTCTATTCTATTTCTCTTTCCTAACATGTTCTATCTGTACCCTCTAGTCCCTTAATTTATACCAACAGTCTGTGGTTTTAATAACTGTCTTTTTTATTATCATTGATTTACCAGATAATATCCATGTATACATGAATATGTACCATATTTGTATTTATGGGTTTGGGACACTACACTCAGGATGATTTTTTTTATCTTTCTATTTATTCTCCTGAAAGTTTCATGATGTCATTTTTTTAAACAATTGAGTATTACTCCATTGTATAAATATGCCACATTTTCTTTATCCATTCTTCTGTTGAGAGGCTTTGAGTTTGTTTTCAGTTTGTGGCAATTATGAATAGAGAAACAACAAATATGGCAGAGCAAGTGTAAGTGTAAGAGGATCAATTGTCCTTTGGGTATATGCCTAAATCTTGCTGAATCTTAAGGAAGATCCATTTCAATCAATTTGAGGAATTTCCACACTGATTTCCACAGTGGCTGTGAAAGTTTTCACTCCCACCAGCAATATATGAGTGATCTTTTAACTCTATATCATCATCAACACAAGCTGTCACTTGTTTTATTGAACTTAGGCATCCTGACAAATGTAAGATGAAATCTTGAACTCTTTTTGATTTGCATTTCTCTTATGGCCAAGGATGTTAACATTTCTTTGAATGTTCATTTGAGTTTTTTCTATTGATAATTCTCTGTTCAGATCTGTACCCATTTTAATTCGTTTATCTATTTTCTTGCTATCTCCTTTTTTATGTTCTTTATATATTATGGATATTAGCTCTTCATTGAATATGTAGCTGGTAAAAAAAAAAACCTTTTCTCATTCTGTAGACTGCTGCCTTTTCTGAATGATGGTACCGTTTGCAATGCAGAAGGTTCTCAGTTTAACGAGGTTTCATTTATTAATTGATGATATTAGTGCCTGAGTTGTTGGTGTTCTCTTCAGAAAATCTCCTCCTGTGATATAATCTGTATCATCTTTTTATCATGTTATGTTGTGGTCTTGTTTTTCCATTTGGAGTTGAATTTTGTGCAGAGTGATTACTATAGATCTATTTGCATTCTTGCACAAGCAGCCATCCACTTTCAACAGCACCATTTGTTGAAGATTCTGTCTGGTTTTGGTGTTTTTCAGGTGGAGAGAGATTATTCAAACTAAGAAAATTAAAGATAAGTGGGAAGGGCATCAAAGAAAAGACACCAAAGAGATTGAGAGAATCATAAGAACGTATTTTTAAAAACCTGTACCCTGCCAAATTGGAAAGTCTAAATGAAATGGATAATATTATTGATATCACTTCCCAAAGTTAAATCAAGATGAGATAAGCATTTTAAGCAGACCTATAGCCACTAGTAAAATATAAGCAGCCATTAAAAGTATCCCAACCAAAAAAACCTCAGGGAAAGATCATTTTAACACAAGATTCTTTCATTGAAGAATTAATATTAATAATCCTCGAATTATTCTACAAAATAGAAGCAGAAGTTGTGTGGACTAATCAGTTTTATGAGGCTATAGTTACCCTGATACCTAGACCATAGAAAGATCCAACAATGAACGAGACTTAAAGAACAATTTCCTTTATAAACTTTATAAACATAGATACAAAAATTCTCAATAAAATACATGCAACTCCAAATCCAAGAACTCATCAAAAGGATTATGCATCATTATAAAGTAGGCTTCATCCCAGAGACATAGGGATGGTTCATCATATGAAATTTGTCAATGTAATCCACCATATTAAGAAAATTGTAAAAAGCTCATTATCATCTCATTAAATGCAGATAAGGCTTTTTACAAAATCCAACACCCCTTCCTCATAAATGTCTTGGAATAATCAGGGATACAAGGCCCATTCCTAAGCATAGTAAAGGCAATATACAGAAAGTCTATAGCCAACATCAAACTAAATGGAGAGAAACTCAAAGCAATTCCACCAAAATCAGGGACATGACAATGTGGCCCACTCTCTCCATATCTATTAAAATAGTTCTTGAAATTTTAGCTAGAGGAATAAAACAACTAAAGGAGATTAAGCAGATACAAATTGGAAAGTTAGAAGTCAAAGTATCATTATTTGCAGATTATATGATAGTGTACATAAGTGACGCTAAACATTCCACCAAGAAACATCTAAGATTATAAACACTTTCAGTAAATTAGCTGGATACAAAATTAACTCACAAATCTCAGTAGCTCTCTTACATACAAATGACAAATGAGTTGAGAAAAAAACAAGAAAAAAATCACCTTTCATGATAGACTCAAGTAATATAAAATTCTAACCATGCAAGTGAAAGACTCATATGAGTTAAAACTTCAAGTCATTGAAAAAGATGGAAAGAAGATGGAAAGATCTCCTTTGCTCATGGATTAGTAGGATTAACATAGTAAAAATGCTCATCCTACACGAACCAAAGCATGTCTTCCTAGTGGGTGTGTCATTTCGATTAAAATTTAATGTGAACTTTAGTGTGGGTTTTAGTAATCACAACATAGAAACCTTATCAGTCATACTAACACTATTGAAGATTTCAGAGGCTGCTCTTGATATTAACTATATCTCAAAAAGTGTTTGATTAACTACTAAGTTGGACATTGAATAATTAGCCTGAACATATTACTGTACACAATTTACAAATCAACACATGTGTCCATTGGTCTTTTACTTTGAAACTGGTCTGTCACACTCTGTTTGAGGAGCTCATTTAAACTTCACAGCTACCATCTACTCAGCAAGAATCCAAATAATTATGATATTTGTGGACATTTAAATGTTAGAAGCATAACTATGACAGGGACATAACTTAGTAATATTTAGTCCTAGGAAAACAGAAGGTGTTTAAAAATGATAGTATGAAGAAAATTGTGACAGGATAACATAATGAAAGAGGCTTCTGCTCAAATAGCACTAAATAAATGGGTGTGTTGAGAAAAATGCTACCACAATCATTTACTCCTTAGTTGGTTTTGTTTTATAGTTTTAGTTGATTTCATCTTTCAATCTAGTAACCTAATGATTTAAAAATTATGAGTGATAAAATCAATTTGTTGGATCACTACATTTGGAAATTGGCTTGCAGATTATTTTGTTTCCTTTGTCTGTCTCTGTGTGTGTATATCTGTCTCCCCTCTCCCTCCACCCCCCCCCCCGCTGTTTATTTCTGAATACAGGAACATTTGGTTTAAAAAGAATTAAAGTGTGTTAAAGTGAATTATTTGGGTAGATTTTTTTCAGAGTTGTAAGGCAACATTTATGTAGCTGCAGCACATAACAGAAGACTTTATACTTACATGTCATTTCAAAATTTACCATGAATGGTATTTCATGTGACTTCCAAAAAAGGGGCAAGATTATTAGAAAATAATGTTTTATACAACTTTTACAAAACTCATAAAAATCAAATGCTTTTGTAGAAATACCAGGCTAATAAATACCAGGCTAATAAATGGGTACTCAGCAATCAAAACACAATTTTATTTAACCACAAACTATGTAATAAAAGTTATTAATTCTATTGGGACTCTAGATGAGAGAATCATGGAAGAATAGCAAAGTAGAAGGATCCAGAGGGTCCTAGAAACCTACAAATAGACCATTATGATAGGCAGATTTGGGCCCAGGGGTCCCGCTCAAACTAAGGCACCAGCCAAGGACAATACAGGCAGTAAACTTTATTTTTTTTTTTTTTTTTTTTTTTTAGGCTTGGCAATTTTTATTTTATTTTATTATTTTTTTTTTTAATTTTTATTTTTTTAATTAATTTATTCTTGTTACATCTCTATGGTTATCCCATCCCTTGTAACCTCCCATTCTCCCCTCCCTCCCATTTTCCCCTTATTCCCCTCCCCTATGACTGTTCCTCAGAGGGATTACCTCCCCCTGTATATGCTCATAGGGTATCAAGTCTCTTCTCAGTGACCTGCTGTCCTTCTTCTGAGTGCCACTAGGTGTCCCCTGCCAGGGGACATAGTCAAATGTGAGGCACCAGAGTACTTGAGAAAGTCAAATCCCTCTCTCCACTCAAGTGTGGAGACTGTCCTGTCCATGGGCTAGATCAGGGTAGGGGTTTAAATTTGACCGCCAGTATTGTCCTTGGCTAGGGCCTTAGTTTGAGTGGGACCCCATGACCCAAATCTGCCTATCATAATGTTCTACTTGTAGGATTCTAGGACCTACTGGATCCTTCTACATTGCTATTCTCCCATTGTTCTCTCATCTAGAGTCCCAATAGGATGTCCCCTACCAAGATCTAGCCAATGGACAGAACATTCTCCACAGTTGAGGAGAGAGTGGGGTATGACTTTCACATGTACTCTGGTGCTTCATATTTGACCATGTCCCCTGGAGGGGGAGACCTGGTGACACTCAGAGGAAGGATAGCAGATTACCAAGAAGAGACTTGATACCCTATGAGCATATACAGGGGGAGGAAGTACCCCTCAGTAGCAGTCATACGGTAGGGGAATAAGGGGAAAATGGGAGGAAGGGAAGAATGGGAGGATACAAGGGATGGGATAACCATTGAGATGTAACAAGAATAAATTACTAAAAATTTAAAAAAGTTATTATTTCTGAGCTGAACAAAGAAAATAACAGCTCTACCTAATAAGCATGATAGAATCATAGTTAACTCAAACTCTGGGACAAGGTCTTCATATAGCAATTTAGCATTTTGAATGATAAAATAAAACATTTTCACCCATAAAAATATTTTTTCAGCATTGAGAATAACTCAAGTTGAACTTATATTAAATTGTTATAAGTAAGATTGGGGCATTCCTTGTTTGCTATTTTCATTATTTTTTGGTCATTAGGGTATTTAAAAGTTTTAAAATTATAGATGACTTATCATTTTGATGATGAAAATCACAGTCATAACAAGTCTATTATTCATGAAACAGTTTGGAACTAAACTGCCTTTTTATTCACCTTGCATTGAGATATATATTTGGGGCATCCATTTTTACTACAAGATGATGAAGGAACTACACGTGCAAATTCTTTTGCTTACTTCCCCTTGATATAGAATACAAGTAACATTTTGGAATGACTTGGAGATGGGGTTCAAAACTTATCAAGCTCTCTTATATGGGTTGAGTAGGTATATTTGGAAGCATTTGTGATGTGCATTGTAGAAAACACAGATACATTTTTATTAGTTTGTAAATAGCTATTTTCTGAATTTGGATGAGTCACGCTTCTGAAAGCAAGCTTCTTTAGAGAAGTTAAAGGGTGCTGTTCATGTCCTAGATTTTTACTTTATAGTTGTGATGTTTTTTTAGAGAATTGTAGCTTAGTATACTTAAAGAATTATAGCTCCAAATAATTATTATAAAAATACACTTGACCAATTTTGTCATCTTGTTCTTTATTTTATTCTAAGACTTCACACATAACAACAAGATGAAGGTGATTTGTTCTTTGTTTAGCATCCATCTGAAGGTCTTATGGACAGTTTCACATGAAATAAGAAAACATATACAATTAATATGGAATTACTGAGTTCATAAAGGACCTAACGCTCTTATATTAAAACATATTTATCCAATTAAAAATACAAGGACAAAACCATGATATTTTGAATAGTCTTTGCATCCTTACACAAAAATGTCAGTACTGCATCAAAATGTCCAACATGGGCTATTAGCAGGTGGAAATTTCTAGGGTTTTCTCTTAATGTATCAATGAAATAAGTTTTGACCTAGATGGTAGTAGCACTTTTTGTGATACATGACAAGCTGAATTCAACCCCTGAGTCTTTAATAGTAGAAAGAGATAACCAATTCATTCAAGATGCTTTTTAACATCCATGTTAACATATACACGTACAAACACACAGAAATAAATAGATGATAGATAGATAGATAGATAGATAGATAGATAGATGATAATGTGATAGAAATACCAAAAGAAAACAGGTTAGTGATTTCCTTTGTATCATTGTTGACTAACAGAAACTGGAAAAGACCATAAACAAGATGGCAAGAAATACAAGATGGGGCAGTGCAACAAAACAAAACAAATCAAAACACCAAAAAAAACAAAACAAACAAACAAACAAAAAAAAAAAACCACTAATGGAATAGAATGAGAAAGAGTACAAAGAAAGATTCCTGAAGCATTTATCTTTGAAAACTTGTTCGTTTTCCATGATAAGAAATTTGCTAAGGGAAGCTGAGTTTTTGACATATTTGTCAAAAATCTTATTAAATAGAAATTATATGGAACATATACACCACTATCCCTCCTTCAGCCTCAGGAATCATAGTGGAGGGAGGAAGAGGCAGAAACAATATAAAGGCCAGAGATAATGAATGACTATAAAGAAATAGTATTTTCTGAAAAATTAGAGCAACCACATATCTGTACTCATAGTAGTTGCAAACCAAAAATATCAATTAGCTTTTCATCTTGGGGTAGAATCTTGTGTCCAACTCTCCTATCCAAGGATATTTGAGAAGCAGAAATTGGTCTTGATAGATTAAAAAAATGGATACATGTGAAACGGCCTGAGTAGGAAAGCAGTGCTGAATTGTAGAAGAGTTGGGGAAAGAGGAGAATGCAATAAAAACACTTTGTACATGACTCTATGTGTCTGTGTGTGTGTGTGTGTATATATATATATATATATATATATATATATATATATACTTATCAAAAAAGTTTTAATTTAAAAAACTTCACATACCTAAAAGCTACTAATTTTCAAATAGGTAACCCACTATTGCCTTTGGGTAAATATTTTTAGGATTTGGGTGGAAATAGCTCAATCTATTTGGAATATATCAGATGATGCTCACTAAAAGTACATATGCACAATGGCAGAATGAAGGATTTGGCTATGAGTGATGTAGTCACTTAAAAATGTCCTCCTTTTTAAATATTAAGCTTAATTATTGTTCTATTACTAATTTTAGGAACACTCTATTCCCTGGTAACCTCAATAACTATGAGTTGGCCACCTGTCAAACATAAACCAATCAAAAGAGTCAAAATAATAAGAAAAGCAGAAAAAAAGATTTATTTTATGTGGCCATATTAAGAAGAATGAAAAAAGACACTGAGAGACTGCCACTTGACCATCTTAAGGCCTAACAGGAGTAAAAGGTTGAAGCAGTAACTGCTATCTAGCTAATCACTCTGGCCAGCACATGGTTACCAGCACACACTTGTCTCAACTTTTTCTCCAGAAAGATCCTCTCACAAGTTGTAAACCTTTCTTTGGAGAGAGGATTTCTTCCTCTGATGGAAAGTCCCTTCCATGATTGTTTCTGAGGTCTCAGATTTTCCTTCTCTCAGCATGAGATTGCTCAGGTGTGAGGGGGAATTCTAGTTTATTTGAGCTAAAGGGAGGGATGAACAAAATTGCTTGTTTTTAATAGCCTTATTTTTGATACTCTGATAGATTTCAGTAACATCACATTACCATGAATTTTTTACTTATAAAAAAAACTTTACTTAAAGCCCTAAATACTTAATACTTCTTATTTTTATCAATCACAAAATTTATTCACTTTACATCCCTATAGAAGTACCATCTGTCCTCATGTTCTGGTCCCATCCTCCTATCCTTTTACCCCTTTAAGTGGCTTGTCTGTGTGTGGGACTGTATATATGTGTGTCTATTTCCTCAGAGTCCAGAACATGGTAGTGTATTCCTTGGAGCTGGGGTTATAGGTTGTTTTGTGGTTTTGATGTGAGTTCTGAGAACCCAACTCCAGATCTCTGGACTAACAGTAAGTGATATTAAGCTGTAAGCCATTTCTCAAGCTCCTTTAATAGCTTTAGTAGATAAAGAGGTTAGTTTGTGAATGCTGGGCTTCTCTGTCACTTTCAAGAACACAGGTATTTTCTTAACTTCATAAGAATCATGACATCTACACCTATTCTCTCATTAGAACTTCAGTATCCAACTAAGCAATCAGTAGCCAGATAATCTACTGAATTTTTGAACAGTCACTAGTCCAATTTGAGGTTACCTATAAATATGACACACAAACATGCAAAGATACACACATACTAAATTTTATTTAAAAGACTAAAGATTCTAAAATGAAGCGAGCATTTTTGCTTATTGAAAGTTAAATAATATTTTTCTTATATTGGATCAAATAGAACATATCATTAAATATAAATTGCCCTATATATTTTTGTTTAGTGAATGATTATTAGAAAATACTTTCTTCTCTTCACAGTATTCAAATTAATTAAAATTTAATTGAAAGGCAATATTCCATGTATTCATGTATTTAAGATATATGCCTTGTAGCTTGTCACTATTAACAGAGTTCTAATTTGCCTAGATTAGAAATGAGACCATCAGCGTTTAAAAGATGCATTTTTTGTTTCATTCTGTTTTGCTTTGCTAATAAGCAAACTTTGGACAATATATAAGAAAATAGATAAATGCTGTTCATTATGAAGAGATAGGAAATATAATTGGAAAAGTTGGAAAACAAAAGGATTAGGATCTACTAACTCCCAGTTGCACCCCTTTTCTAGCCTTTTTCTTTTCTGTATTCTTTTTCATTTTAAAATGTATGCCTTATTTTATTTGTATTTTGATTATAATTTAATGATATAATTCTGATCTTCCATTTCCTTCCTTCAGACTCTCCCATATACCCCTCTTGACTTTCTTTCAAATACATGGCCTGGTTTTTTACTTATTGTTATTACACTATTCAGATATATATACACATGCATATATCCCTACTTAAGTTTATATAATGTTACAGATATGTCAAAATGCAAAAAATTATTAATTGTTAGTGTTCTGCTTTAGAAATTAGAAGCAAAACTACTCTTCCCTCTCTCCCTCTTTTGCATTTTTCATATTGAAAGGGTGTTTATATCGAGTATAACAAGTTAAGATTGTAGTTAGGTACAGTAGAGAGAGCACTTGGGGGAAAGGGATTGTAAGGACTGATGTTCTACAATTGCTAGTATCTATGCATTTCAAAATATTTCACAGGAATAAAATATGTGCAACAGCATCATTTTGTAGTTTACCCCTATAAACTAAATTATATTGCATATCCTTACTCTGACAGTGACTCAGCATCCCCGAGGGCTCAGTAGAAACACATACATTCCAAAAAAAAAAAAAAAAAAGCAAGTAAAGAAAGGAGGAAGGTGGCTGTATGGGATATTGGCAATTTTCAGTGCTTAAGTGAATGTGGAAGGTCTCCTGCAGTTTACTACACTTGAAATTTGTAGTTCAACCCCTTGCTGAACTACTAATTATTGGTATCTGTCCTGATGGTGCCTGAGGAAAAAGGTTCTCAAGCAGAATCAATGAACAAATTATAGTGTATATCTTGGCTGTGGAAATTATTGAATTTTAGCCAATATTTTCAGTCCTTCATTTATAATGTGAGAAAAGGACTGTCCTGACTTGCACATTCATAAGTGTATGTCAATATGTATTTGCTATCTTCAAACTTTATTTAGCCTCCTTAATGTGCCCATTTTACTACTGAAAGAAAGGAACCAGGAAACAGTATTAATTGTTAAAACTCTTTGACACTTAGCTACTTAGTTTCTTATGTACAATTTTATGTTCTTGAATATAAAATACAACATGAAGCAAAAATGTTTTTTTCATAGGCTGCACACTCAATTAAATATGTATTTTTCATATGACAAATGTATTAGGAACCCAATGTAGAAAACAGAAAAAAGAAAACAATTCATAATATCACCGAAGAAAAAAATCATTAAAAACATAATTTTCTATGAATCATAAAGAATTCAATATAGATTTAACATAATAAAAAAACTATCAGTGGAGACACAAAACTGGTTCAAAGATGTTTTGAAAAACAAAAGCTTTTATGACTACTGATGGGAACAAATATAGAGTCCTGCAAGGAGATATTATACAAAGAGAGAGAGAGAGAGAGAGAGAGAGAGAGAGAGAGAGAGAGAGAGA
>OU015760.1:35301482-35324704 GCA_907169655.1 Acomys percivali
TGTGTGTGTGTGTGTGTGTGTGTGTGTGTGTGTGTGTGTGTGTGTGTGTAAAATGGACTTTCACTATGTAAACCAGACTGGCCTCAAATTTACATTGACCTTACCTCTCCTGCTTCCCAATTATTGACATTATGGGAATGTGTCACATTGCTGGCTGTATATACTCATTTGTAAAAATCAGTAATTTATTTTATTTCTTAGTGAATTCTTGGTTGAGAAGAGGAAATGAATTCGTGTAATCCTGTAATTGTGCTCTGTAAATCTACCATTGTACTTTATCAGTACATATTAGAATAAGTAATATAATGAGCGACATTTCCTTATTCTCACTTAGTTTTCCCATGTTCCTTCACTTATATAGATGTTAGAAATCAATGAATAATTAAATCTCATAAAAATGCTTTTCGCTGACAGAAAAACTCAATGTTGTCCAGAGAGTAAGAGTCCTTGAAGTGGCATCACTTAATGAGCAAAGGGTCTGAGTAGTAAGTTTACTATGGAAAATAAGAAATGTAATAGTTATCTTCAAACATGTGAAGGATTGTTAGACAGCTAAGAGTATAATTTAATTGTAAGTAGCTTCAAGAGATACACAAACCCAGATTCACTGAGTTGTAGCTACAAAGTACTCAATCAGGAGCTGTCTGATAGTTTTCTAGAAGGAATTGGTGACTGTAGTAATTGTGGAATTTGAAGCATTTAAGGTATCTGCACATAGTCAAGATGACGGGAAGTGAGGCCCTGGAAGATAGTAAGGTGGGTTTATGAAATTTGTTGGTGAATGGAAGTGGTGAAATCCAAAGTCCTCTAGAAGTTTGAAAGCCTTTATTATGGGATCTTCTTTTTAAATAATAAAAAGGTAGGCCTGAACTGAAAGATACCAAGCTAATGGTATGAATAAGTCTTCATATTTCAAAGGAAAGAAGACAAGGAGACCAGGAGCTGTGTTTTAGGGCTTTGCCTACAGTTATTCCTATATAGCTAGACAAAGTTGGAGAGTTCTGGAAGACTTTAATGCAGCAAAATCAGAGAAGGAAACAAGTTAGATGAAAATGGAAAAATATCTTCTAGGAATGGAAGGGCTCAAGAAAGAGGTATGAAGATTAGGAGAGAGGGATCAGAAAGATGATCAACAAAAAAACAAAGTAGGTATGAAAGTGCCATTATGAAACCCAGTACAAAGAACACATGCAGATGATGAAAAAATTATTTGAGTAAACAAAAAGAAAAAATGGTATCAGTACAAATATGAGGTAGGAAAAATTTAAGTATCAGAGTTTTCTAAACCGTTTCCCTGTTCTTTTTTTGTCATAAATACCTCAGGATGTACATGTATAAATTTGTTTTTAATCGTAGAAAATATCACTTAATCAGTTCATGACTGTGCACAGAAGCATAACTGTACAAACGTTGAGTGAAATGCACATGAGACATAAATTTGGCTAGTTAGGAGATGACAATAATCTTTACTAAATGCTTTAAATACATAATAGTCTCAAATATTCGGCATCAGACAGAAATGATTGATTAATTTTCATTCATTCATCTTATACTTAGAATGTGTGGTGTGATGTTTCACTTGCGGAATTCACTAAGGATATATATCATAAAGAAAACCAAATGGGATGGATTGCTTATCTAGTGGTGAAAAATAAGAAAGGATAATTAAGTACATTTCACATTAACTGCCCATGTAAATCGTGTACAAGACTCTAAATATATGTCTCTAATTGTTCTACGGCAATGTTTCTATACATTTTAAGATGTTTGATTATGTTCCTGAGTGGGATCTACTACAGGTAAATATCATTCCCTCATAGATTAATTGAAAATATACCATACATTGCCAAATATCCTTCAAGAAAAAGAATCATATCTGACAGAAAACAATGAACATGGACAAATAATTCCAAGGATATGACATTTAAGGAAGCTACACTATGCTATATATTTGTGCCTTATGATCAAATACAATAAAATTGACTAAGTACTAGTACAAAAATTGTTTTAGCCAGAAGCTTGAACTCATACGTAGTTTGGGGATTGAAATCCTGGCTATAAAACTTACCAGGTAAATGATCTTTGGCAACAACCGCATTTTGTAATTCCCTAGTTTTATCAACAGAAAAGTATGACTCGGACTTCACTCTATATGAAAGAAAGAAATCTCTTTTTTTTCTGGGCCCCTCTGAGTACACAAAGACCATTAAGATTCTTTTTTCTTTTGCTCCTCCTACCTTTTTCTGCTTTTGTTTTGTTTTTTTTTGTTGTTTTTCAAATCAGGGCTACTTAGAAAGCCAGGGCCAAATAATACGTGAAACTTGGGGAGTCTTGAGAAAGAGTAGGGAGAAGGATTGAGAAAGCTAGAGGCATCAAAGATACCAAAAGAAGACCTACAGAATAGTCTAACCATGTCCATGGGGACTCACAGAGACTGAACCACCAGCCAAAAAAAAAAAACATGTATGGGAAGGACCTAGACCCTCTGCACATATGTAGCAGATGTGCATCTTGAACATCATATGGGTTCCCTAACAACTGGAGTACGGACGGTCTCAGACTCCTTTGCCTGCTTCTGAATCCCTCTCCCCTAGCTGGGCTGCCCTGTCTGGCCCCAGTGGGAAATAATGCACTTAGTCCTGCTGAGACATGTGCCAGAGTGGGTTAGTACCCATTGGGGACCTCCTGTTCTCTGAGAAGGGGAGGGCGTAATTGGAGGAAAGGTTGTGAAGGTGGGACTGGAAGGAGAAGAGGAAATGTGTTTTGATCATGCTGTAAAGTGAGAAAATATATAAATGAAAATAGAAAGAAATCTCAAAATAATCCCCAAATCTCTCTTTGATTTTCAATTTTCAAAAAGTTTTTTTAGATGTAACTTTTTATATCTACAAATGTTTTGCCTTCAGGCACATATGTGCACCATGTACATGCCTGGTCCTCATGGATGTCAAAAGAGAATGCTGAATTCCCTTGAACTAGAGTTATGAATTATTATTAGCCATCAAATGGATGCTGGGACTCAACCCTGGGTCCTTTGCAAGAGCAACAAAGTGCTCTTAAATCCTAAGTCATCTCTCTCCAGCCCTTCACAATCTCTTTTTGAAACCAGCATAAGATCATTTAAGAGAAAATTAAAAACCTAGATATATGCCTAGTATATAGAAAAATAATGAGGATGAAAGATAGTCTGATTTTGGGTTTACTTTTTGTTTTAATTTTATTTTTTACTTTAATTTTTGGTGTGTCTGTATGTGCATGTGTGTGTACATGTGTGTATGTCTATATATTTGTATGTATGCACATATGTGTGTATGTGTGTATGTATGCATGTATGTATCTATATATGTGTCATTAGTGGACAACTGACATGAGTCAGTTTTCTTGTTTTACCATGTAGATACTGGGGGTGCCATTGCCTCAGGTTCCCAATATTGGTGGTGAGCACTTTTACCTGCTAAGCCATATCACTGATCCTGTTTTCTTTTTTTACAATGGTTCAAATTGTAAATGTGCCAGAGTTCTTGAAACAGGACTCCTCTGTCACATATACTTCATTTTTTGATTGTAGCTTGAAGTAGTTAACAGTCCTTAAAATTAATATGTTTTTAATAAAATTTAATTTACAAAAATAAGAGCTTAAAATATAACATTTTCAGTAATTTGCTGTCCCAAAGCTAGCACACATCAGTGCCAACCTTGATAAATATCAAAATATTATTTCTTGAAGATGTCAGGTTTTTATGTTTTCTTAATGTATTAAATGAGTCAGAAACAAAAGAAACAGTTATTGTATCAAAATTAATAAAAAAAACTAATATTAAACATACAGTGGTATACAGAGAAGACAAAGAGCATTCAATTAAAAATGTGAAATGAAATTTTGGAAATATTTTTAAAAGATTGGATAACAGATATATAAAGTTCAGTACTTTCAATTATATATTTTTATCATTAGTTTATCTTATAACTTGATTACAGCTTCCCCTTCTTCCTCATCTCACAGCCCTCCCTAATTCCTCCACTTCCCCAATCCTTTATCTTTCTCCTTAGAGAAAGGCAGGCCTCCCATGGATATCAATCTGCCATAACATATCAAGTTGCTACAGGACTAGGCACATCTTCTATTGAGGCTAGTCAAAGTAGCACAATTAAGGGAAAGAGATCCAAGGGCAGGTAACAGAGGCAGAGGTAGCCTCTGCTCCAGTTCTTAGGGGAACTATATGAAGACAAAGCTGCATGTCTGTTACATATTTGTAGGGAAACTAGGTCATGCCCATGAATGCTCTTTGGTTGATGGTTCAGTCTGTGTGAGCTGCATTGTGCCAAGGTCATTTGATTCTGTAAGTTTTCGTGTGGTGTCCTTGAGTTCTCTGGTTCCTTTAATCCTTCCTCCCCTCTTCCACAAGGTTCCTCAAAGCTCCACCTAATGTTTGGCTGTGGGTCTTCTGCATCTATTTCCGTCAGCTGCCAGGTGAAGCCTCTCAGAGGACAGTTATGTTAGCCTCCTATCGGCAAATATAGCAAAATATCATTAATAGTTTCAGAAGTTGGCTCTTGCTATAGAATCGGTCTCACATTGGGCCAGTCACTGCCCATTCCCTCAATTTCTGTTCCATTTTTATCCTGAACACTTTTGAAGGCAGGAGAATTTTTTTGGTCAAAGGTTTTGTGCGTGGCTTAGTGTCCCAATTCTTCTACCAGAAGTCTTGTCTGTTTATAGGAAGTTGCCATTTCAGGTTCCATATTGCTTGATGCTACCTAGGGTCACTCTCATAGGTTCCTATGAGTTTCCCTTGTCCTAAGTTTATGGATTGTCCCAGAGATGCTTTCACCCACACCAATTTCAAGTTCTCTCTCCATCTGTTCTCCCTTCACTATTATTTCTTGTGCAACTACCAACCCACCTCCCACCCAGTTCCTTCCCTCCATGTACCCCCAATGTCTATTTTATTCCCATTCTCAGTGAGATTTAAGCATTCACCCTTGATTCCTCCTTGTTATTTAGCTTCTTTGGGTCTGAGGGTTGTTACATGGTTATCCTTTACTATAACTGTCCTCTACTGAATATCCACTTATTACTGAGTATATACCATGTGTATCTTTCTGGGTCCGGGTTTCCTCACTCAGGATAATCTTTTCTACTTCCATCCAGTTGTCTGTAAATTTCATGATGTCATTGTTTTTAATAGGTGAGTAGTATCCCATTGTGTAAATATACCACACTTTTTTAAAAATCCATTCTTCAGTGCAGGGATATCTAGGTTGTTTCTAGTTTCTGGCTATTAGGAATAAAGCTGCTATGAATATAGTTGAGCAAGTGTCCTTGTTATATGGTGGAACATCTTTTGGCTCTATGCCAGGAATGGTATAGCTGAGTCTTGAGGTAGAACTATTCCCAATTTTCTGAGAAATTGTCCAATTAATTTCTATAATGGATTCTACAAGTTTGCACTCTCACCGGCACATCACTGCTAGCATGTACTGTCAGTTTAGTTTTTGATCTTAGTCATTCTGACATGGGCCTGAAGATGGGTGGATTCAAGTACAGAAGAGGGAGGAATGAGTCAGTGATGGGCATCAGGAGGAATTTTACATCCTGACTGACTAGTAGTCAGAATGTATTATTAATTTTAAAAATTAATTATAATTTATTTACATTACATCCTGATTGTAATCCCCTCACTCTTATCTTCCTGTTCCCATGCTTCCTCCCTCTTCTGCCCTCCTTCCTTTCCCTAGACCTCTGAAAAGGAGGGGTCCTTCTGCCCCACTATCTGACCTCAGCCTATCAGATCTCATCTGGATAGACTGCATCCCCTTTCTTGGTGTTCTCACAGGGCCTCTCCAGGCCCACAGGACTCCTCTAGAGGCAGGCAGAGCCTTGAGCATGACAGTGGGGCTCAGGGGACATAGCACGGCTCACTGCTGGTAGGTGTGGCTTTAGGGTGAGCCTAAAGGTACAGAATTTTCCTGGAAGGTGCCTAGCTTGGGTGTTCCTGGGGGTCAGGCAGGCCTCCTCTGGAAGACAGGCAGAGTTGACATAAAGAGCTTACAAGCACCAATGGAAAATTATCTCATTTACAATAATGCTAAAGTGTGGATTATAGAGTAATATGCCTATGTATAACATTACATAGGTTTCCTGAGGAAACCATAAGAAAGTAGAAAAAAGGACAAAAGCTTAGGAAGTACTGGCATATATTCTGTTAGCAATGGGATTTGACACTTGTGACATTAAAGTTGAAATGCCTGCTAGATTAACCTTTGAATTTAGTGCAATTCCAATCACATAGCTTTTGATGGTTTTAAAAGCAGTTTAATCCAAATATTCTTAGGAAATAATATGGTTTTAAGTTTATAAAGAAAATATGATATCAAATTGCAGTAAAGAAGGCACTTCATTTTTCACAAATTGCTTTCTTTGGCTTAATAAATGATATCATACAACTGGTTGTTTACCTGTGGTTTATAGCATATGTTTATATGTACAGAAAATGTCATACTTAGTCACTTACAGTACCAAATATTATATATAAATTTAAGAAGAGATGAAAATTAAAACCTGAAACTTGCACAGTGACTTAAATTATTGTTAAAACTTATTTATAGCAAATATAACTATAAACAAAGTTAAAATAACAAAGGAAGACTAATTAATAGATTATAAGCAGAAGAAACAATCTTCATTCATAGTAAATATAGATATTTATTCAATACACAAACTACGATTGTGATTGATTTGGCTTGTCTTTTAGGAAACATTTCTCACTCAATAAAATATTATAATTCATTATTGGTAGAAATACCTACAGTCTGTTACTAGTTAGTGAGGACTAACGAGATCTGAAAGTCAGATTACATATGGACAGGTCAATCCAACGTTTCTGCACAATAAAAATCAAAGAAATGACAGAGTAAGTAAGCAGCAAATGTTGTAACTATATAGAAGCATGCATCCATGAAGGACTGTAGGCTTTTAAAGAGAAAGTCATATTGCTCCAAGCCTGGAAAACTAGGTTTGTGAACCTCATTTAGCAAAAGGCAGATTATTCATGAGTTGATAAATTGCAGGGAGGAGATTACAGCAAATTGTGGAACATAGAAAGGTTTTCACCGAGTACAGTTATTGAACTTTTCTATTCATATATGGGGTTTTGTGGTGTGTTAGATGGTATCAACTGATCCAAAGTAAGAGCATACACTTAAAAGAGTCGTGATATAGGGGGTCTTCATAATGAAGCAAAGAATAATTAGAACTTTGTTCAGTCATCCATATTGGTCCGATCTGGCTTTGGGTGTCTCTTGTCTTTCCTTATAGAATGCTCACAAGATACAGTGATCACAGTAATGCAGACCCTAAGCCAGTAGTTTTCAGTCATTGGGTGTTGACTCCTTTCCTGTCAAATGAACCTTTCACAGGGGTCACTCACCTGAGCACATTAGAAAACAGTTACTTACATTACAATGTATAACAGAAGCAAATTTACATATGTGAAATAGCAACAAAAATAATTTTGTGATTAGTGGTCACTACTCTGAGAACAGTATTAAAGGGTTGCAGCATGAAGAAAGCTGAGAATCACTGATAAGCAATTTGCTTGTTCCTTCCCTGTTTATCAAGCTTGCCTTAGCTCCAGCATCTCAACTTAATTCCTTTGCGATTATCCAACTGCATTTCAATCATTTAAAAAAATCCAGTAGTACATCATTGAAACTTGTTTACATTTGGTGACAAACAGATTTGAATAGCACTTTAGTGAATTCAATTTATATCACCTCATTTCACTAGAAATTTATGTTGACTTGAGACTGGAAACAAAACAGAGCATCTGGTTCTGGAAAATGGATCAGTTGATAAAGTACTTGTTATTCGAACATGAAGACCTGAATCTGATCCCTTGAATCCATATTACAGCCAAAAAAACAAAAGCAAGTGCTGTGATGCCCATTTGTAACTAAATTGCTGGGGAGGCAGAGAGGGTTGTCTGGAATTCATTGGATTAATGTG
Source organism: Acomys percivali (assembly GCA_907169655.1). NCBI lineage: Eukaryota > Metazoa > Chordata > Mammalia > Rodentia > Muridae > Acomys > Acomys percivali. Next base: position 35,309,491 of record OU015760.1, read on the forward strand.
CTCCACATTCAGTAAGATTTCTTATCTCTAAACCAATGAATAAACAAATAAGTAAATAAAGTGAAGAGCAGATGAATATGATACCAGGCATCAGGATCTGGTTACAGCATTTACATGCGCATATACTCACACATCTACGTACCATACATACCTACACACACACACACATACACACACACAAAAACATACACAGAAATTGTGTTTTAGAAACAGTTGATTGGAGAGAGAGAACCGTCTCTGACATGAACTCTGATGCCCCATATTTGACCATGTTCCCTGGATGAGGAGGCCCCGTGGCACTCAGAGAAAGGATAAGCAGGCTACCAAGATGAGACTTGATAGCCTATGACCATATAGTGGGGGAGGAGGTCATAGACAATAGGGGAGGGGAATAGGATGAAAGTGGGAGGGAGGAAGGAGCTGGAGGATACAAGGTATGGGATAACAATTGAGATGTAATCCGAAGAAATTAATGAAATAACATTTAAAAAAAGAAACAGCCACTTTTCTTTGTTTCTTAGAATGTTTGCACTAAAATGAATCTTAATTCATTAGCAGCATATGTCATCAAATTATCCCATGAGCTTCATATTGGTGTTTTCACAGCAGAAATTTACTTGGATATAGTTACTACCCTTCAGAGAACTGTGTTCTGGAATAATTTTAACAGACATATGTAGCCCTTTAAAGATGTGTAAATCTTTTCACAAAGAAAGTGTTTTCTTTTCATTTTTATTCTCACTGCTAGATCACTTCTGGCTCCAACTTCCTGAGGGAGAGGTGGTAGTGGTGGAAGTAAATGCCTTTAAGAAATAAAATACCAAAGATGTCATGCCTTCCTGTAATACAATCACACAAAATGACCCTGAATGACATTTGTACTCTTGTCTCCTCTATTTTCCGACTGCTGTGGTCCTGGTCAATTATAAAAATTGACATTAGCAATAGGAGATTCTATTAAAAAGATGCCAAATTGAAAACGATTTATTTTTAAAACAGAGAGAATATAAACATATATATCCTCTGCCTCCAAAGTGTGAAAGTTGAAAAGTAAGGGGACCATCTTCAAAGTGCCTAAAATATTGATTTGTGGCATACTTCTTCAAAAAAGTTTCAGATTATTTTTCCCTTAATAGCCCCTTAGGCTTTAGGCCTACTGATAATGAACCTTGAACTTTCTGGGTTTAAGTAATGTTTTATTTTAAAGAAGAAATTTCATACTGGTATTGAGTTCTCTTTAGATACAGACATTAAATAACAAAAGAATTAGACTGAGAAAGCATATCCATTGATATTTTTCCTAGTAGCATTATTACTGTGGGCTTTCTTTGTTTTTGTGCAGCTACCCCCACTACTTCCTTCCCTCAGATGTTGCCCCAGCTGAGCATTTAAAAACAGTGTGTTTCCAGTCACTATACTGATTTCAGAAGTAAAAATTCCAGACATTCATGCCAGTACAGATTGCCTATACTCCTTTAATAAATCCTCCTTTAATAAATAAAGTAAACTAAACTTGAAGAAGTGACCAAAGTGCATATATTGCAACACACACACACATACACACACACACACACATACACACACACACACACACACACACACACATACACACACACACAAAGTAGTGGGTAAATTTTCCTAAAACAATTAAGAAAAGGAGTTAATGAACTTGAGAAAAAACATTAAGCAAAAGAAGACACAAACATATCTATACATTTGTCAAATGGAGTCATAAAATATACTCCTATGTTTTCTTATATGTGGCATGATAATAGAACAGAAACAAAATTCATGTAATAGGTCCAGATGTTTTTCTTTTTCTTTTTTTTTTAACCTCTATTGTTCCCTCCAAGGAATTAATGCCATGGAATGAATTGTCCTCCTGCTCCCAGTTCTCTGGGATAGATGGAAAAAAATGAAGGACAAGTCACAACCTTCAGGGTTCCTCCAGTCTGGGCTGTTTCTATGCCACAGCTACTCAGGGTACAGTCCTGGCCCTGGGAAACAGCTACCTGACTGAGGCTCAGAAAGCACATACTGCAGAGCTCTATAAGGGTCAAGGCTGAACAGTTCATCCCCTGACCACCAGACATTCTACAAGGAGCTGGCTCCAGACCAGACATCTTCCCAAGGTCGGATGTGATGAAGGCAGGAACAGAGCTGTAGGCTGAAGAGTCTGCAAGATCTGAGGCCCCTGGTTGGAGTTACTCCTGATGAGCCAGGAAGAAAGGGGCCCGGGAACACCCAAATGGATATGATGAGACGGAGGTGGACACTACGGATCCCAGCTGAGAACTGCTTATCAATGAGCCGCCCCTCCTTGAGCTTGAAGTAGAACTTCTCCAGGGCACTGGCATAGCGGCAATACTCTCTGTCTGGAGGATTGTACACACAAGCAGTCGGCAATGACCGCTGCAGGCCAGCTACAAACAGCATCTGGGTCATGTAGTAGCAACTGCACAATCTTTCGATCATGGTCTTCAGGTCAATGGGGAAGTGGATAACCTCATAGTAGTCAGGGGCCTCTGACTTCTCCACAGGTTCCATGAAGGGCCAGGCGCTGGAGTGTGACTTGATATGAGCCAGCAGGCTTTTGAGGGTCCTGTACAACTGTTTAGGGTCCTTCAGATCCTTGCTCTTCTCCTTTCCCAATGGCTTCCAGCCTGTCTCTCAGATGCCAAGGACACTCACCGCAGGGATCTGCCTCACACACACCTTGAAGCATTTGAGTCCAGGGTAGCCTTGCGGATCTATGCTTCTTAATTATCTCTTTTTGCTTCTTGATGATGTGGGACAGCTCCATGCAGTGGATCTGGGGATTCAGCTCGCACTCAATCAGCGTCATTTCTTCATAGTCCTTGATGCAGTCCAAATAGAGGCCCTTGTGCACCTTGATGTCTTTGAAGAAGCCCTGCTTCTTGAAGTAGCCAATGGCGTACTCATCAGCATAGGTGGGGAAGTACAGGATGCTGTGCTTGATGTTGTCCTCCTTTGGGTGACTCATCAGATAGGTGCCATAGCCCTTCACCTGATCGTTTGAGATGACAGCACAGAAGATGATTTCTGTGAAGCCCTTGAGGGAAATACACGGAAGCAAATCTCACTGATGATCCACCCATCCTTGACCAAGGCCAAAAGTCTTATGTTTCGGGTCAAAGACGAGGCGGACAATATATTACATGGACATTCATAGCCTCTGCTGAGAGTAGACATTCTGCAATTCCACAAGCCAGAGCAGCACTTGCCGGTTGGCCTTGGGCATCAGAGAGTTGCCAATAGGATGGAATTTGATGATGCCTCAACGCGAGCTCTTTTGTCTTGGGCTGTATTGGCTGAAAGCAGGCTTGTCTCAGGCCCCAGCATGGCAACAGAGTCTGTGATGGTCAGCATGACCTTGTTGGCCAGCTCCATGGGAATATCACCCATCACATGGAGCCACTTAGCATCCTCCAAGTCAGGTTCTCAGGAAGCTTCCTCTTCTCTCCTGTTAGCATGGAATCAGCCCCCAGGGAATCTAGGCTCAGTGGGTTGTTGCTCTCTCCACCCATGGTGGGACAGAAGATGGGCATGCTGAGAATAACCACTGCACTGACTGTGGCTGGCTGAGGCACAATCTGTGTCCCCTCTGAGGGTAGCATGGTGAAACCAGACTCCCAGATGGGAGAATTTGCCTCCTAGATCTCTTTCTCAAGCATGGACAGGAACTTGGGGAAGTGAGTTAGCATACCGGTCCTCTTCTCAGGCGTCAGTTTGTCCTTGATCTGAAATTTTTCATTAGTTGCCAGCGGGTGACAGTGAAAATGGACTGCAGAAGGCTTTGTCCAAAGACGTGGATGGTCTCGTATCAGAGAAGGCTATTGCAGGTCTTGGGTATGTGGCAGTAACAGAGCCATCTGGTATAACATCTTCAAACTGGGACCGCTGCCGGAACTGAGCAGGCGTCTCCAGCTTCCAGTAGTTAAGGCAGAGCAGGGACATCTTTGAGAGCTTAAACATTGTCTGCTGCTTTCAGGGTGGGTCGGGGGGAGGGCGGCAGGCAGGTGGCTAACTTTGTACTGCACAAAGTTCAGTACACCCTGCTCAGTGTAAGCTGCTTAGGGATCTCTCTACCACTGGTCTAGTCATCTGCAGGATGCATTTCCACAGGATCTTGAAGAGGTAGAAATAGACATGTTTGGTGTCCATGTGCTCCTCCTTGTGAACAGACATGAACAGATTTTCTACATCTACTACCATTCCCAAGAGCCGGTTGATCTCATCCTGACACATTCTCCAGGTGGGACACATGGTCCACCAAGGGGTCATCACAGCTATGACACAGCTTGCTCAGGTTGGCAGCTGGCTGCTGAAGGTCCATGCAGGGTACACTGGGCGGTTTGGGATTTTTCCAGCCATTACACTTTCAGGGTTCACTGGCTTTGCAAGCTGAGAAGACCCCTAGTTTCTCAAGCTTCTTGGCACATGGCAGCCCCTGGACTTGTGCCTTCATCTGGCTAGCCTGCTGCTGCTGGTTCAGCCCAGATCAAGACAGATTCCCCTGACCACTCCCTGGCCCCCCACTTCCAACTCCACCTCCCCCCAGTCCCCATGCTCCTGGCTGGGTCTGCAGCTGGGGGAAGGAGCTGGGGCTGGGGTAGGAGCCAGAGTAGGTGCTGAAGCTGGACTGTGTGAAGGAGTCACATATTTTCATGACAAATTCAGTCTTATTAGACATTTTAATATCTCTGAGATAAAACCCTACTGCACTCCTGAGTCTTGAGAGGAAAGATGCATTCTACTGTGTAAAATATAAAATTAAGAGTGTTATACAACATTTTTAAACAATTTGAGGTTTTTTTTCTGTGCTATACATTTTGGGGCATATCTGTGAGTTACATTCTTTTTATTAGTATTATTCTGCTGTTTTAGGCTAAGTTGTTTTCTTTCCATTTTTTTTGAGACAAGTTATCTTATAGTCCAGATTGACCTCAGATTAGCTATACAGCAGTGGATGACCTGAACTCCTGTGATATATCACTTTTATTTAAATGAATTTTTAAGATTGATAAGTAAAAGCATAGAATTTACATTTATTTTATTCAAGTAACATTCTTTTTTTCCTACTGATAATATATATATATATATATATATATATATATATATATATATATATATATATTTAACGGATAGAATTTCTGTTATTCATTGTTGTAAGATTGTATTCATCTAGATTATAATAGTGACTTTAAAAATCTTGCCTTCACATTAGAATTATGCAAACACTTAAAGATTTACCAACATCCATATGTCAGTCCATGTTTATGTAATTCACCTCCTATGGGTATACATTGAACTTCAGTTATTCTTTCAAGTTTAACCTATGAGTCTATCATACAGCTAGTGTGAAAGGGTGAAAAGGATGAGAAGCATGCGGATGACTGAGATTATGAGCGTAAATGAGAACTCTGCTTTCTGACACAGTGACTCTCCAACATGTGGTAGGCTTCTTGGTATTGACTTGTTTTTTGCTGAAAGAAACAAATTCAAAATCTAGGAGGTGAGGGGGAATAAAGCTTGAAATTTCATTTAGGAACAAATACCAGGAAGATTACTCGCCAAGAACTACAATATGTGCTATTTCATGACACAGCTATATAATTATGAGTTATATTATGAAGGATGACTTTGAACTTATGAGTCTTAGGCTCCCAAACCCACCAAGTGCTAAGATTACAGGTATATACTACCACACCCAGTTTATACAGAGTTTGGGGGCTAATCCTGGGCCTTCTACATGCATGCTAGTTACACACTCCACCAAGTGAACTATATTACTAGCTCACAAAGTTATATTCCATATGATATGTAATGACTCTGAAGTTCTTAAACAGCATTGTTCACACTAGAGGTTTTGGAACTGGAAGACACATGAAGATTTTATAAGGGGTTAGGCATGCATTACTGAAACTATATGTACTTTGTTTTATATTATTTACTAAACTGAATTGCTCAAGAAGGATATGTGGTTTGGAACTATTTTCTTGCCTGTAGTTTCTGTACCATCTGCTTATTTTCCATTCTTGCTTGTATAGCATACAAAAGGATAATTAAGACTAAGAAATATAACTAGTTATGAATCTTGTGGTTTCTTGCAGCTTTCAGCCAAACCTGAATAGAAGGTCTCATAATGTATTAACTGGTAGGTCATTATAAATGAGCTTTAACAATGAATAGCCCTGTACATTTAACACATACCATAAAATAGACTAAATGGAAAAGATAACAGTACTATAATACTATAATGAAATTATTTCAATTCCTCTCTGACCACATAAATAATAAAAATTAGTTCTTATATCTTTAAAAATTGAAGTATCGATGGCATTCATGCTAAAACACTCCAAATTATAAAACTAATAACAGTGTTCTGTAAGTGTACAAATTGTCAACCTTCATGTAATTCATTGTAGATGTGTTTTCACTAAAATATTTTTATGAGTTCTTATATAATGTATGTGTTGACCAGTTATGTGCTTCTATAGATAGTTCTAAAACTTCATCAATTCAAACCTTTTTTATTTCATAGAATGACAAAAATAAGTATATTTATGTTCATATTATTGTTTCACAAGCAACAGAAAGTTGATCAACAAAGTATGCCAAGTGCTAACATATGTATTTATTTTTTAAATACTTGAATGAAGATGTGCCTTGAATCATACAAGTGCACTTTAAAATTTATGTACAGATTAAATTTTTCAGAGAGATCTAACACAATCCCTCAGTGGGAAAAAGTACTTGCAGGGCAAGCTTGAGGACTAAAGGTCAAACAAGGGTACCTTTCTCTGTTCTGCAAAAAGAATCTCATTCAAGATTCTTGTGAAAATTAAAAAAGATAAAACTATTTAGACAATAGATTTATGGAAACTGTTAATTCTCTTGCTTTTCTAAATTAGACTTCTAAGATTGAAACTACCTATTATTTAATATATATATATATTTTACAGCTTTATCAAATTATAATTTCATGACACCACAATTAATGTGAAATGCTTATTTAATTCACCCATACTTTCTGACTCATTTATTCTTTGCATCGTTCATTCATGACCTTACTATAATATACCAGATATAATGTTTCATGTGCATTATATTGTAAATCCTGCCCCAATAAAATATACATTTGGATGACATGTCTGATTTTATATGATTATTTATTATCCCTAAGGCTATGAGTTTTATGTGAAGTCTTAAAAGTCCTTCAGAATCCACTTGCACCAAGATTTTTCCTTGAAGTTTAATAATAATGTGCTATAAAAATAACTTTGTAAATTTCAATGTAGTTTGAAAATATCAGAGGTTCTGAAATATGGAGTTATAGGTAGAGATATGTAATTAGACATGCATGTAAAATTATCTATCAAATAATTCTGTGTTAAAGAGGAAGGTCCAGGATATTGAAATTGTTTCATTTGGTTGTACATGAATAGTGTAAAATATGTTTGCAGTAGTGAAATTAATTTTGCTGTAGGGCTTTGGTAGTGGAAATCTCTAGAGAGGCTGAAAGAGAAAGAGTATAATGGAGGAAGTTTGCCAGGGGCTAAAACAAACAGGACAAAAGGGGAACACTTATTCACTGCTGGCGAGATGGAAACTAGATGCAGCTCTACCAAAATCAGTGTGGCGGTACTTTACAACCCTGAACATAGATAGACCATATCATCCAGATAACCTGCTCCTGGAAATATATCCAATGGGATCGATGCTTCCAGGGAAGTTAGGACAAATTAAAAACTGTTACCTTATTAATTAGCTATATTTCTTGGTCATGACTCCACTTAAAAGTCAATATGCCTGCCCTTCATTAAATACACATACATATCATGGACTATATATAGCATGTAAGGAAAAATGTGGCTGTCTAGATAGTTCCCAGGACAAAATGAATAAAACAAATGAGATTGAAATTGTTGTTTACATTTGTTGTCATTTGTAGAAGACAAGATTTGTTCTTTGTTATCAGAAGAAAAAAAAAACACAACATTGCATACATAGTAAGGAGGGAAGATGATCATCCTTATTTGTCTTCTTGTATCTATTGGACTGTTGGACGAGTCTATAGTGACTTTCTCAGGATGATCCCAAATCATTTCCATGGTACTTTTTCTTCTCATTATCTATGTAAATAAAGAAGATCTTCATTTGGACAGTTATATATGTGAAGCTACTTAAATTTCTTAATGGTATATTTTTAATCCTCCTTGTTTCTAGTGGCCAATGTCTGATGATCTTAGAAATCACCAATTTTTTTCCATAAAGCAGAGCTTAAAATTTTCTTCAATTAAAAATCCAGCATAAGGTGATACAACAAAATGTCATTATAAGCCATATATAACTTCTAAGAAATTACTGTCCCTACAGTATTATGATTCTGTAATTCAAGGATATACTACCTACCTACTACCTATGTTTTCTTATTTGGAAAGTCTAGACTCATTAATAATATTGTATCACTCTGCTATATTAAACCACATCCAAAAGAATCAGGTAACATGAATTCTTTTGATATTAGACACTCTTATTCCATCAAGCAAATTATTAAAAAGCAATTGTGTATGTTTTTTTAATAACAGTACCTTATAGGTTTTACATGCTTGCTGCTTACCTCTCTTGGTGTTTATTTAATGGAGAATTTTTGTATGTCATTGGCACTCTCACATTTTCTTGCATTTATATGTTCCTTGAATCCCAACATTAATGTCTGCACATTTGGTAGAATAAACATCAATTTTAAATCAAACCAAAGAGATATTTCATACCTTTCAGGATAGCTATTAGCAAAAAGGAAAAGTGATTAAATCATTACCAAGAATGGAGAAAATTATACTATTAGCTACTGTTTGTGGTATCATACATTAGTGCAAGTATAATGATAAACTCTTAGCTGAAATCAATAAATTAGAAACAAAGAGAACAATTCCAAGAATCAATAAAACCAGGAGCTGGTTCCTTGAGAAAATCAGCAAGGCAGACAAACCTTTAGCTAAGCTAAATAAAGGCAGAGGGAGAGAGTATTAAAATCAACAAAATCAGAAATGAAAATGGAGACATAAAGACAGACATCAAGGAAATCCAAAGAATCATTAAGTCTTACTTCAAAAGCCTATATGCCACAAAATTTGAAAATTTAAATGAAATGAACAATTTTCTTGATATCTATGAATTACCAAAATTGAATCAAGATCATGTAAAGAAATTAAGTAATCCTATGTTTCCTATGGAAGTAGAAGTAGTCATCAAAAGTCTTCCAACCAAAAAAATCACAAGGCTGGATGGATTCAGTACAGAATTCTACCATACCTTCAAAGAAGAGATCATACCAATTCTCTTCAAACTATTCCACAAAAAATAATCAGAAAAAATATTAACAAACTCATTTTATGAGGACAGAGTCAGCTTAATACCTAAACCACACAAAGACTCAACAAAGAAAATTTCAGACAAATTGCCCTTATGAATATTTATGCAAAAATACTTAATAAAATACATAAAAATAAAATCCAAGAAGACATAAAAATATTCATCATGACCAAGTAGGCTTAATTCCAGGCATGCAACGTGATTGAAAATACAGAAATCCATCAATCTAATCCATCATATAAACAAACTGAAAGAAAAAAGCCACATGATCATCTACTTATATACTGAAAAAGCATTTGACAAAATCCAACACTCATTTATGTTAAAAGTCTTGGAGATATCAGGGATACAAGAAAAAGGCCTAAACATAGTAAAGGCAACATACAGCAAACCCATAACAAACATCAAACTAAATGGAGAGAAGCTTAAATCAATTCCACTGAAATCAGGGACATGATAAGGCTATCCACTCTCTCCATCTATCTTCAATGTACTACTTAAAGTCCTATGTAGAGCAATAAGACAACTGAAGGAGATAAAAGGTATACAAATTGCAAAGGATGAAGTCAAAATATCACTATTCTCAGATAATATGGTAATATACATAAATGACACCAAAACTTCTACCAAGGATCTTCTACAGCTGATAAACACCTTCAGCAAAGTGGCTGGATACAAAGTCAACTCAAAAAAATCAGTAGCCTTCCTTTATACAAAAGAAAAACAGGCTGAGAATGAAATTAGGGAAACAACACCCTTAACAATAGACATAAAAACATACAGTGTCTTGGTGTAACTCTAATTAAGGAAGTGAAACACTTGTATGAAATAAACTTCAAGTCTCTCAAGAAAGAAAATGAAGAAGACATCAGAAGATGAAAAGATCTCCCATGGTCCTGGACCAGGAGGATTAACATAATAAAAATGGCCATCTTATGAAAAGCAATCTACAGATTCAATGTAATTCCCATCAAAATTCCAAAACAATTATTTATAGACCCTGAAAGAATAACTCTCATCTTCATATGGAAAATCAATCAATCAAACAAAACTCCAAATACCTAAGTCAATTCTCTACAACAAAAGATCTTCTGGAGGTATCTCCATGCCTTATCTAAAGCTATACTATAGAGTAACAGTAATAAAAAATGGCATGGTACTAGCATAGAAACAGACAGGTGGATCAATAGAATTAAATAGAAGACCCAGAAATAAATCCACACATCCATAGACGTCTTATTTTTGACAAAGAAACCGAGAACATACAATGAATAAAAACAACATATTCAACAAATGGTGCTGGTCTAACTGGACATCCACATGTAGAAAAGTGTATCACCCAGCACAATACTAAAGTCGAAGTTGATCATAGACCTCATCATAAAACCAGACACACTAAATCTGCTAGAATAAAAAATTGAGAAGAGCCTTGAATTTATTGGCACACTGAGGACAACTTCCTGATCAGAATGCCAACAGCTCTGGCTCTAAGATGAATAATTAATAAATGGGACCTCATGAAACTGAAAATCTTCTGTAAGGCAAAGTATACTGTCAACAGAAGAAAATGACAGCCTACAGGCTGAGAAGATCTTCACCAACCATATAGACAGCTAATATCCGAAACATATTAAAAATCAAGAAATTAAGTACCACCAAACTAAATGATCCTACTTAAAAATGGAGTAAAGAACTAAAAGAATTTTTAACGAAGGAATATACAATGGCAGAGAAACAATTAATAAAATGCTTAAGTCCCTTGTCATCAGGGAAATACAAATAAAAATGACTATGAGATTCCATCTTACATCTGTCTGAATGGCTAAGATCCAAAACTCAAGTGACAGCACATGCTGGCAAGGATGTGGAGAAAAGGGACATTCCTCCATTGCTGGTGGGAGTGCAAACTAGTACAGCCACTTAGGAAATCACTATGACACTTTCTCAGAAAATTGGAAATAGTTCTACCTCAAGACATAGCAATACCATTTCTGTGTATATACTTGAAAGATGCTCCACCATACAACAAGGACATTTGCCTAACTATGTTCATAGCAGCTTTATTCATAATAGCCAGAATCTGGAAACAATCTAGATATCCCTCAACCAAAGAACACATAAAGAAACTGTGGTATATTTACACGATGGAATACTACTCATCTATTTTTATTTAAAAAACAATATTTTATTTATGTTTAAATACTTTTTAACCTATACATTTATGCTTTTTTGCACAAATATACACACAATATATATACATATATATTAAACTACATACAGCAAGAAGAACCAGAAAACAATTAGGAATTATATAAACGTTACATTCATAGTGTTTTGGCTATTTGTATTTGACAACCTTGAAGAAAACATATTTCCTATCTTGGTGAGTCTAAACTTCTGAATGTAAGTCAATATCTATTATATCTCATTTCTATCAACTTAAGACTTCTAGACATAAAAACGTTTTAACTCCTAAACAAGTAAGCTTAATTGTAAAGCTAAACTATCTGGTCTCCAACCCCATTAGGGACTCGAGAAGAAATAAAATTAATTACCTGATTAAACAGGAAGTGCAGGTTAGCAGCTTCTAAAACAACAATGAAAAAAATGATGGAGACAGTTTGCTGTCTGAATGCCTGAACAGTCACCCAAAACTCTTTATAATATTGGAGCATCATCTTCTACTAAAATCAAGGAAAATTTGAAATTTGCAGGCAAATGGATGGAACTAGAATAGATTATCCTCAGTGAGGTAACTCAGACCCAGAAAGACATGCATGGTATATACTTACTTATAAGTGGGTAGTAGCCATATTATACAAGATAACTACAGTACAATACACATACATAAGGAAGGTAAAGAACAAGTAGGACCCTTGGGAGAATGCTTAATTCCCATTCAAAAGGGTAAATAGAATAGATAACGGAAGCAGTTGAAGGGAAGAAACAGGATGGGAGCCTACCATAGAGGTATTTTGAAAGACCTCACCCATCAGGGAATCGAAGCAGATGCTGAGACTCACACCCAAGCTTCAGGGTGGAGTACAGAGAGTCTTATGGAAGAGTTGAGAGATAAAAGGACCTGGAGTGGATAGGAGCTCCACAAGGAGTCCAATGGAGACTAGAATTTCTGGCAGGAGAAGTGGGGGTGTGCTGTGGGGACTAATGCACCAACCAAGAGCCATGCATGGTGAGGACCTAGAAACTCTGCTCATATGTAGTCAATAGGCAGCACAGTCTCCTTGTGAGTCCCATAGTATGAATAGTAGGGGTTACTTCTTACATGGACTCTGGTGCTAACTCATTGGTCACTACTTCCCCATGGCAGGACAGCCTTGCCAGGCCACAGAGGAAGAGGATACAGGCAGTCCAGATGAGACTTGATAGGCTGAAGTCAGATGATTGGAGATAAGTGATCCCCCTTTTTGAAAACTAAGGAAATTGTGGAGGGGGATGGGAGAGGGAGGCTGGGACTGGAAGGCGACATAGGAGAGGTTACAATCAGCATGTAAAGTGAACAAATTTAAAAAAAAAAGAGAAGCTTCCATGATAGTACAAGCATTTCATTCAGTTTATCCTAAATAATGTAAAGTAAATTTTCAAGATTAAATTATCCATGCTGTAGGTTTTTGACACTGGAAGAAGAAGGAAAAAAGAGGGGCAAAAAAGAGTGTAATGGAGAATGTATTTGGACATGGGGACCATCATAGAAGACATGATGAAAGTTAATTGAAAAAATAGTGAATGGAGCTGGGGAAGGAATTTGGAAAATATGGAGGTGAACATTATCAACATACATTGTATGCTTAAAATAAATTCACAACCACAGTGATCTTCATCCCTGCCTATTAATGTAATGCTACACAGGTAATGGTATTGTAGATGTAATTAAACTTATTAATCAATTTAAAAAATAAATAAATAAATTCACACAAAGCTAATACAAATATTACAATTAAAATTTAAAAAGTATGATTCCAATTGGTAATACCATAACTTGAGAGATAGACTCAGGAGTATCAAAAGGTAAATCCAGTTCAAGATATGTGATGGAATCTTCTCAATAAATAAGGTAAAATAAAAACTAAAACAAAATACAAGGAATATGTCTATTCATGTTGTATTATATTTATATTTTTACTAAATTATTATACTATATCTGTCCTTACTACTTAGTAAATACTTAACTTCTTGGGATAGGTACATTAATTTGGTTGATTATAATAACAAGTTGATCATATGCAGATATATATTTATATCGTAGATGTATATTAAGTGAATAATTATTATAAAAATGACTATACATTAAAATGCATATATATCTGATATGTAAACAATAGTAAACCCTATTAATAGATTTCAAATGAGTATTCTTGGTGTCTAGAAAAATTACTTTATTCAACTTAATTGTAACAATTGATCTTGAGAAATTTTGTTTACAGAATTGGTGAAACTTACATTTGTGAAAATGTTGTTTTAATTTGTAGGTCTCAAATGCTCAATTATTCCAGTATGTTTCAGTACCCTTTAGCATCCTCTATGTTATTTCCATTTTTATATTTCTCATTTAAACTGATGGTTGTGCCATTCTCCCAATATCTTTGCCCTTTTATTTTCAAATTTACAACCCCTACAATATTTCTCAAAGTATTTATCATGTGTCTCTCATCACTTATATACTTATTTCTTTCAAACTATTGTTTTATATTATTTCATTTTATATCATAACTATTCACTCAACAATTAGGTAACCATCTCTCTACATTTTAGTATTATTTATAACTAGATGATGTGGATAAATATACATATAAGGCAAATAATCACAGCGTCCATGTCAGCCATTTTGCAAACAATTATCCATGATGAGTTTCACAAGATGAGAAAGCAATGGAGATGAATAGAAAGATGAAAGAAGTAAAAGAGAGAGGGGTGAATGTGAAAGATGACAGAGAATGAAATAAAAGGTGAAAATTACTTGATATGTAGAGACTCAGAAAGCTCTGAATAACTGTTATTTAAACAGAAGGTGATGTATATTAGATAATCAAATACACAAAATAATTGGGTAGCAGAAAAAATACCCCATGAAAATGCAGACCCCTAATAGTAAGAATTCAAACATTTAAGGAAAGAAAGGAGGAAAGAGTGGGATATTTGGAATGAAGGAAATTAGACACCAAGATGCAGAGAATCTAGATCTTAAATCATCTGGTATTTTTGGTTCCTTTTCTGAGAAAAGGATTAGGAAGGCATTGGTGGACTGGAAGGTTTACAAAAGTCATGAAGCAGATGTTAATTCAGGATAAAATCTCTTGATGAAATATGCAGAAAAGTTCAGACAAGACAAAATCTGAAAGGAGAATTAGACTGAGTAATTTTATCATAAGGATTATTTTTTCCAAATTAGTAGTAGTAATAATGCAAGAAGTAGAGAAATCAAGACAAGGTTGAATGAATGTAAGATACAGACTGAGGAAACAGTCACTTTTTTCCCTCAATTTCTGAATCATTTGCAAAGGGAAAGGACACTGCACTCTATTGAAATAAGAGAATAATAAATATTCATTAATGGTTTGTAGGATAAACTAATGAAAAATTAAGTTTATAAAAGGAATGTAAAAGTTTGCAAAGACATCTAACAGTTTTCATAAGTTACTTTTGAGATGTATGTTTAATGTATAGATGAATATTTGAATAAGCAATGAAAAATGAATGTGGATGTCAGAAAAATTGACCATTTTTAGACACAGGTGTTTTCCTATTTTATTTATTTATTTATTTATTTATTTATTTATTTATTTATTTATTTATTTAT
>OU015760.1:35327749-35342028 GCA_907169655.1 Acomys percivali
TCTCTCTCTCTCTCTCTCTCTCTCTCTCTCTCTCTCTCTCTCTCTCTGTCTCTCTCTCTCTCTCTCTCTCTCTGTCTCTCTCTCTCTCTCTCTCTCTCTCTCTCTCTCTGTGTGTGTGTGTGTGTGCGTGTGTGTGTGTCTGTGTGTGTGTGTGTAGAATTACTCCCATGATTATAAACTCAAACAACATAGGGTCTATGCCTGAGAGAAGTACACAGGGAAACTGTCAAGACATGTATCTAAATTTTAAACGTATGTAACAGATGTTAAAATGGGGATATGGATATATAGGTGACACATCCAATTCTGCCTGTGAGGCTTAGGAAATCCTTCATAGAGTTGGTGATTAACTTGGTTTGAAAAAGACTCAAGTTTCTGTAGCTAGAGAAAAGTGCACCAAAGTAATTTTTTTGGCATTCTTGGAAACCAATCTGGTTAACAAAATGTAATTTCCATTATGTTCTTCTCTATATAAATTACATTTATAGATGACATAGATGATAAATATTTAAAAGCAAATGTCTTATAAAATTTAAATGAGAACTTCCATATAACCTATGATATATTTTCATTTCCTTTTTTCTCATTTTTATGAAAAGTGATCTCTGATTATTTTTTTCCTTTCTTTTTTTTTTATTAATTTATTCTTGTTACATCTCTATGGTTATCCCATCCCTTGTATCCTCCCATTCTTCCTTCCCTCCCATTTTCCCCTTATTCCCCTCCCCTATGACTGTTCCTGAGAGGGATTACCTCCCCCTGTATATGCTCATAGGGTATCAAGTCTCTTCTTGGTGACCTGCTGTCCTTCCTCTGAGTGCCACTAGGTCTCCCCCGCCAGGGGACATGGTCAAATGTGAGGCACCAGAGTACATGAGAAAGTCAAATCCCTCTCTCCACTCAAGTGTGGAGATTATTTTTAAAATACCACATGGTTAAAATTTATTAATTTGGAATGAAAAATGGCTACCAAGTATTTACACAAATTCAGCCCTTTTGTTTAACTTTGTCTCATTTCTTAATCATACATGCCCTAAGATGAACAATCAGACACATACTTGACAATTACCCAAATTAAGACTGAAACCACTGGTAATCAGTTGTACTTTCATCTCTTCCTTTTATATTACTAATAGGATTTTTACTTCTTCATATGAATTATTAAGTTGTTGAATTTATTAAAAACTTTTATATCTTAAGAAAGAATATTTGTTTGTATAAAAAGGAGCATGATATTTTTTTAATTAGTTGCTTTCAATTTAGTTGAGGAACAGTTGCAAGATGAATATTAAACTTTGATTAATATGTATTACACCTTGATTAGATGAACACTATACTTAAAATATAGCACATGCTTGACATGCATTTGATTGATAAAAATGAATTATCAAATGTATTAGTTACCTGTCTTTTTGGTGAGGCAAAATTCCTGACAAGGACAGAATAGTCCATCATGAAGAGGATGTCATGGGAGCATGAATTTAAGACCGCTTAATAATAATAATAATAATAATAATAATAATAATAATAATAATAATAATAATAATAAATTTTAGTTTTTTGAGACAGGTTCTCTATGCAAAGTCTGTGTAGCATTGGCTATGCTTTAACTGGCTCTGTAGACCAGGCTGGCTTACTCACAAAGATCCACTTGCTGCTGCCTCTGAAGCGCTGGGGTTAAAGGCCTGTGCCTGAGGCTGTTATTCTCATTGCAGCATAACAATGAATTCTAGAACACATTTTAATTTCTCATTTTTCTTTAGTCCAGAACCCCAGCGCATGGTGTAGTCCTGCCTTTATTTAACGTGAATTTTTCAACTTTAAAGTACCTAATCTCAATAATCCCTCACAACATGAATAAAGGCTTTTTTCTTAAGTTATTGTAAATCAGTTTGATCTGTGGATCACAACCCCCTTGGAGACTGCATATCACATAACCTTCATGTCAGTTATCATGCATATCAAATATTAACATTAAGATTCATAACAGTGGCAAAATTACAGATATTAAAAAATAAAAAAAATAATTATGGTTGGGGGGTTACCACAATATGAGGAATTCTATTAAAGAGTCAAAGTATTAAGAAGTTGAAAACCACTGCTGTAGAAAATGTCTGATCTACAATTACTATAAATTATCATATTAATCATGATAATCATCTAAGTACAAAATTATGTATATATTAAAATATTATTACATAATATGTTATATAATCCATCTTCATTTATATTAGATATGCAAAATTACCTGCTAACATGTGTATCTATTAGACATGATATCTTTACAAATTTACTCTCTTTCATCACTTAGTTAAAATTAGGCATTACTTTCCTGTAGGTAAAAATAAAGGATACAGAATATTAATGTAATTTTAGTGATATCCATTGTTACATTAGTAAAATTTGTGAAAAGTATGTGATATAATTATCTCTGATTTTCAACTACTAAAACCAGATAAGAATGTAGTTAATTAAATTTAACAATGGAAGAATTAAGAGATTAAAATTCTAGTTAATTAACATGAAATGTAGTCTATGATACTATTATCTTTTTTTCTGAGAAAGCATTAGTGCTAAGGAAAATATGTTTTGTCCACAGGTTGTGGTGAGAAACACAAAAAGAAGCAGTAATATTGTTTATTTTTCTTCCTATAATTTTGCATGTTATTGTGTTTCTTCATATCAGCTAAACTAAGGCATGCCTAATTTTATACATTTGTTTACAAGTCATCAAAAAAAAATGAAGTAATTCCAAGGCCCTATGATGGTTAAACAGATAAAAGTTTTAGCTGGGAAATACTACATATGTTAAATTCCTACAAACAGATTCAAATATTATACTCATTTTCATATAATTCATTTTTAATTTTTTGCATTAATTTTGTATTCCCCTTGCACCACTCCTCACAGTCTCCTCCCATTTCCCCTCATTCTCTCAGATTTAATCCCCCTTCGTTTTATTTCAGAAAATAATATGACTTCAAGAGATGACCAACAAACACAACAAAAAATAAGGCAAAGCAAAAGCTCTCATATTGAGGCTGAAAACGGCAACCCAATAGGAGGAAAAGAGTCATAAGTGCAAGCAAAAGAGTCAGAGATACACCAATTTCTACTGTTAGGAGTCCCACTAAAATACCAAGCTAACAGCCATAACATAAACAGAGAGGATCTGGTATAGACCCATACGGGCATTGTATTTGCCTCTTCAGTTTCTATGTACCCACATGAACCCCACTTAGATGATTGAGTGGGCCTTGTTCTGGTATCCACCATCCTTTCCGATTCCACAATCTTTCTTCCACCTCTTCAAAGGTTTTTCTTGAGCTCCAAGTAGGTAGACCCAATGATGTCCTATAATTTAGCCTCTCTCTGCATAATGTCTGGGTATGTATCTCTGCACCTTTTCCCATCTACTGCCAGACAAAGCCTCTCTGAAGACTAATGGACTGGGAAAGACACCAAGCTGTAAGTATATCAGAATATTATTAGGAATCATTTCATTGACATTTTTCCTAATGTGTTTGGTTCTCTACATGCCAAAGAAAATAGAACATAGAAGTGAAGGTTCCATGAAAGTACCAGCTCAACCTCTCTATGTGCAATTACCCATATGGATATTATCCATGGCAATGTGGTCTCACTGTCGGCTCTAAAGAGCTACCCTCTGTCCTAACATTATCCTGTTGTTTAAGATCTCCATGAGAACCCCTCATCCATCAATTCAAAGAAATGCAGACCAGTCCCACCACTAGCAGCTTCGACTGATACAAAAGATGCCCAATTCAGACTCTGCATCCTCTATTAGAAGTCCTCACAAGGGTCACCTTCCTAAATTCCAGGAAGTTTTCACTCCACTGTCCAAATGCTCCCCAATTACAGCTGACTCTTCTTATACGCTCCTCCTCCATTAATTTCCCCTTCCTGATAACTACCTCTCCTATTCCTACCTGCCCCCAGTATACCTAAAATATCTGCATTTGTTAATTTACCTATCAATTTTGTTCTGGTTACAAATGTCCCTACTCTTATAAAAAAAAAGAGATATTATTATTTGAGTGTATTCATACTATGTTTTTATGGATTATGGGTTAAATATAGTTTGAAAGAATAGTATTCTGCCAGGAAAATACAGTGTTTTATACATTTTATGCAGTGGTTCCCTCTGAGAGGCAATTTTTCACAGTGAACAACTGTTAGTATCTAGAGACATTTTTGGTTGATAAACTGACATTATTACTGGCATTTAGTGAGTAGAAACACAGATACTGCTAAACAGTCCACAAAATAACCTCTCATAGCAAAGTATAACCATATTCTGATAGAAAGAAATATGAGGAATTAATTATGAGTGTTGAGGATATTATAATGGCAGACAATGGATAGTAAGGCATATCAGAAGTAAATAGCCATGGGAAGAGTCTAGCATCATCTTTAGATTCTTTGCAACAAAAAGAGAAAAGATATTATAAAGACTAGAGAACCAGACAAACTATGCCAAACATAGATCCATGATTGATGCTTCTACTTGGGAATGGGAGCTGAGGGAAAAGTCTTTACAGTGAACACTGGAACTGCAGAGACTCCAACTTTTGATGAAGGTACTACCCAAATTTCTATCTTTCTCCAACATTTTAATTAGTATTTTTGGCTATTTCTAAATGGAATCACTGAAACAGGACGTGAGAAATGTATCTTACCAAGGATATGGGCAATGGGTCTGGGAGAATATTGAGAAAGAATAAGAGCTAAGAGACATAACATTTTCTAACACTGTTTTAGAAACCAAGGTGCTTTCACATTCCTCCTCCTTTTTGCTCATCCTCTTCCTCCTAGTCCTTTGTTTTCCAAGATACGGTTTCTCTTAATAGCCCTCAATGTCTTGCAACTAGCTCTGTAGACCAAGGTGTCCTTGAACTCAGATGTCTACCTGACTGTACCTTCAAGGTGATAGGATTAAATGCATATGCCACCATCCCTGGCTTTTTTATTTTTATTTTTATTTTTATTTTTTTTATTTTATTTATTTTTTTATATTTATTTATTTTTATTTTATTTATTCTTGTTACATCTCTATGGTTATCCCATCCCTTGTATCCTCCCATTCTCCCCTCCCTCCCATTTTCCCCTTATTCCCCTCCCCTATGACTGTTCCTCAGAGGGATTACCTCCCTCTGTATATGCTCATAGGGTATCAAGTCTCTTCTCAGTGACCTGCTGTCCTTCCTATGAGTGCCACTAGGTCTCCCCTGCCAGGGGACATAGTCAAATGTGAGGCACCAGAGTACTTGAGAAAGTCAAATCCCACTCTCCACTCAAGTGTGGAGACTGTTCTGACCATTGGCTAGATCAGGGTAGGGGTTTAAATTTTACCGCCTGTATTGTCCTTGGCTAGGGCCTTAGTTTGAGCGGGACCCCATGACCCAAATCTGCCTATCATAATGTTCTACTTGTAGGTTTCTAGGACCCACTGGATCCTTCTACATTGCTATTCTCCCATTGTTCTCTCATCTAGAGTCCCAATAGGATGTCCTCCCCTCTGTCCCAGTTTCCTGGTAAGTGAAGGCTTTTGTGGGACATGCCCCTTGGGCTAGTGTGCAGATATAAGTGAGTATATACCATTTGAGTATTTCTGCTTCTGGGTTAACTCACTCATTATGAACATTTCTAGCTCAATCCATTTGTCCACAAATTTTGGGAATTGCTTGTTTTTAATAGCTGAGTAGTATTCCAAAGTGTATATGTACCACAGTTTCTTTATCCATTCTTCTACTGAGGGACATTTAGGCTGTTTCCATGATCTGGCTATTATGAATAAGGCTGCTGTGAACATGGTTGAACAAAGAAAGAGAAGATATCAGACGCTATTTTTATTTTTAAAGAAAGAAGCACTCGTATTAAAATAATATATATGGCAGTAGTATAGCACAGATATTACCATGTATTGCATATCGTATCTCAGATGTATAAAATGGAAGGTACTTTCTAAAATAGAAATTATCAGAAAAAACTTTCAAAAATTATCACCAAACATACTGAAATTAGTTCATTTGATAATTTTTCCTTGATATTTTCCTTTCTTTAAGAATATGGAAGATAGATTTATTTTCTTTTTTGTCATTATTTTAATGCTAAGCACAAATATGCAATTCCAATGGAACAAGTGAATTGATGCATTAGATATTAAAGGCGAGAACTGGCATTATAGCACTTTAAATACAGATAGAGGTGAAGATGGCAATCATCTTTTCTCCACATAGAAATTATGTAAGATAAGTGAAAAAACTGAAAGATTGTTCACCATGGCAAATCTAGAGAAGTGGCATGTGAAAAGATGGCACAATAATATGGCTACATTAGTTATTGCTGTTAAAACTTTTATTATTACTAAAACCTTCAACAGCACTATCATATCATATTGTCAATATGTTTGGAGTCACCAACATCACCTTATATATAGATGCATACAGACCTCCTGCTATTAATTTATGCTTCTTCTTCTTTTCTCAATAATTATTTTTTATGAATTTGGTACTTGAACACCGAATCTATGTTATTCCCATCTCGAGTCCTTCCAACTTCCCCTACTGCATCCCCAAATGCTGATGTGATTTTTATTTTAGTTTTACACACGCATGCGCACACACACACACACACACACACACACAAATTTGTGTATAACCTAGAAAGTTCACTTACCACATAGGTGCTTGGTATGTCCAGCTAAAACTGATACACATGCAATGCATCTCCAAGCCTAAAGCTGAGAAAAAAAAGCATGGAAGACAGGACAGAGAAATGGAACGAGGCAGAGAATCAAGATACTGGTTGATAGAGTGAGTCCCATGAATAGCACTGGGAAAATTTCACCCCTGCATTCTGAACAGTTTGGATCCCTGAACAAGAACAACATAATCATAGAACCAGTTCAACACTAACGCACAGATGGGGAATTCCATATGCTTACCCCTTTAGATGAAGAGCTCTTGGAGATCAGTGGCTGCCAAGATAGAAAAAAAAAAAACAGTTCTGAATCATTGTATTAAAAAGCTATTGTATGTGTGTAATTTAAGCAAAGTATGCCCAGACCAGCACACTTCATAATACTACGGTTAATAATTTGAACCTATATGAATCATAGCATGAGTATTTCTCAATTGCAGTTGTAAGATCTTTCAGAAATCAATGATGAAACTGAGAATGGTTCTGAGAATATAGTCTTACTTAAATGGTTAAAGAGATCAGGATTCCTATTTTCTTCATCCCATTCCAGTGATCACTTCGTTACAAATAAAAGTTGATGCCCAAGTGGTCTAGGAATCTTAGAATTTTAATAAGGAATAAAATATAATCCTGTGGACAAATAAAAAAAAAGTCATAAAAATTCAATTGGCCTCACATACCCCAGGAGACACACATTCTTAAACTGTAAAGAACCAAGATATGACATGAATTATGTGATAATATTTTTTTAATTTTAGTACCTTTCTTTGTATTTGACAGAAAACAGTTGGAAGACAATAAAAATGTTTAGGTATTTAAGATTCCTAGGAACATATCTATAAGATAAATTACGTGCAGTGATAAACAATTTGTATTATATAAGCCTATGTAAATCATTTAACTGCTCTTGTCCAGCAGTGATTTTCTATACAGGGTTCAAAAATCATTAAATATAATGAATTTCTAGTTTTAACAAATCCATGCCACCTACAAAGATTCAACTGACTCATGAGCTTCACTATTTCAATGAAAAAATATCCTCTGAGTCTATGTACAATGGTTAGTTATATATTTATCCATCAAAATCTGATATTTTAAGACAGACATCTGGTCATATATATATATATATATATATATATATGAGAAAGTGATAGATGGGAGCTAAGGAAGTCCATCCAAGGCATTCAAGAAAAGATCAATCCATCAGCTTAAAGAAGAAAAGCTAAAAGAAAAAGAAATGGGATGACATGGATAGAGGAAGCATTTCTTTAGGAAAGTTGGCAAGGATTGAAGCATATATTACACGGTTTATGTAGGCCTAATTATTTTTAAATGTTATTTACTAGACCTGGGTAAATGTTCCTGGCATATTCATGCATGAGAGAACATCAAGTGAAAACTTAATAGGTCAAGGAGGCAATAAAGAGGGAGAGGAACCAATTATTTGCAGTAGCCATCAAAGGCAATGAAGTAATCTGCTTGGAGCCAGCATGGAAAATTAAGGTTAAATATTAAACGACAGTTTGTTATATAATGCAAATGTTTGCCCATTCCCCTTCTTTTTTTCTCTTGCTCCTTTTTGTGTGTTTTGAAAGATTTTTTGAGGCAGAGTCTTATTATGATCTCAGGCAGGCTTAGCCTTATAAGAGATCCACTGGCCTCACTTACTACAATCTTGAGATTTCATCTGTTTTTCTTCATGCCCTGATCTCTGTTTATTTTTTAAAGTCATCTCCATAGATTTCTGTGACTTCTATAGTAACATTTAAAGCAAGCTACCAATTAGGTAGCTTACTGGGTCAACAATATAGTCAGAAGAATGATAAATTTCAACCTCTTTATGCTACTTGTCTTTTGAATGTATATTGTGTTTCTTATTTTGTGTGGGTTGTGTATGTGTGTGTGTGTTATTTATTTTTAAATTCTGGTTTGTTTGTTTTCCTGCCTGTTTGCTTCCTAAAGAGATAAAGAAAGAAAAGGCTGGATCTAGGTGAGTGAGGAGGTGGGAAGCATCTAGGAGGAGTTCAGGGAAGGGAAACTGTCATCATAATATATTGTCTGAAAATATTTCCACATAATAATAGTCCTACTAACTAAGGTTAAAGATGCTCCATACAGAAGTCCACGGTTATCTTCTATCACTAAATATTTCCCTTTGCTGAAATATGTTTTAGGAAGTACTAAAGCCCCAAATTCCAACCAAAGGATAAAAGCAATCAAGGTAAGCATTATTTCTCAACATTATCCAATTGTTTCTCCCAAAGAAGAGATAGAAGAGAGATTTGTACCAATCCTATGAGTAGAATTGAGCAGAAGACAAAAACTATACATTTTAAATTTTTATGTCTCAAATATTAAAGACACTCTTACTTGATCCTAAAATTTAACATTCTCAAATTTGTAAATCAACATACACATCACATATTCATCCACTGGACATATTTGGGGCACTAAAAATATACCAGGGACTGAGTTTGAGCCTTGGACTACCATATTTACAAAACATTTATAACTCATTCTAACTTTTAGAGAAAACAGAGTCAATAACATGTAATACTTTGGAAGTCTAGCTCTGTGCCAAATGCTTATTTTTTAACACTCATAATAATACCAGAAAGTTATCTCAGTTATTATTTTTAAGTTACAACTGAGGAAAAGTACAGCTTTCAGTCATGAGGATACAAGACCAACATTAGAAAGACAGGAAGTGGCAGAAAGAGTTTAACTCCAAAATGAACCTGATTTCAAAGCCCACATTGCCATCCATGCATAGCATTTTTATACACAGTAAAAGTTTCTTCAAATCTAAGCACTTGACCTCTTACTAAAAGCATGCAGAATCAGACCGCAGTTATTTATATGATATTGCAGCTCATTTATAGATGAATCATTATTTGAAGACCAACCTATGAAATGTAGCCACACTGAATTTCTCTATTGAGGAACAGGCTTGATTTCAGGAACTGGGTATGCCTGACTGCACACGTAGGGGCAAAGTGAACCCAACTGCAAAGGTTAGCTAGAATCTAGCAGATAATTAACAAATTCCTTTTAAATGTTCACAATATAATTCATTTGTAATCTGGGGACAGCCTGTATTGATTCTTCCCATGGAAGGTGTGTGTGTGTGTGTGTGTTTGTGGTGTGTGTGTGTGTGTGTGTGTGTGTGTGTGTCTTTTGTGTGTTCTCCTATATATATATTACAGTGCCACATTGTAATACACAGTGCATTATATAATGAAATCAATGGCTAATAATGTATTTCATTTATTGTGAAACACTTGGAATAAACACTCATTTTTCCAAGTTGTTTTTAAGTAATAACAAGAAACTAAATTATCTTAGCCATAGCAGCAGCGGCAGCGGTGGCACCAGCGTCAGCAGCGGCACTGGCTGAGGAAACATTCCTCATTAAATCAGTTCACAGGCTTATATTCTGTAGTACTTTTACTTGTTCTACTTTTTCATTGATTTGTTTATCCATCAAGTGTTTGCTGAGATTATACTGTTTTCCAGGTAGTAACACATATATACCAATAACAATTATAGTATAAGGTGCTCAGAATGAGGGGACACTTTTTCAAGATGTGGGTGCAGTTCCCAGCACCATCTATAGCTTCAGTTATAGGGACCTCAATGCCCTATTCTTACTTCTACATGTACCAAGCACGCTCTTGTTGCAAAAGCATACATGAAACTAAAACAATCATAAACCTAACATGAAATACATATTTTTTTTTTAAATTTAAGGAGGAGAATAGGGTGAAGGAGGGAGGGATGGAGGAATGAGAGGATACAAGTGATGGGATAACAAATTAGTTGTAATCTGAATAAATTAATTAAATAAAAAATTAAAAATGAAGTATTTTGTATTTAAGAAGCTGACTTATTAGCTAAGGATGTAGCTCATTAGTAGAACACTTGCCTAATGAAGCCATGCATTCAAGTCTCAGAAACAAATTACAAATAAAGGTGCTCAAATATGAAAAAATATGAAATAGATATGCAGTATTTCAGATGAAAATGCTAAGAGGAATTATAAATTTGAGTGCAGGGGAGAGGCAAAACATGACAAGAAGTGAATATTTTCTATATGGAATCCTGGAAGGAGCAAAAGAAGAGTCATTTGAATAATATTTTAGGGAATTGAGAAAATTTAGCTTTCACATATTTGATTGAAACAATTCCAGGTAGTAAATGCATCAAATATAAAAATCCTATTGAGGAAAGAGATATATGTACATTGTTTATAAATTATTTAAATATATATAGACTCACAAGTGATTGCAAAAAATAGTTCAAAGATGTCAGGAACATTTTTTTTCTCAGTTTTATGTAATGGTTATACAGTGTAGAAGAATTTTCATCCAGCAATATGACTGCTCTGACAAGGGATCACATTCAAAAGCCTTCAAGGTCTGTATAATGTAGCTGGAATGCAGACTCACCACACATCTTTTTTTTCTTTTCTTTTCTTTTTTTTTATTAATTTATTCTTGTTATATCCCTATGGTTATCCCATCCCTTGTATCCTCTCAGTCTCCCCTCCCTCCCATTTTCCCCTTATTCCCCTCCCCTATGACTGTTCCTGAGAGGGATTACCTCCCCATGTATATGCTCATAGGGTATCAAGTTTCTTCTAGGTGACCTGCTGTCCTTTCTCTGAGTGTGACTAGGTCTCCCTCTCCAGGGGACATAGTCGAATGTGAGGAATTCCCGAAATTTGTGGATAAATGGATTGAGCTGGAAATGATCATAATGAGTGAGTTAACCCAGATGCAGAAAGACTCAAATGGTATATACTCACTTATATCTGCATACTAGCCCAATGGGCATGTCCCATGAAAGTCTTCCCTTACCAGGAAACTGGGACAGAGGGGAGGACATCCTATTGGGACTCTAGATGAGAGAACCATGTGAGAATAGCAATGTAGAAGGATCCAATGGGTCCTAGAAACCTACAAGTAGAACATTATGATAGGCAGATTTGGGCCAAGGGGTCCCGCTCAAACTAAGGCACTAGCCAAGGACAATACAGGCGGTAAAATTTAATCACCACACATCTTTAATCCCTTGGTCTAGAATACAGGCAGGCACCTTTATTCCCTCTGACTAGAATACAGACACACACTTTTAATCCCTCTGGCTGGAATACAGACATACACCTTTAGTACACATCTTTAATCCCAACCATGAAATCTAATCGAGGGGCAGACAAAGTGGTGAATCAGAGAAAGATTTGACAGAGAAGAGTCAGAGAGAGGATAGCCAACTCTCAGGAAAACAGTTTTGAGGCTACTTAAGATCAGTGCAGGGTGAGAGAGTGAGTTCAGTTTGGTGTAGTTCAGTTGACTGCAGTTGACTTCATGCAGTTCCATTCAGTTTCTTTCAATTCCTGCAGTCAGTGCTGAGCAGTTCATGGGGTTCAGAGGAAGTTTTCCCAAACAAATCAATTTAGTCAGAAGCCAAGAGAAGCTAGATTGAAACAGTCACCTTGGAGAGGAGTTAGAACCAGAAATGCTGAGTTGAACCAGTCAGCCATAGTTCAGAAAGAGTTAGAAAGAATGAGCTCATTCATTAATAAGTCCCAGAAGCTGAAAGCATTTTAAGAAGACAGAGACTGGAAACTGATAAAGTCTGAGCTTGCAGAAAGTTAAAAGGGACAGAAGCTTGAAACTTCCAGACTGAGTTCAAGGGATAATAGGATAGAAACACTAGGGTTCAGCAAAGCCATGGGTATTGCTCTCATGTCATCCTATCATCTGAGTAAATAAAAACAACATTTGTAATATCCTCTATAACTTCATTAAAACAAACCAAGAAATTGGCATTTTTATTATCTAAAAAGTCTTTCTCAAAACTTACAATTTTCTACATTGCTATTCTCTCATGGTTCTCTCATCTAGAGTCCCAATAGGATGTCCTCCCCTCTGTCCTAGTTTCTTGGTAAGGGAAGGCTTTCGTGGGACATGCCCACTGGGCTAGTATGCAGATATAAGTGAGTATATACCATTTGAGTCTTTCTGCTTAAAAAAAAACTTACAATTTTCTAAATGTGATTATTTTTATGTGTTGATCTTTGAAGTTTTATCCCATATGCAGTCACAGAACTGGCAAATGATATAGAATGGTTGTATCATTATAATGGAACCACCTCAAAGTATCTTTGTAGTTGCATATATTCAAATTATTTGCTTCCTAATCCATAACCACTAGTAATCAACTCTTTTAATAATTTTGTTTTTTTCAAAGGATTTGGAAAGCTAACTCATTGTTTGGGGAAAAATAGATACATTTATTTAGGCTCCTAGAGAGCACCCTAGTTGCAGAGGGGAAAACTACAGATACATACATAATTAGGAAGTAAGACATTTTTTGCAAAATGTCAAGGCAGATATTGAGGGTAGTTTAGAACAAGAATGATTTCAGTGCAAGACAAACAAAAGTACTTGAGGAATCTTTGGAAGGTAGCAATACTAGTTCACCAGTGAATAAACTGTGTGTTATGAAGTTAAGAGAAAACCCCAGGACAATTCCAAGGCAGAAAGGTTAAATAGATTGGAGTAAATGAAAGACAGCTTGCTTTTTTTTTTGAATAGGTGTAGGTTTGAAAGATTTTAAGAGATTCTACCAATGTTATAATATGAAATTGGATGCCAGTTTGGAATACATGGAATATTTATGAGCTAAAGTTCAAAACTGGAGATAAATCTATATGAAGACATTTATGTTATGCACTGTTAGGGTACATGGCTGCTAGGACAGTGTCTTCAAGATAGTGCCTGTTGTTTCATATTGTTTTCATGTCTTGGTTCATTTAACATGGTAGTAGTACAAAGCAAGCCTTTCACAGGGCTTTGTGGCATGTCTCCAGTATTGGAAAGATGTACCTATAAAACTGTTTGATTGTCCTTGACACACATAGAACATGAGATTCACCATTCTTCCTGCACTCCTGGTTCTTGTGCTTTGTTGTTTTGTAAGGTTCCACAGCACTTCCACAGGAGAGGCTGTATGTAATGGGGACCGAAGACCAAAGATTGCATTCTAGACCATAGCTGCTCTTCAGGTCTTTCTTTTTCTCTCTCCTTGCATAAACTTTTCTTCCTTTTTGAAGCTTCACATGCTCTAGGCTTCAATACTCATTTTGTTGTTCTCCAAAGTATCTTTATATGCCAAATAAGGAATTTATTAGCATCTTCAATCGTAACATTCAATGCTACTGAGAACTGAGGTCACTGTCTTCTTGGACGTTAGTCATTTCTAGACTTTTCTGGAAGTGTATTTTGCTACAAATAATATAATGCATACCATATTCTTCTTTCTAAAATAGCCTTTATAACTGATCTTTTAATTCAGTTAACTCATCTGTTCAGAAGTATTAACAACTGTTGTGACTTAGCTATATTTATATCTCTCATGGTTTTTTACTAACAGAAACTTGACTGGAAAAAGAGTATGATATTTATTGAGATAACAGTAAGTGCCAAAGGCTATGTGTATGTGTATGTATGTATATATATATATATATATATATATATATATATATATATATA
>OU015760.1:35352990-35398054 GCA_907169655.1 Acomys percivali
CACACACACACACTCACACACACACACACACACTCCTTTCCAAGTGACCATTCATATTATTTACGTCTTGAAATAATACGCACATGTTATTCTTTTTTTTTCTACTGGTATACTGTCATTCCCAAAAGCTGTTGCATCTTTTTTTTTGTGTGTGGGAGGTTGCATCTCAGACTGCCAAAACCTGTGTTATCTGCACAAAAGGGTAGCTAGATTTGCCCTAGGATTAACATCTGTATATGTGGGAAACAGTTAATCAATGATGCCTGATTGTACAGGTGTAAGTACTTGAGCATTTTTGCTCTCAATTGAGAAATACAGAACACACTCTACTGCTGTCGTAGACATGTATGCTATGAACAAGTGGATCCCTTAACTTTTGCCAGCCTCATAGTTTTGCTCTGTTCCTGTTGTTTCCTGGAAACCTGACCTGTGTTCTCACAAGTACATGAAGCAACATCTCTGAATTTCTAAGATACTCATACTAAATGTATTCTGTTAAAGTGAAACTTGGTTTAAAATACCCAAAATATCAGTAAGTAACCAATATAAAACCAAGTCATGTTTAAACACTTCAAATATTTTTGTTCTTTATTTATGGACTTTATTTAAATTCATTATTGCATCATTGGTGACAGATAGTATATATTTATAGCATATTCATTATAATAATAGATTTTGAATATATCTATATACATGACATACTATTTTACTGTTCAATAACTCATATAGATGGGAACATTAATAACACCTACCTCAAAGAGTGGCTATAAAGAATTATAAAATGATACACATTAAAGTACTGAAGATAACAATTTGTAGTTACTTTTGCTCATTAAGTATTACTTGTTTGCTGATTATTATTTCTTTTGAGTGTCTCATATAAACCACATGATTTTAAAGACTGTTATATAATGTAAATTCCCTGTGCCGAGGACAACAGGTACTGGTGTAGGCATTGAAACTTGTAATTGAAGAGAAAGGCCTTTAACTGAAGTCTCAGTAGATGACTCTTAACTGTTGTCTGCTCGTTTCCTTTTAGCCTTAACTCATCAGAAGAAAACATTGGAAACATTTCTGCTAGACTCAGCACATCAGTTTGGGAAAGATGAATGGCAGCTTGCCTCAAATGTACTCAGTCATAGCTGTCTTTTGCTAACTTCATATTTTGTAGTTCTTGATGAAAATTAAAAGCTCATCTTTTTCCTTTTCTTATACAACACATCTGACCCCAGCCTCCCCTTCTCTCCACTCTTTTTAGGTAAAACCCCAAGCAGCCCCACACCTCCTCTTTTCTCCAGATACACTGCTCTTCTCTTTCCCTTTAGAAAAGTGCAGGCCTACCAGGGATAACAGTTAAGCACAGGATAATAAGATTCAATAAATCTAGGCTGGGAGAGGCAACTTAGCAGGAAGAAAAATGTTCCAAGGGTAGAAAAAAGAGTCAGAGAAGCTGGGCATGGTGGTGCACACATTTAATCCCAGCACTTGGGAGGCAGAGACCAGCCTGGTCTACAAAGCAAGTCTAGGACAGCCAAGGCTACACAGAGAAACCCTGTCTCAAACAACAACAAAAAAAAAAAAAAGAAAAAGAAAAAAGAAAAGAAAAGAAAAACAAAACCAAACAAACAAAAAAAAGAGTCAGAGATACCCACTGCCACTGCTTGGAGTCCCATAAAAACTCTAAGTTAAAAAACCACACATACATGCAGAGGACTTAGTGCAGATCCAGGCAAGCTTCATGACTGTTGTTTCAGTTTCTGTGAACCATTTAGTTGATTTTGTGGAACCTGTTCTCCCGGTGTTCTGGACCCCTCCAGCTTATACAATTCTTTTCCTTTCTCTTCCTGAGCTCTGAGGGAGAGACCCATTGGAGAGCCCAATTTGGGCTTTCTCTGCACCTAATGTCTGGCTGTGTCTCTGCATCTGTTACCATCAGCTGCCAGAGGAAGCCTCTCTGACAATTTGGGCTAGGCAAAAAATGTATGAAAAGCTCCTTTCTTTAACTGACTAGTATAAAATAAAATTGTCATTTTATTACCATAGCTACATCAGAGTATTCTGTGTGAGGACACTAGCCAAGTGAAATACTCTTGTTATAACGCTCAGAAACAATTTTAGCAGTTGCAAAATTGCTGTGATTTATATTTAGCAAATTGCGTGATTTGACATTTTTTTTAAAGAAAAGTTATTGACTTTACAAAAGAGTGCTTCAGAAGCATTCAAATGAGTATTCTTCTCTACTAGTCCATTGAAATTTATTTAAAATAGTCTGCTAGAAGCCATACTCAGCTAGCATTTCTATTCAGATTTATCCTAACTTATTTTATAAGTATATAGTCATTTATATAGGGAAGTCTATGGTCTGCCAAGGTATGGAGGACATAGTATATAATCTTTTACAAAGATCTTTTCACTAAAATGAGAATATTCTGGAGAATACAAAAGTAAATGCACTTTTATAAGTAGAAAGAACTAAAAATAAATAAGATATTTTACATGTAAGCCCTGAAGTGGCATAAATGATTCCTCAGACTCATTTATTCCTCACAAATTCACTGAATGAGTGAACAAATATAAGCTATTACCCTAAGAAAATAAAATTAATATTTAAAATAAAATCAGTTGTGCTCTCTTCTTAAACCTATAGTTTTATAAAATTAATTTTGATAATATAGTCAGAATAACATCAGTCTTGCACAAATCAGAGTTTACCTAACCTTTCTCTAAGGTACTATGGACAGTTAATGGTAGTTAGAAGGAGGAAAATCATATTCATTATTGGTATGCTCATTGATTAGATGCTTGCACTCCAGTAAATAACTTTCTCATTCAAGCAAGCATATATAAATACAAAAGTAATTATTTTAAATTTATAGAGTTAGAAAATGGCAAACAGGAACCTCACAATACCATAATGAGATTAAGTCCTACATTATTACTATTGTATATTCATATTATACTCAAAATCTCATATGTAGGTATAGATATGTAGATACTCACATATACACAATACAGATTTCTATTCAAGACATTTCCTTTTAATATTCCAGTGTACTTTTTATAACTATAATATTTTGCATTTAGTTTTTACTTTTGTATGTATGTCACATAGCAATTTATCTAATTAGGAAAATGAGAATATTTACTTATAAACATGATCAAAAATAGTTTTTATGTGTTTAGGTAAACCATATCTGAATACATATAATTGTTTCAGCAGATACATGATAATTGCTTGCCACATACTGCATATTACATATATCATAAAGATGGACCTCTAATACTTTGTGAATGACTGGATCTCTATTTTCTATGAACTCTTTTGCCATTCATTAGTCAGGCCACCTGAGAAAACACAATACCTAGATATTTCAAGCATCAGAAGTATATCTACTGAGTTCAGTCTTACAGAATTGAATGAAGATTGCTTGGATATAGATGAAACAAGATTGGCCTTGAGTCTATAGTTGCTGGAATTTTAATGGTGGGTTCATAGAAATTATTACAGTATGTGGTGTCCTTTTGTGTATTTCTATTAGTTTAATTATAAAAAGGAAGAGAGTCAGTTCTTTACATCATGCAGTTTATGAAAAATCAAAATATAGTTTATATTTAAACCACAAATATATCATTATAAAATATTAAACACACTTTATACCTATAAAAAGATGAGTTTAATATACTTTTATTGTTTTCATGCCAGAATTCCACAACAACTAATTTTTTGGGGGCATAGTCAATCATAGTGGGAAATGGGTGTTTCAATCAAAGGTTGTTATGAGAATTTAAGCAAATGCATTCCAACTAAAACTCCATCTAGTTAGGAAAAGATAAAGGATGGATAATAAATTCATATGTGGAATTAATCATATTCAATAAATTTATATTGAAACTCTTCCATAATAATATAATTTTTGTTAGGTGCTAAGCATGCAACATAAAATTTACATAAGCAATGACTTGCTTGCAAATTCAAATGTGCACAAAAATGTTGAAAATTAATGAAACAATAGAAAAGGTAGTCTATGTAGTTTGATAAAAGCTATTATACTTGGAAGGCAATGCAAAAAGACTGGTATTGATTGCAGGGTGATTTGAGGAATGTCAGATAAAAGGCTTAGTCATTCATAAATGATAGTGGTAGTTCGCTTGACATTGATGATCATGATAACTATTAGTT
Source organism: Acomys percivali (assembly GCA_907169655.1). NCBI lineage: Eukaryota > Metazoa > Chordata > Mammalia > Rodentia > Muridae > Acomys > Acomys percivali. The sequence goes on from OU015760.1 coordinate 35,357,171, forward strand.
ATATGAGGCACTTTGGTTTTTTTGTTTTTGTTTTTTGTTTGTTTGTTTGTTTTGTTTATTGTTTTTTTTTTCAAGACAGGGTTTCTCTGTGTAGCCCTGGCTGTTCTAGACTTGCTTTGTAGACTAGGCTGGCGTCGAACTCACAGTGACAGGCCTGCCTCTGCCTCCGAGTGCTGAGATTAAAGGCGTGCACCACCACGTCCAGCTATGAGGCAATTTGGTAGAAGTTTTATCATTGTGTCATTCCAAAAAGTATGTACCTAATTTTGAATTTATTGTATCAGTGAGGATCCCGAGTAGCAAAAACTAAATAACTTTCCCAAGGCTAGTGGGCAAGAATAAAGAAGATAACTGAAACTTTCATCTGTCTATGTTCAAAGACTACATATCTATTGGTCTCCCTTTATGCAAAGAACAACATATTTGTTTTTACAATATCATGGAAAAATTAAGATTTCTTGTACTATACATAATACTTACCTTAAGAAAGGAAAGATTAATTTTCAGTGCATAGTATTGGCCATTATTTTCTCTCATCTGAACTTTTCTGTGAGGTATATAGTATAGAGATATAATTCTCAAGGTAACTCACCAAGTGCAAATAACAGATACAAAATTTAAAGCCTTTAGTCAAAAATATCTCTTACTCAGTTTGAGCATAGAAAAACAATTAAAGTGGATGATGTAGGTAGGACAATTTTCTATGCAATCTTTTGAGACTAAATCCCTGTTGTTGGCATCACAATTTGCTGACTGTGTTATTAGAGCAAGTACTCCCTTGTGCAGTTCTTTTTTATTTTGTATAAGCTCTAAGAAGGTATTCTCTGCAAAGAGAGGCTTGGCCTTATGTTCTGTTGTTTCTGCCTCCACTCTCAGTAGCAGCTAATATTGTATAATACATATGCTTCTTTCTATTCTTCATGGCACATGTAAACTTCCTACTTGTTTTTGTGTGTATGAATGGTGGTGGGATATAGCATGCATGTGGACCGTTAATGTTTATAATAATTCATTCATCCTTTCATTTAATACACATTGAGAGCTAACTACCACTTTTTCTGTTAAAAACAGAAAATCCTGAAGCCTGACAATTGGTTTAGTAGTAAAACACTTTTGCAATGTAGATGAATGAATAAGGGAATTACTATAAACATTAACTGTCTTTCATCTCCATCTCTTCATTTTTCATTTTTCATCATCAAAGCAAACCTAAAGTCGCATCACTGCCCACAAAACAGATAGAACTGATTCATTTTTAATTGAAATTTGTACTTTCTACACATGTCTATTAATTATGTGGGAGATTGGATAAGATCTTGTTTGAGTGAGGGAGGGAAAGAGGTAATGAAGGAAGAAGAAAGAGCGAAATCTCTCTTTCTCTCTCCCTCCCCCCCGCCTCTCTCTCTCTGTATTCAGTTCATCATTAAATTGAACCTTGGATTTTTAAATTGTAAGCAATAATTGAAATAACTGTCTTAATAATAGGAATTCAATATCTAAAGAAATACAGAGATAAAAGGAAAATAACAATTGCAGTTTTACATTTATGGATACTAATTATGGATACTAGTAGCACATTAATGTCATCAGAAGAAGGCATTAACAATATTCAATTTTAAATGTTAAATATCACTGCACAGCAAGCAAGGGTATTAACAGTGATGAGAACTATATTCCTTTCCTGAGAATGTTATATAAGCTTTTTGAGTATACATTTCTAAAGAATATTAATTTTATTGTTTTACAGTACATGACATATCTGAATTTCATGTTGTAAATTTGGTGATACAATTGCTTAATTTCCACTCTTCTTTTAGTAAGCAATATAACTTTGAGTGATATTTGTCTAATATAATTTAATGGCAACCTGATCAAAATTCACTTTGAAAAGTGGTTTATTAATGAGTTTTGATTAAAAAAGATAACTAATTTTCTCAAGATAACGTTATTCTTGAACATTTAATTTTATTTCAGTGTTGAAGGTTTTTATATGTTGCCATTTAAATACTTTGTTAGCAATGTATTTCCATATGGTGATTTGTGAAAACAAAGCTAGGAAAACAAATGTGGCTCGACCACTTAAATCTCAATAAATATAATTTATTCTATTTAATGTTTGCAAGATGGTTTTGTTCCTAAACAACTTTGAAATAACTCAGTTGAATTTTGTTAGGACACAATGTGTTCTAGATATAAGCTATGGTATCATATTACTTAATATATCATATATGGTGAATTCAAGTCCTGTCTTGAAATCTGCCAACTCAGTCATGACCTAAAATCAGTGACTACATATTACCATTTTACACACATAGTCTGTAAACAGAAGATACAAATCAGTGCAGAATAAATAGTTTTTGTGTATTTTTTAACTTGCTTGGATAAAATTTATTCACACTTTCTTAAGCTTTGTGAAGAAAATAGACTTTGTAAAAATTGGTAAAACAAACTTTTATTTTACATTTCTAGTATGAAATAATAATCACTTCCAATTAAGAATTAGCCAGACTCCATTTATTTCTTCCTCTTCCTCTTCCTGCTTTTCCTTCTCTTCCTCCTTTTTTTCTCTATCCCTCCTTCCTTCCATCTCCCCGCCCTTCCTTGCTCCCCCCATTATTTTCCTCACTGTTAAAATGCCATCCAAATTTTTACTGGTTTTTAAACATGCTTTAGTTGTTATGATGAGATATTTATAGAGTTATAAGGAATAGTAAAATAGTACAGAGAATAATTGTGTTCATATCACCCAGTTTTCTTGAGGAATGATATCTGAAAGAGAAAAGGTTGTCATCCCCTCTAATTGACATTAGTGTCATAAATGTAAGTAAACTGAAGCTCTTAATTTGATTTCACAGTTTTATTTATGTGTTATCTTTTACTGTAGGGGTTTATTATTATTCCATGGTGTTTAATCACATAAACAGTTTCACAAAATCAACATTCACAATCAAGAGAGAGAACGGTCATTAAACAGTAACGTACATGACTATTTTTATAAAATAGTCATGAGTATTTCAAAGACTTTTCTTGTGTTGCACAGCTAAAGAATTGGAGATATTAAAATTTACTAATCCTTTCCCTTCTGACTATGATAATTGTGATTATTTGACATTAAGGAATGCAAGAACATGTAACTTATTTACTTTGTATATGGGTTGACATAATTATAATATTTAAAATGTCCTTGTATCCGGCTCTTGTTTTCTTTTGATTATTGCACTGTGGTCCAAATATTAGCAAAAACTTGGGTGAGCAAAGAGGCCGTGAACCCTTTGTCTCTAGTGTGGAATATCTTGTCTTTGCAATTTAATTTTCTCCTTTAGAAAATGTTACAGAATGAGAATTAATTGTAACATTAAATTTTCTAATATATAACTCTATCTCTATCTATCTAGTATCATCTATCTATCTATCTATCTATGTATCTATCTATCTATCTATCTATCTATCTATCTATCTATCTATCATCTTCTTGAATACAGAGGAGATACAGCAAATCAGGAGATATATTAGTTTTTCTAGTTTGCAAAAAGTTTCTTTTAGTATCCTCAGTTAACAATTTAGTAAGTAATAGGACATCTGGATATCTTTTTCAATGGAAAAATGACAATGCAACTGAGAAAATTATAGACAATGAATTTATTCTCTTACAGTGAAAATCAGTGTAGTACCTATTAATTCATATGCCAGACCCTTGGATTAGATTCTGCAGGAAAATGACAGAACTGTAATTTCTATTAATGTCTTCAAGTGGTCAATATCTAAATATTTATATTTGAAATATTAAGTTTTCCATGCAATAGTTGAAGTTCCTTGGTTAAAGTGAATTGTTCTGTCCAGTTCTTAGCATAGAGCAACTGTGCATTTTATATGCAATAGATATTTTCTATTCCTCAAGGACCTTGAAATATTGTTGATAAGGGAAAGGACAGAATGAGTTGATTCTAGTTAATATTTATCATGTAAAAATATTAAAATGATTTAGAAAAAGAATAGGGATATTCTAGTAGATAATCAACATTAAAGCACATACTATGCTTCCTTATTTTGAGCCTTAATTTCCTGCTATCATTATAAGAAATCCTTAGCCCAAGCCTAGTGGCACACACCTTTAGTCTTAACATTCAGGAAGCAGAGTGAAGGAGAATTCTATGAGTTGGAGGTCAGTCTTGTCTACATAGTGAATTCCAGGAAAGTCGTACTACAGACAGAGTCATCTAAAAAAAATCTAAGAAGTTCATGCAAATATTTGTGTTTTGAAACTTAGGAAAAATGATGGATGTAAAGTGTATTGTGTCATTATGAGTTGGTCATTAATTTTGTGGAAATAGAATCAACTTCTCTTGTAAATTCTGTGAATGTATTGGCTTCAGCCAGAGGAGAAAAAGTTGAGATGAATGCAGTCTAAATGGTACATTAGTCTATCAAGAGACTATGAACGTGAAGCTGTAGATATTTCGGACACACCCAAATCTCACACCAGAATATGTGCTGATAACACTTCAGTGAATCATAAGTAGTTATTAGTACTGGTAATAAAACACATAACTGAGAGTATAGATTATGGTAGGCAATCATATATAGGAATTGCAGCAATGGTGACAGGCTAGCTATATAGAATCTTGAGGCTTTTCAAGCACTGGGGATTGTGCAGATTGATGAGTTGTCTGAATATTCCACAATGGACAGTTCTAAGGTGTTACTGTTTTTCTAAAAAAAAACTCTAAACACCCTATAAGTCAATGTCCAACTTGCCTTTCTAAGTCACTGAGCATCACAGTAGAATGCTATGTCTAGTGGGTGGGTTAGCAGTTTCTCTGTGGAGAACCTGTTTCACTACTTTGACTCATTGTTTTCCTTTATTTTTTTCTTTTCACACATACACACTTATATATATATATATATATATTGAATGAGAAGGTTATAGGTTTTGAAGGACATTACCTTTGTAATTTAAGCACCCTGCATTGTTTTTGTTGTTATTATTTTCTTGTTTTGTTAATGTCCATCTCATATTTGCTTTGTTGGCATAGGAGGAATTAGTAAGGGAAGGAATTCCTACATCTGAATTTGTATTGTTAATTTTTATAGTATAAGTTATCATTCCTAATGGGTTTAGAATACTTAAGACCTGAAAATAAGCCATGTTAAAGTATCTTTGTTATCATTGATCATGATGCTATAGATAATAGAATATTATTTTCTAAACAGCAGAAGAAATAAGGAAAGTTTGACATCTTGTCTGAGAATTTGCTATTGTATATTATAGAGTGGGTAATTTTAAAACGTCGGTTTGACTTCCACAAAATGTAGACCCTGTCAACAAGCAGGCTGTGCCATTTTAAAATTCACCTTTTCATGCCTATTTTTCAGAACTTCCTCAGTCTTTGTGGCTTGATAACATTTCCTTGTACTCTGCATTAATTTGTTTCTTAGTTTCAACTGCTAAGAATGGAGGGTTCTTTGTAAAGAACATATGGCCTAATGAAAGTATCCTAAGAATGTAGGAAATAATGGCCAATCACCTATGAAATAAGGCCCACAGACATAATTTTCTATGAATGTATTCAGTTTTATTTTACTCATTTGATATCATGCTTGAAAATATGGCTGGAATACTACTTATGGGGTAGAATGAGAAAGCCTAGATTGTAGTGTCCTTCCAACTACAAGAAATCAGATCTTTAAAAAGCAAAATTAAGGGCTAAAAAGATGGCTCAGTTACTAAGAGCAGGTGTTCTCTTCTTGATGAACCTTATTCAGTTCCCAGCAACCATGTTGAACAGCATACAACATCCTGTAACTAATTTCTCTGGCCCCAAAGGAGTAACAACTGCACTCAAGCTTCACAGACAAATACACGGGCACACATGTATATATTTAAGAAAAGTAATATTAAATACATTTAAAGAAATGTGTTTAAAACAAAGTCATTTTCAGCTTTCAGATGAATTTACCTGCATGATTTCTAATTATTACCAACTCTGGTAAATTAAATATCAGAAATGTTCAGTATTCAAAAACAAATTATACAGTGTCCTTTGTTAGAAAATTCTTAGTAGTTTATAGATCAATTGTTTTTAGCACTGTGAATTCTTAACAGTTTCAGGATGCTATTTCCAATTAATGTCCTAATAATAAGTGGTTGTCTACAAACTAATGAATACATTTTTTAATGTTTGTTTCTATCAATCTTGATTTGTGCAGTTTATGTTCATTGTGTGATTATATCAAATTAAATATTAATTAATAATAAATAAGTTATATGATTTAGTTGAAATTTAAAGTTAAATATTTGAACTAACCTAAAATATTCAATAGCATTTCATTTGCTATGAAACACCTTTAAATAGCTACTGAAGCATGCTTATAAATAAAAATTAGCAACTTATTAGAATGAATATGTGAACATCACTTATTCACCAAAAGCATAAATTTTTCAGACACATTTTATTACTGTTTTAAAAAGGAAACTATTTCCATATATTTGCATGTAGATCACATTCAGTCTTAGAGAATTTTCCGTAAACAACTTTGTATATTTTAGCTGCAACTGTTAGAACTGATAGAGTATATTTGAAGAGCTATACAAAAACATATTCATAGATTTTATGATCTAAATACATTTTAGTTTGCAACCGTTGATATAAATTAAGTAATTAAAATTCTAATTTTTCAGATTCATCACTTTGGCAGGATATTTTCAGGAATGAAAAACAAATATGTAATTTTAAACTTATGGAAGATACTTCTGTTCTAAAACTATTCTGTTATCACTAATTTAAAAATATCAATTAAAATTAATATTCCTGACACAAAACATCTTTTCCCAATAAACCAATGAAATTAATAATTATTCTTGCTTCTGTCTGACTATACAAACAAAACTTTGCACCTCTGATGTTTCCTTTTGATTTCACACAAACCCATTGGATCACATGTGTCCTATTTTCTGAAATTACTTTCCCCAATGTAAGTTAGTTTCTCATGTATTTTTCTTGTTTTGTTAAACTTAAACAAGTAAGGTACACACCTGTTTTTCATCTGTAATAAAATTTAAAAGACCTTGTAAACAATGTCATGTTGGGAAAATAGGGACAAGTTGATAATTCATTCATCCTTCAAACTTATATGACAGTTAAGTAATTTCTTTTAGGTTTTTTTAAATAAAAATAAGTGTCTTATTTGTATCATGATTCTTCCAACCTCTTATTTATTGCCCTGCCTCACTTTGTCTCCAGGTGAAATATATGACAGGTTTGTCATTGTGTTCCATTGATATCTTATGTATCCTTTCTCTACCTTGTCTTAATTTCTATTCATCTGTATGTGCCCTGTTTAATCATGTTTAATTCATTTTAAATACTCTGAAATGAACTACACTAGTAAAACAAAATTGTTTTATCTAGAATCGGGTTAGTTACCACTAATATTGAACCCTTACCATAGATCAGGCATTACATCATTAGTGAACAAAACAAAACAAAAACAGAAAAGATATATATGTTCTGTACTATTTGGCATTGCAGAGAATAAGCAGTGGCCATAAAAATAAGAATATTTCATAGTATGCTAAATTGTGATAAGTTGTGGGAAAAAAGTAGAAGAGCAAAGTAAGAGATTGCTCTTGGAGAGAGTTGATACCCTATGAGCATATACAGGGGGAGGAAGTCCCCCTCAGTCACAGTCATAGAGGAGGAGACTAAGGGGAGAATGGGAGGGAGGGAGGAATGGGAGGATACAAGGGATGGGATAACAAATGAGATGTAATATGAATAAATTAATAAAATTTAAAAAAAGTGATTGTTCTTGGGTAGACTTTAAAATTAACATATAGGTACCTTGCTATTACTCACTGAGAAGCCAGTTAGAAGATCTGAATGATCTGGGACTATGGAGTGTGGGTGGTGAATATTGTTCTTATCTCAAGGACACTCATTTTGACCTGAGGCAACATAGAATACTCAAAGCATTCTTTTTTCTGCTTTTCTTAGCAATTAATGTGCTTTTGTTTATAGTACATAGAGTCAGAGAGTTGTAGATGACTTGATTAACTTAAAACAGAACTGTGAAGTCATTGTAATAATGTTTTCTTTCTCACTGAGTAAAACAAGATCCAATGAAGAGTTAGGTAGAGAGAAATCTGACATAGGTCTTAAAAAAATTGGTGATGGGTTAGAGATACTTGCAGCAAGGGTTCAAGTTTGATGGCAATTATGTTAATCCAAATAAAAAGGACAGTAGCCTACCTCCTAGTGATAAGAAGGAATCCTGTTTTTAATGCATCTAAATATAGACCCAACAAGAATTCCCCCAGGGACTGAATAAAAGATGTGGGAGATAAAGAGAATGGTGAATGAGCCCAAGGTTTCTGGTTCATTTCCTTGAAAAGAATAAAATTACACTCAACAGAGATAGAAAAGACTGTGAGTAGAATGTCCATTTTTATTTGGTAGAGAGCTCAAAAAAATTTGGAGATCTATTAAATATCAGTGATGATACTGAGCAAGCAAGTGAAGCTGTGACTTGAAAGTTCAGAGACAATATGTCCAAGACTGGCATTTAAACCTAAGTTTTTGACATAAGTAACATTTAGAGTCATGAGAATAATCTCATTTAAAAATAATCTCATGAAAAAGGGTATGACTATAAAATACTTCTATAGAAAACCTCTAAATACTTCTAAACTAAGAACTGGATCAAAATAGCAAAGGAGATAGGAAAGCAGTGACTAGTAGGGAAGAGGGGGAAATGTTTAGTTATCTTAAAACCTGATGTTCTCAATATAAATCCTACATTTCAAAAACTCATCTCACTCTTTCCTGCTTTTAAAATTAGTATAATCTTGAATTGTTAACTAAGTAGTAAAAATGAGAAATACACAGTTTTTACAAATAGTATGCCAAAACCTCCGAAGAGTTAATATGAAATTGAACAATTCAGTCCTAGAATATAGGGAAAGAGAGAATTCATAGGGAGAAGAACAGACAGGATATGATCTGAGTTAACCTCAATGCTAAAATCCCATGTCAATTCACTTATTCTAGCTAGGCCTTAGAGGTTGAATTAGTTTCAAGATTTCTTAGTAGGGAAAAATATTGTGGACAGTTTTATACACAAGACTACATTAAATTCCTCCAACAATAAAATGTGGTTAGCATAGTATCTTGAAAAGAATCCTAATTGAGAGTCTAGAAACCTAACTTCTACCGAAGACTCTACTGCTGACTGATTACATTAACTTCAAATCTATCATTAACCTCCTTGTGCCTCATTATCTTCATTTCACCAAATAAGAAAAATGAAATATTCCTCCTTCCCTAACTCACTTGGATGCTGTGAATTTAAATGTGTGAGAAGTGCTTGGGATGCATAAAATTTGATGGAGTGTTTTATTCATGAATTCAAGGCATCTGAAGTAATTTGACCATGATGGAAAGTTGCTTCCTTGCACATTTTTTTTCAAAGTGATTTCTGTAATGGACCTAGCCATTTATGCAGCCTGTTACCTAATCCCAACTGGAAAACAAACCCAGATCTACCTTATAATAAACATTCCATCTATTTTATTTTATATCCTTTTGTAACATTCGTTGTTTACCTACTTTTTCATTGTGTATTGAAAACCTACATAAAGCCTTAAATCTTAAATACAGTGAAACAAACTTCCATCTGTGTATTCTTCTGGCATATAAAATATGCTTTTATAGCTATAAACTCCATCACTCTCTCAAATCCTTGGAGTTATAAGGCATATGCGCTATTCTTATGTAAGATGAGGAAACAGGGATACAGTAATTCCTGTCTCCTCCAGTGTAACATCAACCAGGGTCTAGTTTTGAAAAATTATTTTAACTTTACAGAGAAGAACATCATAATGCATATCATAATCTTTGTCTAATATTATTATAGGCATTATAAATATTTACAGAAAATATAAAACATCTAAAGAACCACCAACTAATTGATTTTCTTGATTAGTTTTAAAAACTTGTTCTTAATTCCCACAGACCTTGCCTGACTAAGAAACTGTTTGGGCAATACATGGTAACTTTTGTGTTTTTCAATGTTATAATCAGATTAAAACATCCTGTATATGTCTGCTGTATGACCATGAACTTGTACCTTATCCATCTACCCTCAGTTTCTTAATCTCAAAAATAAAGATAAAAATGAAATAATAGTCATTGAAAATGGCACTTTTAATATTTATTTAATGATATGACCAATAATGAACACCTATATTAAATGTGCCAGATTTTGTGTGAGATATTAACTTGCATCAAGAAGAAAGCAAATATTATTTCTCCCAAAGAGCTTACACTATCATAAAAGAGGCATAGAAATTATACAGGTTATAAATATTGATAACGATTATATAGATTCTAAAAGTGGGCAATGTGGTAGAGTGTTACTGTTGTGCAGAGTGGAAGGCAAGGTCAAATAGAGAAGGCAGAGAGTGTAATCTTAACAAATTGACTTTTGAGAAGGATGTTGAATGAAAGGAAATAGTCCAGATGTAGAACATCCCAGACAAAAGGAAAAAATTAGAATCCTAGTCATATTGATGTATGTGACAAACTATATTAATGGAATATAATATTGGAGGTTGACTGTCAGGATATGAGGTGAAAATATGTGATTGGGGCCACATTCCAGGACAAAGTAAATAAGTTAGGGTTTAAAATATATTACATGTTATAAACATGTATTAATTGCACATGTTATCTTAGTGCATATAGTGTATACTAAGCAGATCCAAACATTTAGTATTCAACTCTTCTAGTGTATGTGTATAGGTATTTGTACTCTTTTTTGTAAACTTTAACTAAATATATAATAGCTTATTGTGGACTATACTCATCCTTCTATTGGTATGGAATTCCATAGCAAAGATTTTTCTATTTGGCTGTGTTTTAGTAGTCACTATACAACCTCCATTTCCCCCATGCCTTTCCTTTTTCCCAAACTCTATTAATTATTATTCTATATAAACAATGACTGTTTTCACTTCTTAATATGAATGAGAACAAGCAATGGCATGTCTATCTGTATCTGGTTTATTTTTACTAATGTATTCTTACTGGATCATACAGTCATATAGTATATCTTCTTTTAGTTTTTTTGAAGAACTTTGTATTGTTTTTCATTATTTTGTTAAAAATACACATTCACACCAAGTATTTATTGGATTTCCTCTTTCTGAACATTATCAGTAGCAATTTCATAGTAATCATTCTAACTACAATTATTTAACATTTTAGCTTTCAATCACCTTGAGTGGATAACTAGTGATGCTCAGTATATTTTAATTTGTTGTTTGTTTCCATTTCTTCTTTTGAGAAGGGCCTGTTTAAATGATTTTTACATTTCTTAATTTTTGGTAATATTTTTGAGTTCCTTAAATAGTCTGGTCATTAACCTTCAGTCAGATAAATAGTTGCAAAATTTTATCTCATTTTGTCCTTGTTTCCTCACTATTTTGATTATTTGCTTTGCCACATAGAAAATTTTTAGTTTTGTGTGACCCATTTTATCTAAATTACTCTTGTATCCAGTGATACTGAGATCACATCCAAAATCACTGTGTATATAAATGTCTTTAAATGTTTCCTATAGTTTCTTTTAGTATTTTCACACTTTCTACTCTTATTTTAGGCCATCAATAATTTTACATAATTTTTTTTATTTAGTCAGAAGAGGATGGGTTTAATTCTTTTAGATGAAGATATTTAATTCTTAAAATATATAGAACAAAATGCTTGATTTTTAACACAGGGGGTGGATAATATGATTTGTTGAAACACATTTGCTCTATTGGAGTTTGTATTGAAATTTAAATGTATGAGTACGTTTTAATTATAATTATTTGTCACATATATTTAAATTATATATGTATAATATATCTTATACTCAGTAGTTCTCCAAAAATAAGAAAACAAATTATATCCACTGATGGTAATTCTATCAGTGATGATAATGAGGATCTTTTTTATCATATTTCCCAAACTTCTGAACACCTATATTTGACCCATAAATCGAAAAGTATACGTATCAAATGCCACAATATTCTCTCACTTCTGTAGTACTTGGCAGAGCTTTGAGTGATAAAAGCAAATTGCCAGGTGTCTGTGTCAGCCTTCAGTATCTTTACCATCTTGTTAGAACTCTCCAATAATATTATGTTGGTAAAGACTTTCCTGACGTCGATGTCACTGGGACCTCAAAGAAAAACCATAGCTAAAACATAACAAGAACAATTCCACTTCTTATAAGATCTAAAATCTTTCTGGGACCAATTTCTTTTGAAATAAAAATGAAAGGCTAGAAGAAAAGATACTCTTTTTGACAACCTAACCAACCTTTAAAAAGTTAGAGTATTGTGTTAAAGCTAACAGCTACTTGTAACTGTTCCTACTTCATAATACCTATCCTGGAAAATAGTTCAGACTCCTGGAACAAAAAATAAGAATCCAAGAAAATAAGCATGGAAGTAACATTTCCAAATATATATACATATGACTTCAGTGGATCCTTGTATTCTGTAAGAAGGCTGATTGAACTTGATGAAGTTTTATGTAGCAAGCTTATATGGTTACTATGAAGTTCATTCTGCTTTGGTAAATATGCTAAACTTTAAATGGAGATGGGGAGGTAGTATAAGGACAATGACAATCCTGAAGCATTTTGAAATTATCACTCAGATTATCATGTCATTTAGGCCACATAATAACAGCTATTAAACATGAACAATTACTATTTGGTTTTATGACTTTAAAAAAAGTAGTTAATTTAAATAACTTTTTAGGTTGTACTGAATGCCTATATAGCATTGCCTTTTATAGTAACCCCCCCCCAAAAAATGTTGGGAACAAGAACTTGAGACTTGTCTTTATGTCCTTATGTCTTTTTGGTGTAATAAGTTACACTGGATAAAGATCTAAACTAAATTTATAGCTAATATATAAAGTTGAAAGTTAAAATACATACTAATTTTAATGTAGAACATAAAAGATAGACAGTGCTTCTAGATATAGGCAGTACTTATTAAGCCCTGTTGGTATTTAACTTTTCTGTAAGTTGTTAGGTTCAGAGGTATGATAAAATATCAGAGCAATTGAACTACATATTTCATCAAGTTTTGATTTTATTTTCTTTAATTTCTAGACTTTATGCTTGAACCTTTGTCATAAAAACTTGGGCATTTTAAATTACCCTCAGTGTCTTGTGTCTTGGTAATTGGCAAGTCATGGGACTTTACATAAAGAAGAACTATAAAGGTTAGAATATAACTGAGTTTAAACCCTCATGGATCAGACAGTTTGGTCTGTCTCAAACAGATTTTCTTTAAAATGATGACTATGAATGTTGAAGGGTGATAAATACCACCCGTAGGCATTGGAGCCTAAATGTTGAATTTGACACTCAGAGTTTAACGGCTTCATGAAAATTTCTTTAAAACTAATGTTCAAGCAATTTGGGTTTTACAGGCAGCTGAGAAGTTTGAATGATGTAATTATTTTCAAAGTATGACCATAAAAATCTATGTTCAGAGAATTGATACTTTGCATTATAAAAAGAATGTAAATGTCAATCAATTAACTATTGGAATATAGTTTTTAAAACTTATATTTCAACTTACAACTATGTAATTCATGATTTTGGAGCAAATGATATATCCAGCAAAGAGATTTTCATTTTATTTTATTTTATTCTTTCACATTCATTCTTCTTTCATTCATTACATTTGGACCACAATTTCTTCTCTCTTTTCCTCTCTTCCCTCTAGCCACTTCTCCTCTTCACCAGATCACCTCATGTTTCCCCTTTTTTAAAAAACAGGCCTTCCATACATGGCCTAACAAGATACAATCAGACTGGAAACAAACTCTCATCTCTATGTAATACAGAAATACACATATGAATACTATTTTACTTTTCTCTTTGAAGTATTTCTAGGGCATTCATAAGATATACTTCAAGGTAAATCTTGTACTAATTTTACAAGCAAACTTATTTTTCTTGTTAAATATCTCTTTGTTAAGTGGAGTCAAACTGGCCATGGTAAGGAACAGATCATCCCAAATTTTGATAGTTGTTTCTTCTCCAAATTTTTGTACAATTCTTGTTTCTCCCTGAAAATAATAAACATTGAAAGGAGTATCTGTGTAGGAAGTGGAAAGTAAATTGGCAACCAGTTACTAACTAGGAGAATTGCATATTTTCCATTTGTTTTTGCATTGTATGGTAGTGGCTATAGCTAAACGGAATAAAGAATTGTACACTCTTTGTTTTCATTGAAGGGATGTCTATTGCATATAACTAGCACTCTTGAGAGAAGCCACTGTGAATACTTGTCTTTTCATTTGTGGTCCAATCAGCTTCTTACATATTTGAAGGTTCAAATCAATGCCTAGTCCCTTTGTGGAACATACTGAGAGGAAGCAAAATTACTTTGAATACAAATTATCTTTGTCTTGAGTATTTTAACAAAGCTAATGTGTTTCTAATGTTTGGTTGGTAAAAGTAATATGTTTATCAAAGTAATGTTGAGATTGTATATGTTTAAACAAAACCACAGCTGAATAAGGTAGAGAAATGACTTTTAAAATTCAGTATTAAGTGAGCTCTCTTCTGATTTGTGAAGAGGCGACCTGGAACCTTTAAAGGAAGAATGAAGGATGAGGAGCCTGGCCTAATACAGCCAGAGAAGTAAATTGCAATTGCTGGCTGGTGTAAACTGAGCTTAAACCAGATGTAACTGCTAGCTGGCAATTATCAAAATTTAGATTCCACACTCCCACATGGATTAGGAGTCAGAGGCTTTATCTTTTTTCAGTAATTGTATTTTAAAGGGCTAACTCCCAGGTCCTTGGTAAAGAGAATTCTGAGTTTGAAAGAGGTACAAGTTTACAATTTAAAGTTGCTTAATAACATGCACATTTAGAATTGCAAGTCTAAGAAAGGGAAGTCAGGCCAACATCGGGCATGTCTCAATTACGAGACAGATTAGATTTTCTTGGAATAGCTGACCTTTCTCAGAGACATTTACACATGGACAAGCTATCTTCATCCTAAGGAAATGACCTATAAGCTTCTAGAAGTCGTTCTACTGTTTATTCGTCTTTGTGCAAGGGTTTGGAAGGAGTTTTCATGTGCCAAGATGTCTGTATTTCTCAAAGTCACAAATCTTGGCGTTTCTTAAGGTTTTACACAGAATTTTCTGATAACACTTATTTTTATCCTCTAGGATAGAAAACAATGTGTAAATACTATATGCAAGAATAAAGTAAACTTATATGAGCAAGGGTGTATGAACTGATAAAGAAAGAGATGTGCTTTATTAGTGAGATGTCTCATTTAATGAAATTGATATTCAAAGTACGATGATAACATATACAAACAAAACAAAAACAAAGACAAGAAACAAAAAAGAACCCCTTACTGATTTGCCCAAGAACTAAACTCCTGGGTTCAGAACATAAATCAATATCTTAGAGTGCTGAAATGAGCATTAAAAACTACAAATTTTCCTTACATACTCAAAATCAAGAATTAATAGAAATTTCTAACCTATTCACTGTGGGAGAAGCAAAGGCTTCTGGGTTTTGGACATTAAACATATCAATCTCCCTATCTCCTGCTATTATAAGACTGTCTTAATTGTACATTTATATCAAATAAACTATTAAATGAAAATTTCAGACCCAGATTATAAACATATGGTTATGGTTCCATATTTTAAAGTATCAAAACACCAGAAACTCTTTTAAAATCTTGTTGCTAGAGGATAATTTGCAACTGTCAAGCATCCAAAATTTCTAACATTGTTCTAAAGATGGAAGTGTGGGTGTTGGAGTCTTGAAAATAGTTGTTTATGTCTATCAAGGAAAGAGTAATGGCTAAAAGTACCATCTCTCCCAAGTGTACCAAATCAACTCTTGCCTTCTGTGTCTTCCATTTTACCTATCCAACTTAGATTGATAATGTCATTCTCACTGGCACCACTGTCTAGCACTTTTCATAGCACATAAAATGGCATGCATAATTGTTGGTGTATAAAACACATGTACAATGTTCTCTGCAGTTTCTCTTGAGGTTCAGAAGTTCAGCTTTACATAACCTTCTCTGGCACTGACTCAAGAACAACTTTACTTTGTTCGTAACCATGCTCCCTTTCTTAATAATGACTGTGAACTTGTCACTTGGTTGAAAGCCATTTATAAAAGTTGTGTGAATTAGTTAGGATTTCTGTTGCTATAATAAAACACTGACCAAAAACAAGTAGAAGAGATGCTTTATTTGGCTTATATGTCCCTATTACAGTCTGACACTGAGGAAAGCTGAGGCAGGACACAAACAAGGTAAAAACCTGAAGGCAGGAACTAAAGAAGGCATCATGGAAGAACACTGCTTACTCTGCATGGCTTATCAGCATGCTTTTTATAAATTCCTGGACCACCTGCTGAGGATTGGCACTGCCCACAGTGTTACAGGCACACTCGTATTAATTATTAATCAAGAAAAAGTACCCACAGATTTGCCTGCATGTCAATCTAATGGAGAACATCCCACAACAGTAGTTACTTCTTCCTAGATTATGATTGTGTCAAGTTAACAGAAAACCAACTCATTCACAGTCATACAAAGTAACATGAATTTTTAGATATGACCATGAGTCACACTCAGCAGGAAGGCAGAGCAGTTGTCTTTAACCTTCTGCTTTGCTCGACCTGGGATCATGTCTAAATATTTATATTTTTAACTAGAACATAAGCTAGTATGATGAAAATAGTATATAGTAATTAATTAAATAAATGTTTATGTTAGCAAATTTAACTAAAGTCAGAAAATGTGTTCTTCCTTGGCTCTACTTTTTACCCAAAATTGTCCAGTTAACCAGGTCAGAGGACTAGATTTTTCCTGAATCTTCCTTATTGTTTTTAATTCCTTTTTAAAAAGCTACTGGGTTCTACTACTTTACAATTTCATTATCTTTGCACCTATGTTTATATCCACTGCTATTCTAGTATAAGTGGCCATTGCTTCTCATTAAGATTATCAAAACAATTACATAATATGATTCTGCCCCTATATTCTGAACAGTTCGAACTACAAACAGAATATGCACTAACACTAAAAATATAGCACTGTTCTATTGCTATGATGTTATCAGTGTACTCAAATTTGGTCAAAGGTTGATACAAACACAAAGTAAAGTCTGAAGACTTATTTCCCCATTGACTAGACTTTTCTTTTCCACCTATTATCATTCATTTCAGAAATACTGTGTACTGTGCTATTTGTACAACTCAATTCTTGGTTTTGATTATGTCTTATTTTATAAGAAATTCTTATTTTCTTTTATAGATTCTGTTTTCTGTCCTCATAGTATCTCATAAGGAACAACCTTATCAAATAAAATATTTGAAGCTAAAACTAACTAAATAAGCATGGACACATATTACCTAAACAGGAAATCTGCTTTTGTCTCATTTTACCCTTCAGATGATTCAGTCTATTCTGGATGTTTGCATAGAATAGATATTTGAGGAATATTTATTGAGCCAATATAAACAATTTAAAAACAATTTTCTGATATATATTAAATAATGAGCTCTCTTTTGAGGTTTATATATTAGGTCTTTGGATGCATATAAAGGAAAAAAATAGTTTTGCCCTAATTTACAGTCGTAAGTAATAGAAACAAGGTGAATTTCACTTACGTGAAGATCTAAATCCTCTTGAAAGCAAGTCAAAAAGAAGTAATTGTAAACTTTTAGGCCTCCCAAATAGAAGGGAAAACTCTGTTTTTTTGGTTAAAGATAATAGAAAAGTTTTCTACAAATTTGTAGACATGTATTTTTGCAAAAGCCTTTGGTTTCCTCTTATTTAAACTACAGATGCCCTCCCCTATGACTATTCCTGAGGGGAATTCCCTCCCCCTGTATATGCTCATAGGGTATCAAGTCTCTTCTCGGTAACCTGCTGTCCTTCCTCTGAGTGCCACCAGGTCTCCCCCTCCAGGGGACATGGTCAAATGTGAGGCACCAGAGTACATGAGAATGTCATAGCCCACTCTCCACTCAAGTGTGGAGACTGTTCTGACCATTGGCTAGATCTGGATAGGGGTTTGAAGTTTATGGCCTGTATTGTCCTTGGCTGGTGCCTTAGTTTGAGCGGGACCCCTGGGCCCAAGTCTGCCTATCATAATGTTCTACTTGTAGGTTTCTAGGACTCACTGGATCCTTCTACTTTGCTATTCTCCCATGCTTCTCTCATCTAGAGTCCCAATAGGATATCCTCCCCTCTGTCCCAGTTTCCTGGTAAGTGAAGGCTTTCGTGAGACATGCCCATTGGGCTAGTATGCAGATATAAGTGAGTATATACCATTTGAGTCTTTCTGCTTCTGGGTTAACTCACTCATTATGATCATTTCTAGCTCAATCCATTTATCCACAAATTTCGGGAATTCCTTGTTTTTAATAGCTGAGTAGTATTCCATAGTGTGTATGTACCACAGTTTCTTTATCCATTCTTCTACTGAGGGACACTTAGGCTGTTTCCATGTTCTGGCTATTTTGAATAAGGCTGCTATGAACATGGTTGAGCATATGTCCCTGTTGTGTGGTGGAGCATCTTCTGGGTATATTCCAGGGAGTGGAATAGCTGGGTCTTGAGGAAGCCCTATTCCCAGTTTTCTGAGATAGCACCAGATAGATTTTCAAAGTGGCTATACTAGTTTGCATTCCCACCAGCAATGAAGGGGAAAATGGGAGGGAGGGAAGAATAGGAGGATACAAGGGATGGGATAACCATTGAGAGGTAACAAGAATAAATTAATAAAAAAAATTTAAAAATAAAATAAAAAATAAAATGCAGGCACAGTTAAAAAAAATAAATAAACTACAGATGCCAATAGTGCCATTATCATGGGGTGTTTTATAATGAATAATTAAACAGAAATCAAAAGAAGGGTATTTCACCATGCCTATTGTATTCAAAATAGAAAATAAATTGCTGTGGTTTGAGTTATATTAAGAATTTCTAATATTTGGTAAGCTATTAGTTATATAGTAGGATCTCAGTGAACAGAAAAATGTCTGTTTACATAATATCACTTTACTCTCAAATTAGTTGTTCAGTATCATATCACAAAAAAATGATGTTCTGTTCATCTGTTTTAGGTGAAAACTAAAGTGAAGAATTTAAGTTGTGAAGTTAAAAATATTTGATAAGTTATATATCATATCATATCATTTCTACTATAAAGGTTCAGGTATATAGTCTATTTTTTTTTTTTTTGGTTTTTCGAGACACGGTTTCTCTGTGTAGCCTTGACTGTCCTGGACTCAGTTTGTAGTCCAGGCTGGCCTCGAACTCACAGAGCTCCACCTGCCTCTGCCTCCCGAGTGCTGGAATTAAAGGCGTGCGCCACCATGCCTGGCTTGTCTATTTCTTTTAGAATTAGTTCATTACAACAAACATACCAATTTAACTGTGCCATGACAGTCATATGCTGTTGTAAAATGTGCATGATTTCTTAGAAGCTTTGTATATAATTAAATTATTTTACACAAACTGTTATACATGATGCAGCAGTAAATTTAGACTAGGTTCTGAATACAAAAGTTATACATGTATGAGAGAAATACAATTAATTTGAAAAACTTTGTTTGCTTAAGGATTTCTTTTTTTAACCTTTCAATTTATATTTCTTTCTCCAGAGCACAAGGCTCTTCTTTTGGCATATGTAAACTTTTCTCCCTACACAGCAAAGCAGTTGTTCTCCAAGCATGATTCTCAGATCAGTATCACCCTTGAAGTGATAGAGAAGTGAATTTATGGGGACTTCTGCATATTTTCTACATCATAAATTATTAGACAGATAGACCAAAAATCTCTGGGCAAGCCCCCTTCCACAATTCAGATTCAGACTCAGGTTCAAAATCTACAAGAAACAATAGTCATTATCCACCAAGATAGAGTTGCTCATTAGCATCAATTATAATCTTTTTAAATTTTCTAAATTTTTACATATACATTTCTATTATTTCACATATATACAATAAACTACCTACCACAAGAAGAACCATGACACAATCAGGAATTGTATAAATGTTACATTATTGTTGTTTTGGCTATTAGTATTTGATAGCCTTGAAGAATACACCTTTCCTATCTTGGCGCATCTAAAAGTCTGAATGTAGATCAATCTCCATCACATCTTATCATTATCCACTTAAAACATCTATCTAGACCTAATCTTAAAATTCTATATTTTCACAAAGAAACCCACCTGTTCTTGATCCTAAATTTCTGTATGTGTATGTTGTGAATGTGTAGAAAGCAGACCCCTATTTTCTGTGAGACAATGGAGAATTGACAATGTCCCTCTGTGAAAGTAGTTCTCCTTTAATAAAGGCCCAAGCTTTCCTTCACTTGTTTTAGTTAGTAGATTTTAATGTTGAGGTATTTTTATCTTTATGTGTTATAGAATAAAGGAAGAGGTGAAAGCTCTTTAAATTATAGACAACATTTACTTAGATAAAATATTTTATTTCACATCTAGTAGAAGAAGAAGAAAATCTTATCAAATGTGTTAGATAGCACCTACTTATAAATATCATCATTGAAATATGCCTGAAAATTTTGCCTTATTTTTTGTAGATAAGAACAAAGTGGTTCACATCAGCTAATACAATTTCTTAACCATGAGCTGTTTATATATTCAGAGGAATTTAGAGAATTAGAACATGATAAATATATTGTAGGTACTATGATAGTGAATTGTAACTCATAGAAGGATAGGCTTATCTCAAGAAATTTCACTGACTGGAGTAGTAAATGGTTGGTAGAGGAGATAGATACTTAAAAAAATTTAACAGAAGCAAATAAATAATATAGCAATAGATATGATGCATCAAAATTCCATGGTATAAACACTATTCTACCATATGCTTTTTACTTTCATAACTAACAGTGAATAATATGGGCTCTTGAAAAAATACATAGAATAGATAATTAGTTAAATGAATGTGACAATTATCCAAAGACATTCCAAATACATTATATATTGTATATTATGAACAATGTGTTAGAGAACTATCAAAGAGATAATAAAAGTTACCTGGTAAGGTAAAGGCAGATATTTCAAAAATATGAAGAGAAATACAAGATGGAGATACTCAGAAAAAACTTGGTGGTATAGTAGGATGTTTACAACTCTAGTAAAGGAATTAGTCAGAGAAAGTGTGTGAATGTTGTACATAAGTGAAAATGAAATAGGATGGAAAGAAAGAGTTGGAGAGGAAGAAGCCCGGCACATTAAATATCAGATGTAGAATTTTGGATATAGTCTAAGTGCAACCAACAGAATGCTTTTCAGAATCGGATAGATGGCATATTAAAGCTTTAGACCTTCTTTTCCTCCTAAGGTTATGTGGCAATGGATCAATACCTGAGTATTCTACATTTTGTTAAATGGTTTTCTTAAACTGACATATCGACATATAAATTTATAAAACCATCTCTCGGCTTTGTTTCTCATATCAGAATTACTAGAAGAGTTTGTTGGATCCCATCTACACTGAGGGAGTCTTGTTCTATATAGAATTTTTATGTTTATTGAGATTTCAGAAGATTGAATTATTTTCTTATAGTAGCAGAAGATTTCATTTGCCTGAATTTGAGAAATTCATGGCATGACACTAAAGCTAGTTAGGCATTATGAAAGCCTAAAGACAATAAGCTAGTTAAACATATCCTGACTTGCCAAGGAATAGGGCTTCAAGATGTATCACAGAGAGTGTATGAAATACTGGGCCTTCATTCTTAATTTATGACCAATCAACACCCTCTACTCCTTATGTCAAAGTGACTGGACTAAAATCAAGTCAACTCAAGAAACCTTAAAACAATTGCTTTATTTGCCCTTTAAACATGTCATTTTAAACTGTCACTTTACAGTTTTGTCCTTTGCCGTTTGAACCCACCTCTCACCAGTGATGCTTCCACTTATTTTTAATAGACTGGAAAAACAATGTTAGCATATTTTTAAAACCTTATTTGAAAATAAAGGCTCATGGAAAAATCACTATTTAGCAGATGTATCAGGTATTTGACTGAGAGTCCTCTTGTCATCCCCTGACTTACTGTATGCCATCTGCAGGAAACAGGAATAACATGGGTATTGAGGAAGCAGCTTACATTTCAGGTCAGGGCCAGTACCACCTGTAAGTGGAGACATCAGAAGCAGGAAGGATTTAACCAGCTGCAAGGAGAGCACCCCACTGAGCCAACCCAAGATAAATAGCTGTTAAAATACCAGGTCATCCCTTCAGCTTCTGTCCCCTAAGTTTCAATATTCATATGTTTGCTGATTAAAAACCAGCAGATAAAATACCTCATTGTGGCTCTGTACTTTCTTTGCTCATTGATTATTTTCATATCTTGTGGATACCTCACATTGATATCACTGTAGTCAGGGATAGAAGAAACATTTATATATCTATACTTGACAAAGAGAAGGACTTCAAAACTTCATATTATTTTTATACTTCACTAATCACTAAATAATATTCATATACCCAGGCTTGTTTCCTACCTAGGATTTAGATGCATTTGTAATGATGATCATAAATTCTAATATTGATGTTACAAAGTGACCGCAATTTGGATCCAGGCAGCCAGAATTTCAGAAATTTGATTTGGGCTATAATTGTGGAAAGTGTATAAATCAGTGAGGCAAGAGTTTGGTTGCTATTAATGTACATTTCATGCCCATCAATCTTGTATGGGTTGCTAATCAGCCAGTGTGGCTCATTAGCTACCATAGCGTATCATAATACAATTCCTAGTCACCCTGACAATTGCAGACAATGCCAACAGAATTTTCATGAGTTTGGTTAAGTTAAATGGAAAAAAGCAACCTTAAGCCTTGATTACAAGGGAAGTCAAGAATGGAGGCACTCAAATTTAAATTCATTTAAAATCATTTCTCCTTTCCCTCTGTGTTTACAAACTTTGCAATGTTGCATCATATGTCGTGATGCAAAAGGCAATTTATTCAGCGATAAACTTCGCCCATTTAAATTCCAGTATCTATTTCTCAGTGTTTCATACTTTAGAAAGTGAAAAATAACCTTGTATTTCAAATAACAGGGGATAAATAGGTGAACAATGTTATCCTTAACAGTCTTAGTAAAAATGGACTGAAGTTAGTCACTAGCCCTATGGAAACTTGCGACATGAAGAGAGACAAGAAAAGGGCAAACAAGAAAGACAATAAAGAGTTTGCACTGATAGACAGGAAGCAGACATTCCAACAGGACTGAGCTTATAGGAGTCAAAAACATACTTCTTTATCTACCTCTGTGCTTTGGTCAGGTCTATCTCATTCAGGGTCATTTTCATGCAAATTTCATGATTCCACTATTTTAACAGCAGTGTACTGTGTAAATTAACCACATTTTCATTATTCTTTCTTCCTTTGAGGAACTTTCGGGTTTTTTCTAGGTTCTTGCTCTTATAAACAAAGCCACAAAGAACATAGTAGAGTAAATATCCTTGTGAAAGGTTGAAGCATTCTTTGGATATATGCCCGAGAATGGTATAACTGGATCCTGAGGTAGATCTATTCCCAACTTTCTGAGGAACCACTATAAATGCAAGTGATTTCTCTCATACCACAGCTTCCAAAATATTGACTCTTAGCCTTTATATTTATGAATTTATGACCAAGACATAAGCTTTGGTTCATTCCCTGACTAGCTCATAACTTAATTACCCATTTATCTATCTTACCTGTGCCATGTGGCTGGTTACCTCTCCTCCAATTTTCATATGTTCATCTTTCTTAGCATGTGGGGCTAATCTTCTTCCCCTCACTCTATCTCAGAGTTCCTCTCTCTCCAGAACTCTGACCTCCTTATTTGCCACATCAGCTAATAGGCCATTCATTAGCCTTTTTATTGACAGGTAATTCTTCCATATAGACACAAAAGAATCCATACAAAGTGCCATATTTATTTCCATAGTAACTGTACAAGTTTGCAGGACCACCAGCAATGCAGGATTGTTGCTATTGCTTCACATCCTTCAAAGAATTAGGTATATCACTTGTGTTATTGATCTTAGCCATTCTGGCAGGTGTAAGATGGTATTGCCAAGTAGTTTTTATGTGTGTTTTTCTGATGACTAAGGAAGTTGAACCTTTAAGTGTTTCTCAGTCATTTGAAATTCCTCTATTGATAATTATATTTAGATCTTTACCACATTTAAATTGGATTATGTGGAGTTTTTTGATATATAGCTTCTTGCTTTCTTGACATACTTTGCATATTATTCCTCGATCTGCTGTGCTTGTGGTAAAAGGCTGCCTTTTTATTTGAATAATAGTGTGTTTTGCCTTACAAAAGTTTGTGGTTTCAGAAGTCTCACTCATTAGTTGCTGATCTTAGTTTCTGCATCATGGGTGTTCTTTTCAGGATTTTGTCTCCTGTGTCAATGCACTCAAGGCTATTCCCTACTTTCTCTTCTATCATGTTTAGTGTATTGGTTTTATATTAAAGTTTTTGATTCACTTGGACCTGAGTATTGTAGATGGTGAAAATTATGGGTTTATTTGGGTTCTTCTACATTCAGACATCCTCTTTAGCAAGAACCAATTGTTGAAGATGCTATTTTTTCCAATGTGTATTTCTGACCTCTTTATAAAAAAAAAATCAGTCTTTTATGTGTGTATGGGTTTTTGTTTGGGCCTCTAATTTGATTCTATTGATCAACACATCTGTTTTATGCAAGTGCTATGCATTTCTAATTTCTATATTTCTATAGTACAACTTGAAGATGAGAATAGTGAGACTTCTAGAAGTTTTTTTTTTATTGTTCAGTTGTTTTATCTATCCTGGGTTAATAGTTTTTTTTTTCATATGAAATTGAGAACTGTCCATTCAAGGTCTATGAAAAACTGTGTTAGAGTTTTGATGAGGATTGCATTGAATCTCTTAATTGCTTTTGATAGGATGGCTGTTTTTACTGTGTTAATCCTGCTGATCCATAAAGATACGTGATCTTTCCATTGTATTATATAGTCTTCAATTTCTTTTATCAAAGACTTGAAGTTTAATAAAAACAAGTATTTTATAGTCTTCAATTTCTTTTATCAAAGACTTGAAGTTTAATAAAAACAAGTATTTTATTTGCTTAGCTAGAGTTACCCCAATATATTTTATATTGTGAAAGGTGGTATTTTCCAGATTTCCTTCTCAGTCCAGTTGTCATTTGTGTATAGGAGGGTTACTGAATTTTTTAAGCGAATCCTGTGTGCAGCTCATTTGCCGAAAGTGTTTATCATTTGTAGAGTTTTCCAGAATAATTTTAGGGTCACTTACATATACAGTCGTATCATCTGAAAATAATGACACTTTGAATACTTTCTAATTTGTATCCCTTGATCTCCTTCAGTTGTTTTACTAATCTATCTAAAAACTTCAAGCACTATATTGAATAGATATGCAGAGTGAACAACCTTGTCTTGCTATTAGTTTTAGTGGAATTGCTTTGAGTTTCTCTCCATTTCATTTGATGATGGGTATAAGCTTGCTGTAAATTGTCTTTATTATGGTTATGTATATTTCTTCTATCATTAATCTCTCTGAGACTTTTATTCTGAAGGGGTGTTGGATTTTCTCAAAGGGTATTTCAGTATCTAATGAGGTGATCATTTTTTTTTTCTTTCAGTTTGTTTGTATGGTGGATTACATTGACTGACTTTTATATGTTTAACAATCCCTGAATCTCTGGGATGAAGCTCATGTGGTCATAATGGATTTTTAAATGTGTTCTTAGATTCAGTTTGCAAGTATTTCATCAAGTAATTTTGTACCTATGCTCATGAGGGAAATTGGACTATAATTCTTTTTCTTTGTTGAATATTTATGTGGTTTTGATAGCAAGGTAACTTGGTCTCAGAAAATCAATTGGATAAAGTTCCTTCTGTTTCTGTTTTGTGACATAATTTGAAGAGTATAGGTGTTTATTATTCTTGGAACGTTTGGTAGAATTTTGTGCTAAAACCATATGTCCCTCAGGAGTTTTTTTTAGGGGTGTGGGGTAGTATTAATGACTGTTTCTATTTCACTGGGGATTATTGATCTATTTAAATTGCTTGTCTACTCTTGATTTAACTTTGGTAAGTGGTACCTATCAAGCCTGGTGACATTAGAAACTACCCTTGTAGTCCAACCCAAAATGTGTTCACATTGAGGTAAAACAGTGGTGTGAATTGAAAGCCTTCATTTAGAAGAAGATTCAATGATGGATGGAATATTGAGCAGGAGAATCATTGAAGACTTTGAATTGCTTTGTTAGGAGAGACAGAAAGGTAGAGGAAGAGCAAGCTAAAGCACATGTAGAAATTTAGTTACATATGTTATTTTTTCCAAGTTCTGTTTAATAGACATTCAGGTGATATTGTTAGGTAGTAGACAAAACTGGGGCTCTGTGATGACACTAGGACTGCTATAAAATGAGAAGGACATAAGGTTTTAAGTAGTTTTCAATAACATGGAATGAGGTTAAGATCTCCTACTAAGATTCTTTACAACAGTGGTTCTCAACCTGTGGGTAATGACTCCTTTGGCAAGTTTATGCCTCCAAAAATATTTATATTATAATTCATAAAGCTGGAAAATTACAGACATGAAATACCAACAAAATAATTTTATGGTTGGGAGTAAGCACAATTGGAGGACCTATATTAAAGTCTCATAGCATTAGGAAGTTTGAAAAAATTTTTCTATAAAATAGGTTTAAGAAGGAAACATGCTATTCATAGTAGGAAGAAAAAAATAAACATTCATAGGAAACTAGTCAACAACAAAAGTGAAATGACAATGTACACACTTATGGAATTTCAAGAAAATAAGTAATAAAAAAAGATGTTTTATACCCATAAAGGCAAGTAAATAAAATGAATAATAAACAGTTTCAAATTCTACTGAATGTTCGATTAGACAAACACAAGTAAAATAGGTATTTGGTTTAATAATACAGAGCTATGTTCCAGGGCAACCACATTTGTACCATGTGTTGGTAGCTAGACTCTGCAATATATATGAATCAACCAGGTGGTACTGGCTTAGACAGCCTGGAGAGGTTATGCAAAATATCTAGTTCTTAGCACTGTGAAAGGTGAGGAGAGGTCATTGGTAAAGGTGCAGCCTCTGTACACTGTGGGTACAGCTGAAGGCGCAGGATGGAAGGGATCATGCAAAGAATTTGATGCTTGGCACCAGGAAGAGAGCCTATTACAGGCTATTTGTGAAAGTGCAACCCAGTTGCAACAAAAAGCCCCAGAGTTTCAAAGCAGCAAAGTGAAGCGAACCAGAGCCTTGAAGATAAGCTGTGTGTGCAACAAAGAGCAGAGCTGGAGCAAGTCTTTGGAAGAGCCCAGAAGATTTTGTGTGGATCCCAGACATTTGACATTGAGTTATTTATACTGTTGGAGTTTGGTTTTGCTTGATTCAGATTGTGACTGTGCCTTGGTTCTTCTTTCGTGAAGAAAGTATTTAAGATTTGATTTTTAAAGGAGCCCATAGCTGAAAGATCTTGAACTTTAATAAGAGATTTTGGATTTTTAAAGAGAGTAGATATTTTAAAAAGACTGAAATTTTAATGTATTATAGTAATAATTTTTAAAAACTGTTGTACTTTAAAAATTGCTTATATTTTCAAGTGAGATCTTGGGTACATATAAGAAAGAAAGTGTTGTTGCTTAATAGTGATATATCTGTGTGTCAAGTTGACAAGGGGTCAATTGTACTGGATAATATTGTGTGTCAACTTTACACAAATTAGAGTCATAACAAAGGAAGGAACCTCTGTTGAGAAAATGCCTTCATGAGATCCAGAGGTAAGGCATTTTCTTAATTAGTGAAAAATGGGGGAGCATTTCTTTAAGTGTTTCTCCACCATTTGATATTCCTCTGTTGAGAATTCTCTGTTTAGTTCTGAGCCCCATTTCTCTATTGGGTTATTTGCTTTGGTAGTGTTTAATTTCTTGAGTTCTTTATATATTTTGGATATTAGACCTTTGTCAGATGAAGGGTTGGTGAAGATCTTTTCCCAGTCTGTAGGCTGTCGCTTTGTTCTCTTGACAGTGTCACCTGCCTTACAGAAGCTTCTCAGACTCATGAGGTCCCATTTATTAATTGTTGATGTTAAGGCCTGGGCTGTTGGTGTTCTATTCAGGAAGTTGTCTCCTGTACCTATGTGTTCCAGACTCTTCCCCACTTTTTCCTCTAATTGGGTTAATATCTCTGGTTTTAGGTTGAGGTCTTTAATCCACTTGGACTTGATTTTTGTGCATGGTGACAAATAGGGGTATAATTGCATTTTTCTACATGTAGACATCCAGTTAGACCAGCACCATTTGTTAAAGATGCTGTCGTTTTTCCATTGAATGGATTTGGCTTCTTTGTCAAAAATCAAGTGACCAAATGTGTGCGGATTCATCTCTGGGTCTTCAGTTTGATTCCATTGATCCACTAGCCTATTGCTGTGCCAGTACCATGCTGTTTTAATTACTGTTGCTCTATAGTACAGCTTGAGATCAGGTATGGAGATTCCTCCAGAGGATTTTTTTGTTGTATAGGATTGTTTTTGCTATTCTGGGCTTTTTGTTTCTCCATATGAAGTTGAGCACTGTTTTTTCAATATCTTCAAAATATTTTGTAGGTATTCTGATAGGGATTGCATTGAATCTGTAAATTGCTTTTGGTAAAATGGCCATTTTTACTATGTTAATTCTCCCGATCCACGAACAAGGTAGATCCCACCATCTTCTGATGTCATTTTCAATCTCTTTCTTCAGAGATTTAAAGTTTTTTTTTTTTCAAATAAGTCCTTCACTTGCTTGGTTAGGGTTATTCCTAGGTATTTTATATTGCTTGTGGCTATCGTGAAGGGATTAATTTTCCTAATGTCTTCCTCTGCCTGTTTATCATTTGTATATAGGAAAGCTACTGACTTTTTTGAGTTTATTTTGTATCCTGCCAATTTGCTGAAGGTGTTTATCAGCTGTAGGAGTTCTCTGGTGGAATTTTGGGGGTCACTTATATACACTATCATATCATCTGCAAATAGGGATAATTTGACTTCTTCCTTTCCCATTTGGATCCCCATGATCTCCTTTTGATGTCTTATTGCTCTGGCTAGAACTTCAAGAACTATATTGAAGAGCTATGCGGAAAGTGGGCAGCCTTGTCTGCTCCCCGATTTTAGAGGGATTTCCTTGAGTACCTCTCCATTTAATTTAATGTTGGCTATTGGTTTGCTGTATATAGCCTTTATGATGTTTAGAAAAGTGCCTTGTATTCCCGATCTCTCCAGAACTTAACCGACACTGAGATTCCATCTTACACCCATCAGAATGGCTAAGATCAATAACTCAACTGACACCACATGCTGACGAGGATGTGGAGAGAGAGGAACACTCCTTCATTGCTGGTGGGAATGCAAACTAGTACAACCACTTTGGAAATCTATCTGGCGCTTTCTCAGAAAAATGGGAATAGGGCTTCCTCAAGACCCAGCTATTCCACTCCTTGGAATATACCCAGAAGATGCACTACCACACAACAGGGACATATGCTCAACCATGGTCATAGCTGCCTTATTCATAATAGCCAGAACATGGAAACAACCTACGTGTCCCTCAGTAGAAGAATGGATAAAGAAACTGTGGTATATTTACACTATGGAATACTACTCAGCTATTAAAAACAAGGAACTTCTGAAATTTGTGGACAAATGGATTGAACTAGAAATTATCATAATGAGTGAGTTCACCCAGAAGCAAAAAGAGTCAAATGGTATATACTCACTTATATCGAGACACTAGGCCAAGGGGTACGCCCCCATGAAAAACTTTTCCTACCAGGAAAGTGGGTCAGAGGGGAGAAAATCCTGTTGAGTCTTTAGGTGTGAGAAGCCTGGGAGAATGAGGAAATAGAAGGATCCAGAGGGTCCTGGAAAACTACAGGCGGGTCTGGGCCCTGGAGTCCTCCTCAAACTATGGCACCAGCCAAGGAAAATATAGGCAGTAAACTTCGAACCCCTACCCTGACTAGCCGATGGACAGGACATTCTCCACCGTTAAGTGGAGAAGGGGACCTGACTTTCACACAATCTCTGGTGCCCCATATCGGACCATGTCCCTTGGATGGGGAGGCCTGGTGGCACTCAGAGAAAAGATAATAAGTCACCAAGAAGAGACTCAATACCCTAGGAACATATACAGGGGGAGGATGTCCCCCTCAGTCACAGACATAGGGGAAGGGAGTAGAGGGGGAAGCGGGAGGGAGGAATGAAAGGGAGGATACAAGGGATGGGCTAACAATTGAGATGTAATATGAATAAATTAATAAAAAATTTAAAAAAAGAAAATAAAGTAAAAGAACGAGAGAAAAGAATAAAAGAAAAAAAGAAAGAAACAAAAAAGAAAAATGGGGGAGGTCCCGGCTCATGATGAGTGGTGCCATTGCTGGAGTTGGTAGTCCAGGGTTCTATAAGAAGGCAGGCTATTCAAGCCATGTGAAACAGGCCAGCAAGCAGAAACCCTCCATAGCCTCTGCATCATCTCTTGTCTCCATGTTCTAGCCCTGCTTGAGTTCCTGTCTTGACTTTTTCCAACGATAGACTATGATCTGTAATTGTAAGCTAAATATACCCTTTCCTTCTTCAAAAAAAAGTACAGAGTTCATAGTTGGCATTGTAGAAGACATCTTCATAGGAAATGTTTATCAAAAGTTGTTTATAGTAAGGTAAAACAACAATGTGTGCACAGTACAGACACTGTTGTTCATGCTCCAATTAAATGATATTTCCTGAGTATTTCCTGTGCTTATTCATTACTACATAGTAAAACCTTGTTCTCATAGGAAGAACCACCATTAAAGGCAACATGGTATCACAAGACTGGTAAAATAAAGTTTGAGAGAGAATAAAAGGAAAAATCTTATCTCTAAAATAAAAGGTAGCAGATGAGATATTCTGGGAGGGTATGAATGTGGAGATAACCAGACATGAGGACAAAAATAAAAATTCAAAAAGACCAGTCTGTCCTGGAAATAATAATTCCAAAATAATTGGAATTTAGGACTTTAACAAAAGGCTTCAGATGGATAGAATTAATGATGTCAAAAAGAATTAGAAATTTAAAGTAATTAAAGATAAATATAAAAAGAATTTTAATGTAGTTATATGGTATGAGTAAGAGAACAGACAGTAGAGATAGTGAGAACAATTTGAAAAGTCATGTTATGTAGACAAATAGCAGCTTCAAATTACCCAGTCACCATTGTTCACAAATTCAGTGCATTATCAGTTGAATGTCTATTATATCAACATATTTAATAACCTCAATATCTTCTGAGGCTAAATATAAGTGACAATTTTGGATTCCTTATTTGTGATTAAGATGGGGCTATAGATTAACTGTTTATTAGCTAAATACAAACTGAAATAATTTCTTCTATAATTTCACAACAGATTGTTATTATTGATGCCTATGAATTAAAAACAGAAGCAAATTTTTGATCAACATCGAAATACTTAGAAAAAATTTAAAAGAAGAGACTTGATACCCTATGAGCATATACAGAGGGAGGAGGTCCCCCTCAGTCACAGTCATAGGGGAAGAGAGTAGGGGGAAAGTGGGAGGGAGGGAGGAATGGGAGGATACAGGGGAAACAATTGAGATGTAATATGAATAAATTAATGTATTTTTAAAAAGAATTAGGAAAAGATAAATATTAGACTAATTTGTTATCACTGCCAATCTCTTGTTATAGAAAGAAGAACTGAAAGCTTTTTCTATACTAGGTTAAGTAGTGTCAAGGCAAACATAATGAAATAGTACAAGGTGTTCTATTGTACCTCATCCTGAAACTCTTTACAAGGTAATACACCAGTACTAAGTACCTTTCTACAAGTGTATTTAGGCTGTCAAGGCTGTAGAACAGGTAGGTGTAAATGGGCTTCTTTCTTCTGACCACTCGCTGGATGTAGACTCTAATATTTACCTATGTATGTGTCCTGTACACATGTCCCAAGCACTAAAGAAGTCTTCCATTCTTGATCAACTTTATTTCTCATTCATCTAACTCAAAAGTTATCAACACCTACAAGTTTCCTATAATGAAAAGCAGTCAGTAGAAAAATGAATTTAATGATAAACTAAAATATTACAAATAATTATTTTCTTAGCAGAGTTAAAAAGATGTAGATGTGGAAAATTTAGTAATAAATATGAGAAATATATAAATATTTTATATAAAATGGATACAATTGATTGAAAGAGCACATAATTGGACACTTTCAATAAATCGTACCAGAAAAATATTTTATTTGACGTATTTTATATACCTGCTAAAATAACATAACAGTATCCATGACAGTTTCAGATAAACAACAATTTTGAACATTTTACTAAAGAACTAATAAAAAAGAATGCAAATTAAAAAAGAATTAGGAAAAAGAATTATACAATTGTCAATATTATATTATGGCAGAAGAAAATACATTGAAATATATTATCTGCAGTAAATAGATTTGTGAATGAATATTAAGATTGGCAGCTTAAGATCAAAGTTTGATAATTAACTTCAATTTTAAACATATTCCAAGAATTAAAATTGGATTGAAATATTGCAGCAATTGTTTGTAAACACCTCACAGGGTAGTTAACCTACCATAGGAGTTTCTTGTGCTGACTTCCTCTGGTTTACAAGAAAGTTATAGGATACTTTTAAATATGTTAGATAATGTGATTCTTGGAAACTGTTTATGAAAAAAAAATGACATGAGAAAAGATATAATTTTCCATAGAGGTCCTGGAAAGCCATTTTTCTTCACTGTTAGTTAAGAGTTTCATATTGCTTATAAGATCCTAAAGCGGATATAGGTAAAGTTGAGATTTTACAATTAAGAATTCATTTTTTCCTAATTAGCCCAGAGCACAATACTGAGCAATAATTACTCCATCCTAAGCCTCAAAGCTAGTATAGCTTCCTTCCATACAGATTTCCCACATTATACTTGCTTTTTAATCATCTTCTAGGTCCAGCTCATTTTCCTGATATTTCTCGTTCTTCTCATGTCGCCATCTCCTACTCCTCTATTTCTCCTCCCCTCACTGGACTCAAACATCCCACCCTATTCTCTATATTGCTCAGCATTGTCTGGTTGGCATTTTATCAGCACAACAAAGAATAAATGGTGGGCATGTTTATACAAACTTGAGACAGGAGATGCTTAGAATAAATATCAGGATGCAATATCTGGATTGAAAGCAGATAGTAGGGTATAGAAATCAACATTTGAATTAACAAGGCTAAATGGTGCACAGCCCACAAAAAAACATTATGCCATCTAAGTTGGACAAGACAAACCAACAGAAGATGTTGATTTTGGACTGCTTAAGAACGCCATACCACACCATAATCTACAACATAGTATGCAACAGTCAATAATGAAAGAATAGCATAGGTTCTATAATTTATTTCTAAACTTCAATATGATACAAAGGTCTAGAAATTACATCTGCTTTTAAAAATATTGTCCAAAACCTGAAGCCCAAAGGTAACAACATCTTCACTATTTTTGTATTTCTAACATAAATTCTTTATTTTTCTAAAATACACATTCCTTTCCATGAAGTACAAAATCTATTAAATATATTTTGTGTTCCCAACTAGCATGGAATATTTGCCTCCTGTGTATTATGTAAGCACACCATAGAGCCTCATTGTTGCTTCTTGAATATAGTAGAGTCTCTACTATATTGTCTGTTTTCTCATATATGCCCATGTAATTGCCATTTTCTTCTTTATTTTTTTTAATTTTTTATTAATTTATTCTTGTTACATCTCAATGCTTATCCCATCCCTTGTATCCTCCCATTCTTCCCTCCCTCCCATTTTCCCCTTACTCCCCTCCCCTATGACTGTTCCTGAGGGGGATTATCTCCCTCTGTATATGCTCATAGGGTATCAAGTCTCTTCTAGGTAGCTTGCTATCCTTCCTCTGAGTGCCACCAGGCCTCCCCTCCAGGGGACATGGTCAAATATGAGGCACCAGAGTTCGTGTGCATTTTCTTCTTTAAATTATTGCCCGTAGAACATAACCATCAGCATCCTATGTGAATGTGATGGAAATATAAGGCCCTGTTTCAGATCTGCTAAATCAAAAAGTGTTTGGGGTGAAGACTAGCAGTACTGGTTTTAATAAGCCCTCTAAGTGATTGGATGCACACTAATATTTGAGAACCACTGGTCTAGAGCATTATTTTATGACCTTTCTTCTATCAATTATTAGATTGAATTACAGGGACAGAATCTCCTTGAAACTCAAGAACAATTATTTGCCACCCCTCTCTTCACGGCATAGTACTCTATTTAGGCCATAAATAAAGCACTATAAATGCTTTCTGTGCCAATAAATAGGTTAATCAAATATATTGTTTCTGCCCTTGAAGTATCTGAGATTTGGTATAAGAAAATATAACCCTTTAGAGTAAAAGTAGAATAGTTTTTTTGTCATTTATAATAAAATAATAGATTCTGTGCAATACATGTTCAGTTATCCTCTACAGGCAAAAATAAACATGTGGCTTCTGATAAAAGAAAAAGAGTACTTGTGACTGAGTCATCTAAAGAAAGGTTTGCTTCAAATATGGAGCATGCAAAAGGATTTTAATCATTTACAAAGTGATCTAAGCTTGTGAAAGTGCATAGCTTGTGTGAAGAATGAGTACTCTTTGACACAGAATGTTAGTCTCTATATTAAGACTTTAAACTAAAAAGAATGACTGAATTTGTAAAAAAAAAAAATGCATTGAGAGGTCTACAAGAAGGAGACTATAGATTTAAACAGTATAACTGAACAATAATTTTATATAATGCAAATGTTTAATATGTCTAGACAATGTTTCATTCATTAGTTCCTTTATAAACTCAAAGTTTAGTTATGGCTTATCCATTTAACAAATTGCTTATATTCCATTATTCTATTGGTTATAATTCATTTTATATTGTATCTACAAAATAATATTTTAGTAAAAATATTTTAGAAATAGTTGTTACTATGCTTTATTTAATTTGTAGGAACTATAATAATCACAAAAAAATTCCTTAAAAAAAAACCCAATTGTCCTTGGAATGAATCAGTGAGAAGAGATTCGAATATGTGTTTCTGCTTAGATAGCATTACAATATGAATTGAGTTCCTGTCTTTCAAAATTATATTTTGAGCTACTTGGTGCAATTATTCATGTCCTTGGATCATTCTGAAATTCTGAATGCTCATATGGAAGTATAACTTTATTGAGTTTTTTCTACTTGTTTTTATGACTCTTTATTTTTTGAGTATATACTAGCTATGGGGTATATATTGCATAGTTTCTTAAATAAATATGACTACTATGTTCCAGTTTAGGCATTAAAGTAGACACTGTCTCTAAAATTAACATTTCTTTAAATGTGAGTTTGAAATTGAGTATTCTGCCTCCAGA
This sequence comes from Acomys percivali, assembly GCA_907169655.1. NCBI lineage: Eukaryota > Metazoa > Chordata > Mammalia > Rodentia > Muridae > Acomys > Acomys percivali. Next base: position 35,392,746 of record OU015760.1, read on the forward strand.
TACTTCCACTGGAAAATTCAAAGAGATATTCAATTTCTTTCTGTAGCTTCTGACATAATACCATCTTGCCTTTTCTTTTCCTGACGCAATGAACAGCAATTTAATGAATTTGAGTCACATTGCAGAATTAATAGTAGGAAACACTTTATAACCAGATTTATCCAGGAACTTGAAACATTTTTATGAGAAATAGAATGTCCTTACTGTGATTACATTGGCACTTTACATGCAGCATTATGCTTTCTCTCATAAGGAAGCTAGCCACATGAAATTGGAGCCATTGGCCACTTCTTTAGTGGAGAAAGGCAATGAATAGTACAGAAAACATGCTCTCTAGTTACTGTCTAAAGCAAGAGAATAATATGGGAATATGTATTTACAACATATTGGTGGAATTACTTCATGTTTGGAAACCAAGCATCTAGTTTTTTTAACTTCCAAGTCAATAATTTTCACAGTTTACATGGTGAAGTAAGGAACACTACTTGAGTTGAGTTTAAGTAGGTGGTGCAGATCTTATGTATGTGTCTTTGCCTTTTAGTTTCCTGAGCGTATTTCATTTGTTTCTAAAAATGTATGAATAAGGACTGGGTATAGAGAAACATTTAAGACCGTACTCACCTACCATGCACAAAATGTGGGTTAGATCTCCAATGTAACAGAAAACTAAAACTGACACTTAGTCCCTCTAGGCCCAGTACTCAGGAGGTGGAAAAGGAGAGTCAAGTTTAAGATAATCCTCAGCTACATAACACTTCCAGGCCAATGTGGACTACATGAGACTGTCTCAAATAATAAAGATAAACAAGCAAGGAAATAAAAGTATATAAGAATGTGTTGAAAGAAACACCTAATAAGTAAGATTCAGGCAATCAGAAGGAAAAAGAACTTTGATTGTAAAAAGTTATTTTCTAAAAATATGTAAGGCTTTAATTAAGAATAAAACAAACTACAGAAGACTACAATTATGGCATTAGTAATATAGTAGGCATTGGAAATAATCTTTGGACATCTGACCAGCTAGTAGGAATATAATCTTTGATGAGTTATTATAAATAAATGGCCACTGGTAAAGAGTCACTTTTCTTCAAGGATGTGATGCATGTTAAACTACTCATGATTCAATAGATGACCCTATCCTCATGAACACAATGGAAGCATTAAGTGGAATTAGGTGGCTTAAAAGCATGTATGTAATTGGAAGAGAATAGTGAAGGAGTATAGAGAACAATTATAAAGGAAGGAGTAGGGGTGGACTGGATCAAAACACATTATATGCATGCATGAAACTTTTAAAGAATGAAAAATTGAAAAGGAAAATGTGATGTGCATGATTGTTTTTCTTTACCTGTTAGATACGGCAGGTGCAATATTGTTGAAGACATTTGGATATATTTGCTAACAATTTGCTCCTCAGCTATCCTTTAAACTTAGATGGGAGGGGGAAGGAACTGGGAGGAGTAGTGGGAGAGGAAACAGTAGTCAGACTAACTTGTATGAAAAAAAATGTAATAAAAGAAAAAATAATGAAAATATTTCAAAAGGGAAAAACACTTCACAAATTTTAAGTATCATGTATGAGTTTATATTAGAGCAAGCGAGGCAGATAAATTATGTATCAGTACAGGACTATCAGAATAGGAAAATCATGTTCTAATAACTATTAGGTTTATATCTTATGTATTTTATAATTTTCTCATCTGAAAGTTTAACACAAAAAAATTATATTTTCCTCTTGTTTAGTCTATATCATGTACTAGACAACCATTTCCATGATGCCGAGCAAATTGTCCATGTTATTCTAGTCTCCGTCCTCAGCATGTTTACAGTGAGTGACAGAATATCATCAGCCTAAATGTACTCAATAATAGAAAAGGGGGAAATTCACAGGAAGAAATAGGAATTACTTTAAGAACAGCAGACAAATTTAGTTTAGGCTTTAAAAAATGAACATGTGAAATGATTCTCCTACTGCCAATATTCTTTGATTTGATAATTTCCTCAATTGTATTTTCTTTAATAAATTTTGCACGACATTAGCTATTAGTATATGAGATATTACCTTGTTCTAATCTCTGTTTTACTCTAGGAAATAAAAGTATGAAATGAGTTTCTCATTTTTTCTCATTATTGATTCATATCTCTTTTGATATTCCTCTGATTCATTTTGCCATGGCATAGTAAAATTGCATTTTGTGAAAAGACTATGTAATTTTTCTCCTGTCTATATAGAATTTTCAAAAAAAATGAAAGACGTATCATATTGTTATTCTATGTGCATGGAATGACAAGATGCTGAAACGTGCTTTATCTATTGATTCTTCTCAGGCAGATAGAATGGACAGAGGGAACTTTCAAATTACTGAGTAAGCAAGGGAGCTCTGGCTTAATCAGATAGTATGAACTATTAGCAAACAAGTAAATATTAGCATTAAGAATATAAAATGACATTGGATCATCATAAAAATCTTTGAGTACAATGAGCATGATGAAAAAATATGAGGCCCATTATTATTACTTTGTGTGGAAAGTCACTTTTAATATTTAAGTATATTTTCTGGTTTTATGTTGAGGTCTTTGATCCACTTGGATTTGAGTTTTGTGCAAGGTGACAAATATGGGTCCAGTTGCATTTTTTTACACATAGACATCCAGTTAGACCAGCACCATTTGTTGAAGATGCTATCCTTTTTCCATTGAATGGATTTGGCTTCTTTGTCAAAAATCAAGTGACCTTATGTGTGTGGATTTTTATCTGGGTCTTCGATAGTTAAAATATTTTAGTAGTGTTTTCTTTTTTATATAAATACATATTCAAGTCATTCATATTTTATAAAAATACAATGATAATGATTCTTTGTAGAATGATATCTATTTACAACATGCAATCAACTTCATTTTTGTTTTGTGATTTTTTGGCTTTTTGAGACAGGATATACCTTTGTAGCCTTGGCTGTCCTAGACTCACTTTGTAGACGAGGCTGGCCTCTAACTCACAGCAACCTGCCTGCCTCTTCCTCCTGAGTGTTGGGATTAAAGGCATGCGCCAACATGCCTGGCCTGCAATCAACTTTAAAACTATTCTAAAATCACACTTGTGTTCTTAACTGACACAAACCTTCGGTGTTATACAAATAATCATTTAAAATAGCTATAATTTCACAAAAGAAATTATGAATAGAGTTTCCAGCTCACATTTTCAGAGATAACTTTTGTATAAGTATTTACACATATTAAGCATATGCTAGTATGTGATTATAAAAGTTACAGTAGATTAAAATTATGTTTTTCATTGCATCACACTTGAGTTTCATTTCATCACAGTATTATTTGCTCTTCAATCTGTTAATAGCATTAGCTTTGTTTTCTCTAGTGGTCATGATTTTATTATCTGTATCAGATATCACTTGGGAATGGCTCTTCTTTTATCCAGTTAATATGATGTTTCCTTTCTGCTGATTTCATACTGAGTGGAAACAATCTGTCTCTGACGAATATTAATTAATCCCTCTTATTCTATCTCTGAGAATTTAGGCATTTCATTGTAAAGTGATATTCTTTAAAAACAAATACTGTTTTTGCTCTTCTTCTTTCAACATTTCCATTTTTATTCTATTTGTCTATTTATTTATCTCTCTCTGTGTATGCATGTATACACACATCAATGCCAAAGGACAACTTTCAGGAATCTGTTATTTTTTTCTACCTTATAGGTTCTGGGAATCAAATTCATGTCATTGAACTTAGTGGGCATTGCTTTTATTTACTGAATCACCTCACCAGTGTTCCTTCTACATTTTCAGTGTCATGAGCATGTTATGTTATATGTGTAACCATATGTATTAAGCCAAACTTACCTTGGATATACATGATACAAATTGAGAAATATAAAACAACAACAATGAGATTGTCTTGATTATAAAAGAATAGACTTTCATAATAGAGGATGCAGGATAAGAAGCCAGTTACTTGGTTGAAAAAGAAGAACGTACAGAGCAGAACACACCATAGAATAAAGCCACAGTAGAAAAGGAGGCAGGATGACTGGGCCCTAATCCAACAATCAGCAATGAGTTCAGTAAGATTTAAAAGTTGCTTTGAGACAGTGACTGCTGTGTTCCTCAAGCTGCTACATTTGTGAATGAGTATGGCTTACCTATGAGAAACACATGAGTTCATTTGGCCAAAGGAAGGACTGGTTGTACCTTCGAAGATGGTCAACAAGGTCTTCTATCTGGTAGACTGTTGCATGTTTTCTTTGAATTTAGCCAGGCATATGACCACAGAGAATGATATAATGTACAGTCCCACTATAAGATACAGTTTCATAATGGTCTTTCTTGGGATGCTTCTTCACCAAACACAGATGCTAGACTATGAGAGAGCTGAAGCCACCTACAGGTGTTTTACTGAGAACCTCAGATAATAAAATAGCCATCCAGCTTTGCCTACAGACATACATGCTAGAAACCTTTCAAAGGGACACCAGATCCAGGACCACTTTATGATGGTGATGTTCATGTGAAAAACCAGCTACTCACCTGAACCAAATGAACCCAAGAATCATAAGAAATGACACCAGTTTCAGTTTCTTAGCCTGAGATGATTAGTTCTACAGCAGAAAATTAAAATGGCTAGTGTACTCTATCTGGTGATGTCTTCATTGTTATTGCTTTTAAATCTTTTGTGCTTTTCTTTAACATGTGATATGTGTATATTATCTCAGACAGCAGTCAGGAAATAAATTGATTTCAGGAAACAAACTATTTTAGAAGTTGAAGAAATGGATAGGGATGCCTATTTGTCTGAGAAAATCTAATGATCACTGAGTGTCCTTTATCTTTGGTACAATTCATAAGTTGTGGCTCATGAGCCTTATGCTTATTTTGCCACATTTGAAGCCATCTCCATGAGAAGATTCTTTGATCAAGCTGGGTGTTGCCAGGACTTAAGCTGCCTTACTGTCAATGAATCTTTAAAATAAAAATATTTAAATGTCATATCCTGTATGTCTCTGAGGTTTTTGAAGACCTTATCTATTTTACCATATCTATCTATAGAATCATATCTATCTGTTACACCTAGGAAGTGTATTTTTGTGATAAAAATAGACTACTAATTGATATGACCAGGATTTGATCAAATAACAATTAACATGTATAACTTACTTATCCTAAACAGCCTGCAATAGCACTTTCAAAGTATTGGAAGTAGACCTTGTATTATAATTGAGTTGTATGGGTACAATACCGCATATTAGAGTATATATATATATATATATATATATATATATATATATATATATATAT
>OU015760.1:35398064-35500425 GCA_907169655.1 Acomys percivali
CACATGTATATTTACCTAGAAATGCATAAACATATTAACACTCACTCACACATATATATGCTATGAATATACATAAAACAATCTCTGAGGCCTTTTCATTTCCTTCTTTGGGCTTATATTACTCAAATGGAATTATTTTGAATTTCTAAATACATTCTTTCAGTATGTTCATCTTAAACTTATTGCCATGAAACTAGATGCTAGCAGTATGAGATGTATCCAGACTGACTTTCATATTATCTTAAATGGTCAAATATGGGGATAAAAATAAGACACCATCTATATTATATGTGAGGAAAGGATAGATAGTCTATTCTTATAGCCAGCATATCTGAGAGTCATTAGAAAACATAAAAGACTTAATTAATATGACTGAATTTTGGAATATGGTCAAATAAATTCTCCAGTACTAAGTAGTCATTTTTCATAGAGGCTTACATATATATATATATATATATATATATATATATAATGTATTTATAGTTTCTTTTTCATTTTATAGAATATCATAGTATTTCTAGCTTCATTATAGAAATATTTATTTGAAAAATTGTTTCTTATAGATAACCATTAGTAAAACTCACTTAAGTGGTTATTTCAAAATAGTCTTACACAAAAGGTTCTGGCCTGGCGTTTTAGTGCATACCTTTAATCCTAGCATTCAGGGAGTCAGAGAAAAGGGCCTCTCTGTGAGTTAAAGGCCAACTTGGTCTACAGAGGCGAGTTCAGGACAGCCAAGGCTACACAGAGAATCCCTGTCTCAGAAAAAATATTCTGTTGTCAATGCCAAGCAACCTCAATCCCATTGAAGGCACAGCCTTTTCTGTTTCCTTTCAACTACATTTTGACAGCAAAACTTGGATAAACCACAACATGGAAACACATATGCAAAATCAGCAATCAAGAAATGGTCAGTCATCTAGATTTGGAGCAAATCTGAGAAAAGTCTGCTTGTTTAGATGATGGTTTATATTCTATGTGGTTGACTTGACATATGTTCTTGTTTTAAGGGATACTTTCAGTTGTCGAGTAAGTCCTATTGTGAATTTTATCATACTCTTACCTATTTTGTACCTTGTGAGATACATATACAAGCTTCGTTTCTTTTCTGAAAGAATAATAGTTTTGTTGGTGGTAGTGGTCTTTTCTGTTGCTGTTGTGTATAATTCTTTCACTATTAATAAAATATTTGAGAGCTATGCTTTAATTTTCTTCTTTCTTGCGTAGGTTTCTTAAAATTTTCCTTTATATTCTACTTGTCCTCTCATTACATATTGTTAATAAGTGTTCCTGGATTAAAAAAATTAAAATAAACCATTAAAATGCTTTGTATTTGGGAAACACTCCTGGGAACTGATGGGCACAAGTAGATGTTCTTTAATTTAAATTCTTATAAGGCAATGTGTGTGTGTGGTATGTGTGTGTTTTGTGTGTGAGAGTGTGTGTGTGTGTGTGTGTGTGTATGTGTGTTTTGCAGGTATTCTGTATTTAGATATACCTGAGTTCATATATTCATCCTCAAATTTAGCTATATGACTTTAAGTGCATTTTTGAGTCTTTGTTTTTTAATCTGTATAGTAAGCTTATTAGGATGATTAAACATATAAAACATAACAGAGATACCAAGAGGTGGTTCTTGAGTTTTAGAAGCTTTTAATCCTCTTAACAGGAATACATGCATGTCATTTGCCAAGCAAACAGTATATTTTCAGCTGCTATTGCTGTTTTAAGTATAAATAAGGAGCATTTAACTGTATAAGTGTATAACAAAAGCAAGTCAGAAAGAAGCATTTTTAAAACAATGTGAAAGAAACAAAAATTAAAATGAAAAGTTGATATTTATATTCCAAATTATTTTTTTTACATTAACAAAGCTTGCAGGTTAATCGTTTTTTATTTCTCTATGACACAGAGAAATGAAAGCCACTTGGATAGAAATGATTCCTGTTAATAATGCTATACAGCTTTTATCCATAATTTAATGAGCACACACTGTTAGCCAGAAACTCTTTCCAGTTTGCAGAGAGTATTATAAATGAGTCCTAAACACACTTTATGAGCAGAGACAGAGAATCTGAGGCACTCCTTGACCAGCAAGCCTAGTTAAATGGGTAAAAATCAAATTTGGTGAAAGACTCCATCTTAAAATGATAATCCTGAGTGAGTTAACCCAGACCCAGAAAGACTCGCATGGTATATACTCACTTATATTTGGACACTAGCCCAAGAAGCATGTCACATGAAAGTCTGACCATACCAGGAGATCAGGACAGATACAGAGACATCCTATTGGGAATCTAGGTGAGGGAAATATGGGAGAATGGGGAAATAGAAGGATATAGAGGGTCTAGAAACCCACAAGAATTACATCATGATGTGTGGCTCTGGACCCAGGAAGCTCTGTTCAACGTACTGCACTAAGTAAGGACAAGACATGCAGAAAACATTGATCCCCTATTCAGATCTAGCCAATGGACAGGAATTCTCCACAGTTGAGTGGAGAGCAGGGACTGACTCTGACATGAACTCTGGTGCCCCATATTTGACCACTTCCCTTTGGTGGGGGAGGCCTGGTGTCACTCAGATAAAGGATAAGCAGACTACCAAGATGAGCCTTGGTAGGTTGTGACCATATGATAGGGGAGGAGGTCCCTTCCTTTCCCAGAACTAGTGGAGGGGAAAAAGGAATGGAAGAGGAATGGGAGCATACAAGTGAGAGGATAACAGCTGAGATGTAATCTAAATAAATTAGTAAAAATTCAAAAAAAAAAAGATAAAATGGAGAATGACAGAGGAAAATACCCAAGGTTGAACTTTGGTCTCCATAAACACTCATGGGATAATTGTACTTACACACATGCGTATATACAGTCATAAACTATAAACACACACATACACAACACAAGAGAGGGTGAGAGGAGTGGGGAGAGGGAGGAGAGAGAGAGAGAGAGAGAGAGAGAGAGAGAGAGAGAGAGAGAGAGAGAGAGAGAGAGAGAGAGAGAGAGAGGAGTATCATCATATTTCTTGATTCTAATACCACTCTGACTACTATTTCACTATTTCATATTCTTTCACTAATACTATTTTTTATGAAGTCAAGTTGTCTTATACATTATTAGTAAATTGATATAGGGAAGTAAAGGTTGTTTGAGACAATGGACTATGATTCTGAGGGACTGAGATCTAGTTCTTTATTATTATATTACTCAAGGTTTATCTCTTCAGTTCTGAAAATAGAGTTTATATCCAAGCTCCTTCCTACTCATCTGATTGTGCCATCTCTAAGCTATTACTCAATATTAACTGTTGTCTTATTTGTCTCAGGCTTTTCTACTCTAAGGTGTCCTGTAAACCATCTATCATCATATAATATGCAAATTACATCTATCATTAAAGGACTCCTATTCAAGTCCCTTTAGTTGAACACACACTTGAAATATCTACTTCTAAAAGCCAACTTCTGCTCTAAATTTCATACTGTCCTTCTGATATTTACTATACAGCACAAGAAGGTATTATGAATCCTTTTATAGATACATGACTTATAGCTTAGAATTGAATAAAGATCTTATCTTTCATTTATTAAAATTTATTCAGATTACATCCCAATTGCTATCCCCTCACTTGTATCTTCCCATTCCCACACTCCCTATACCTCTGATAGAAAGGGACCTCCTCCCCCTCCATATGACAACAGCCTATCAGTTTTCATCTGGATAGCCTGCTTAAAGATCTTTAAGAACAAGAAACAAATTATGAGTGTGTGAGATGGCTCAGTAGGTAAAAACACTTTTTTGAGAATGTGAGTTTGATGTCCAGATCCTACATTGGATAGAGAAAATCTATTTCAAAATGTTGTCCTATGACCTTCTATACACATGCTATGGCATTTGTGCAATGGTACACATATGTGCACGTGTGTTTGCACATACACATTAAATAAAAAATTCATCCCTTTTTTTTATTGCCTAAATTAACTTTTGCTCAATGTGTAGGCATAGGATTTTCAGGATAACGCGTACTCTATTAGTGTGTATTTATCTTCCTGTACCTTCACAAGTAAATATACCAATTAGTGTTTGCCATATAGTATGTACTCTTTCAAGGATACTTAACATTACTTAATAATATCAAAAATGTGGATTGTGATATAAATGACAGAATAGAAGTAAGAATATTTATCTGTTATATATTTTTACAGTTAAAAATAATTAAATATTTTGACAATAATAATTATATATTTATAAATTTATGTAACAATAATTTATATAATATACAATAAATATATTATTATATATTCCATTACTGTATATTATATAAAATATTAATATAGTATATATATTTGTATATGTGTGTATGTGATCAATTATTGTAGGAAACCCTAAACATATTCAATATTGTTAAAAGTCAAGAACTAACTACTCACATTTGCACACATATTGTGTTTATAAATGATTTCTTAACTTCATATCAAGAAACATTCATACATTTTTTGAAACTACTAAAATTATGGTTGATAATAGTTACTACTATTAAGAATATATAAAGGCATCTTATTCTGTTTGTTTCGTACTTGTTAAAATCAGCTAGGCTCTTCAAATTATTTCATATTTAAGAAAAAGTACACCTTTCTAAGTATGACTCTCCCTCATTGTTTATAACTAGTCTGACGTCAATAATTAAAAACAATGTAAGTTTTTCCATACATTTCTTTTTTTCTTTTTTTAAAATATATTTTATTAATTTATTCACATTACATCTCAATTGCTATCCCATCCCCCGCATCCTCCCATTCTTCCCTCCCTCCCATTTTCCCCTTACTCCCCTCCCCCATGACTGTGACCGAGGAGGACCTCCCCCCCCCTGCATACGCGCATAGGGTATCAAGTCTCTTCTTGGTAGCCTGCTATCCTTCCTCCGAGTGCCACCATGCTCTTAACTTCTGAGCCATCTCTCCAGCTCAAGTCTCTTCTTGGTAGCCTGATTTCCTTCCTCTGAGTGCCACTAGGCCTCCCCATCCGGGGGACATGCTCAAATATGAGGCACCAGAGTTCGTCTGAATGTCAGTCCCCACTCTCTACTCAACGGTGGAGAATGTCTGTCCATTGACTAGATCTGGGTAGGGGTTCAAAGTTTACTGCACATATTGTCCTTGGAACTCATCTTGACACCTCCACAACCCTCCTTATATTTCTTAAAATAAATTCATTATAGCCTAGTTATTATTTCTGATAAATTTGAATAAAATTATTTTTCCAAAGGAAGCATTTGAATGAACATTTAGTCATTATGTATTTGTTAGTCCTATACAGTTAGACTATCTGATATTTTATTTGTTCTCATAATGAAAAATTTTATTTTTATATTTTTATATGAAAACAAAATCATTGTAAATCATACTAAGAATTTTTGAGATAATATCCTAATTCTAAAGCCATGAATTGTTTTTTATTCCTCAAAATAAAGGAGTATGTACCTAGCTCCAACACAGAAGTAGTGTAATATAAAATATGCCCACAAAGAATTCATGAGTCTCATTAATTAAATAATTACTTACCAAAGATGCCAGAAAGTTATTTCATTCACAATTGGGGAGTTTTATTGCAATATGTTGTTCTACTATTGTGTTTGGCAGGAGTATGTAAAAGTTCAAAGCCACTTAACTCATGATTGAGAAGGAAAGAAGGAAAGAAACAAAAGAAAGAAAGAAAGAAAAAGGAGTGAAAAAGAATTGCACAGTCTCCTTTGGAACAAATATTCTATATCTTAAACATTTCCCATTAGGCCTCACCTCTTGAAGGGACCTCTTGGTCCCTGGGGACCAAGTCTTCTAACCATGAGCATTTGGGGACCTTCTAAAATCCAGGTTATTGAATAATGTCCTTGATCCTCAAAATTTATGTCCATCACCCCCAAACTTCATGCTCATCTTATGATAAAAAATATATTTATTCTGCATCCAATAGTCCAAACAGTTGTAATTATTCTATCATTTCTCAAAATTCCAAGGTCCTCAATAGTTTTTTACTTCCCAAATTCACATTACCTCTTTCTTCCTGTGATATCCAGTCTGAAATATCTCAGGTTTGGCTTGAAGGGTAACATTGAACAAGATTGTTCTTTTAGGTAAAAAATTTATTAGAAGATTTGTTAATGCCCCAAAAGAAAGGCTGACAGGGGCTATAAAGTATCCAGGCTCACTGGGTGGAGTTAAGTCCTTTCTTCTTTATAGATTTCAGAACACTGAGGTGATGGTACCATGACTTATTGTTGGTGAGTTAGTTGTCTGTAGTAGATGCTACCTCTGGAGGTGTCAGGCTGTCTCTGATTTCCTGTTTACAGGAGAAAGGGAAGAGAGTTTTGCATTTTAAGGAGACGAATGTTTAACTTTACAGATACGGGAGAGAGTGGAAAGGAGGACTTCATTGTATTAATATGTATCTAAGATATTTTGTAAGTCCTATAGCTACAGATGGGCATCATGTGCGAAGCACCTCCTCTGGGTTATAACACTCTTTTCACTATGAGGACTGTATGTATGTTCTCCAGTTTGGCAATGTTCCAGCTACCCTCCCAGTTTTTCCTTTAAAATCTCATTTGAAACTTCAATTATTCCACTATTCTTGGATTCATACTTCTTGAGGAACTAGAGTAATGTAAACAATGTTAACATCTGTTGCTGGCATGACCTATACCTGACACTACATGCACCAAACTACTGTTCCCTGAGTACCTTGTCAGTTAAATAGGGGATTTAATGCTCAGGCACTTTTTGCAATTCTTCTTATCTATCTTAATATAAAGCCCTTGGAGAAAAGGTACCTTTCCAAACCTTTGGAACTGTATTGAGTAATTGAAAGCTCCAGAGAAGCCTTTGAGGCATCCTGGATCGTATGGTACTTACTGCTGAGTTCTTGCACAGCTTGGATTCCAGGACTCTAAGGATGAAAAGGGGAGAAAGTTATAAAGGATAGATACACAGACACAAAACAGAGGGGGTTTGGTGGACTGAGATCTGAGGGAGATGTGGTAGCTCTGGTATGCCAGAAATTCAGTGTGCTTATTATATACAGCTTAACAAGGGGGAAGGATTTCTAATAAACAGCAGAATCAGAGTCTCAGGTTTAGCTAATCTCCAATAGGGGTAGTCTCTGTAAAGGAACAATCTTCAAGGCATAAATATCTGGAGTGGGGAGAAGAGAATGCTACAGAGGATATTTTCCCCCATTAAGTACCAGCATTCACACTTGGACCCAGATAGATGATTTGAGATCTCACTGAGCCTCACAGAGGATTGAGGGATGCTTTCCCAATTTATCTCTAGTCTGAAACATTTGTTCCTGAGATGGTTACATTGAGTAAATATATGTCCACCCATGACTCCATAAACTCAAGATTTTCTCTTCTTCTGACACCTTACACGAAGTATTTGGCTTCTTTCTCTCTATACTAAAGACTACATCTTCCATGAACAAAGCATTGCATGGCATATATTTCAGCTCCACTCTTTATTTAGTCCCACATCTGAAAAACCAAAAGAAAGGAAACACACACACACATACACACACACACATACACACACACACATACACACACACCACCACCACCACCCCACACCATACCACACATTCTACCACCACCAATTTAGAAGAAGGTACTAAGAACCAATGGTTATTAATATCTCTTAACATAAATGGCATCAACACCTCACTAAAAAGACACAGGCTAACAGAATGGATGCAAAAACAGGAGCCACCATTCTGCTACAGACAAGAAACACACTTCAGCAATAAAGATATACATTACCTCAGAGTAAAGGACTAGAAAATGGTATTCCAAACAAAGAGTCCCAAGAAGCAAGCTGGAGTGGCAATGCTAGTATTTAATAAAATAGACTTTCAGCCAAAATTAATCAAAAGTGATGGGGAAGGACACTTCATTCTTGTCAAAGGAAAAATCCACAAAGATGACACCTCAATTCTGAACATCTATGCCCCAAATGTAAGCCCATGCACATTTGTAAAAGTATTGAACTCCACACATTAATAGTGGTAGACTTCAACACCTCACTCTCAACAATACACAGATTACCAAGACAGAAACTAAATGGAGAAATAATTAAATAGATATCAGTACTATTTTCAAAACCTAGATCTGTATGTACTAATCAAAACTACCTTCTGTTCATACCATTTCTAACTTCTACTAATCATACAATTCTGCAGTCAAATTGAAATTTTAGGGGAGTATTTATAAAGCTAAAATACTACCCTCAAACAAAAACCTTTATTTGCTGGTATTTTGCTGAGATTTGTTATTATGTTGTAATTATATTGTTTAGCTTCAGAGTCTTCACACGTACACAATATTATTCAATGGGTCTAGATCAAATATCTTCAGATAAATGAAATAAATAAAATAGCATATATAAATTCCATAGCCTATATTCTACAAAAATTTCAAACAGAAATACCAAAAGAAATATATTGCTAATCTAAAAACATGAAATTTATTAAATGGTGAAATGAAAATTCAATTCATTGCTTCTATATCTCTTTCAATTGGGCATTGGAATGAGACATAGAAAGAAGTTGTCTGAAGAGTCTATAATTTGTGATATTATTACTTAAACCTAAATCATGAGAGTGAAAAGGATGCTTTAAAGTACAATAATCCAGTAAATAAAGGTGCAGATGTATGCTTTCAGACGTTTGCTAGGACTCTGTTGGCATGCAAGGAGCCGCTTATTGCTTGTTTGTCTAAAGCATGTTATCATGAGCAAGCTAATTCTGGAAAATATTTTAAACCTTTGGAAACTGAACTCAGACATGTCTTTAAAGATATAATTTACATGTTGACATTGAATCATAGCAGGAGTCAATCTTTCAAGAATGTTGCTATTCCCTGGGCAAATTATTTCTGTTGCAATAATAAATAAGATTTTTAAAAATTCTACATATGAAAAAGTATTCTCTTCAGCATTTTATTGGTAATGAACATTAATGTTTTCTCTTATAATCTGATAATATCTGGGATTTAAGTATTATCTCTTTTAATGATAATTACTATTCATAAATATGAATAAACTCTAATCTCCTATAGTTATCAGTATATTACATACCAGCTATCAGACTTTTTGGGCAAGTATTTATACTCATTATTTTTTCTTTATATGGACTTTTAAATGTATAATATGCAATTGTATTAATTGTTTCAATAACAGCACTGCTAATATTTTAATTATATGTTTTCAAGTATATGTTTTAATATCATGGTTATTAACTATTGATTGTTAAACGTGTGGATTGTATATGACAATTTTCAAATGTTTTAAACCTAAGAAATCTGATAACTTCGAGTTCAATTTAGGCAATAGAATACCTATGGAGATAGGAACTGCCAAAAAAAATTTAAGTAGCCCAGACCTTTGAGGATTGTAAAATAGAGACATTTTCCAGAGCATTGGTTTCTAAAGCTTCCATCATTTCTTATGTTGAGATTTTAGGATTTAGCTACAATATTTACTCTGCATTTGAGATAAGCTGGTTTTATCAGTCATATTTTATATGCTTTGTCTTTGAAAAAACATATACATGTTTTCATGGTGCTTGAAGAATTCTCTTTTATATCTTTGATGTGATTTTTGACATGTATAATGAAAATTTAAAATGGGGTATTATCATTAAAATAGTTCAAATATTATTTTCCCATCATACTATTTTAGCTATTGGTACTGTTTACCAAAATGTATGCTCTCTTAAAATAATGTTATGCTACCAGTGTCTTTCCATTATGCCTGGGAAGATGAAGAGTGGAAGTCCTATATTGTTATATATTTATTAAACATGGCTTATTCTTCTTTAGCAGGTTGTTCTCACTTAGATTAACCTACCAGCAAAAGGCTAAAAATAAGAATAATTTTTAATCTGCAATACTCTCAATTATAGTAGTGTTCTACCTTTCATGGGACTAAATATCTAAGTGCACCTGAATAGTTGGAGAAACTGATTTCTCTTCCAGGTATACAATCAATACCACCCCGAACACACCTGGCCACTTCTGATTTCACTTTCAGATTTTTAAAATTTTGAACAGGAATCCTAATTTTATGGCCAGTGACAATGGAGCAAGAGAATAGTTTGGCTTTGAATTGTCCCTGCCTCATAACTGAGCTTATCCATAGGTGATTGGTTAAGAGTACAGAGACAGTCTGCACTCTTAACCAGTCACCCATGAAGTTCCATGTCCAATTGACTTACATTATAAGGATATTAAAAGCCATAACAAAACTTCAGTAATAATGCCATTTATCAATAGAGAGTACTACAATATTATGCTTTAATGTTGTCAAGAATATGGATTATTTTGTTGTATGGTGGGACATATTTCTTATATGTGCCCAGGAGTAGTATGACTGGCTCAGGATGTTGAGCTAGTCCCAATTTTCTGAGAAAAGCACCAGACATTTGCTCAACTGTGTTCATAGCAGGTCTATTCAGAATAGCCAGAATCTGGAAATAACCTAGATGTCCCTCAACCCAAGAATGAATGAAGAAACTGTGGCACATTTACACAATGAAATACTACTCAGCTATTAAAAACAAGGAAACTGTGAAATTTGTAGGTAAATGGATGGAACTAGAAATGGTCATCCTGATTAAGGTAACCCACACCCAGAAATAATGGCATGGTGTATAGTCACTTCTAAATCGATATTAGCCTAATAATACAAGATAACCACACTACAATACACAGGCCTAAAGAAACCAAATAACAAGAAGGACCTTAGGGAAAATATTAATTCTTGTTCAGAAGAACAAATAAAATAGACACCAGAGGCAGTTGAAGAGAAAGAACATGAATGGAGACTGCCATAGAGATCCTCTGAAAGACTCCACACAGCAGGAGATCCAAGCAGATGCTGAGACATACAACCAAACTCCAGGGTGAGCACAGGGAGTCCTGTGGAAGAGTTGGGTAATAGAGGGACCTAGAGGGGTGAGGAGACCAATGGAGCCAAAAGATCTGGGCAGAGGAGGGTAGTGCTGCAGAGACTGATGTACCAACCAAGGGCCATGCATTGTGGAGACCTAGACCCTCTGCTCAGATGTAGTAGTTAGTCAGCACAGTCTCCTTGTGGATCCTATAATAAGGGGAGTAAGGACTACTTCTGACATGGACTCTGGCCCCCACATGTTGATCACTTCCCCAGGCCACAGAGGAAGAGGATACCGTTAGTACAGATGAGACTTGATAGGCTGATGTCAGATGTTTAGGGAGAAGGACTAGGGGATGGAGGGAGAAGATATGAGGGAAGAAGGTGGGATCAGGAGGCAATGAGGGAGGAGACTACAATTGAGATGTAAAATGAACAAATGAATAATAAAAATTTTAAAATATGGGTATTTTATATGCTTTTGTATATTTTATTAAAAGGTGACATCCAAATGTGTCTCTTAGAGATCCTACACCAACTTGAGTAACAGGCTAATAATAAGACCCAGGTATAAATGTTAGTAGTAAGTTTACTTTGCATTCTTCTAGTTATAATTCAGAAGAGGATTTCACTAAAAAAGAATTCTGAAGCAATGCTTCAATGACTGAAATTCTAACTTAGCTTTTATTTTGGTAAAGTTCTTATGAGAAATATTATCAAAATCCATTTTCTTCTTTATTATAAATGTTGTAATTTTCTCACTGTAGCTAAGCTGAGAGGAAAAAAATCCCTGATAGTATTTTTGTTGTTGTTGTTTTTATTATACAAAATGCTAAACATAATCAACTTGTAAGGGATAAAAGATTTATTTATTTTGGCTGAATGTTTTAAACCTTTTTGGTAATTGGTTGGCCTCTCTGGTTGGATACCTATGACCAGTTATCACACCATGGCAAAGAATACAAAAAGTCACTAATGGATGGATTAGCAAGGTTAAGAAAATAATGGTCTGTTGACTTCAAGGGCATATTTTTAGTAACTTAAGCCTACCACTAGTCTATATATCTTAAAGCCAGACTGGAGACTTATGATCATAAGGGCCTCTGGAGAGCATTTAAAATCAAATACAGTAGTTCTTTAACGGTAATTCTTCCATAATCAGAAGTTGAAAATCAATATTTGATTTTACATTATGTTCTTTCATTGTTTTTGAGAAGGAAGTGGTACCTAGTTTAGACAGGAGTCTTTCACATGATGATATGAACTTGTAATTATTTAAAAGAAAAATTCTGATGGCTGGAATGGCACATGCCTTTAATCCTAGCACTTGGAAGGCAGAGTTAGGCAGGTTACTGTGAATTCAACCAAGCCTGGGATACATAATGAGTTTCACGACAGGCAAAGCTACATAGTAAGACCTGGTTTTAGGTAATAAATCCTAAAATTAATAAATTAATTAAAAATCTCCAAACTATGAATTAAAATTTCTAGGTAACTTAATTATGCTGCATTGGTTTATTTATGTATTTTTGATAAAAATGTCTTTTTGAATTTAGTCACAGAATTTCTTGTCTAGAACAAAATGAGCCCACTTGTATAATTTTTTAATTTTATTTTTACTCTCCAGTAAGTATTTATTCTCTTTACCCAAAGCACATTTTTCTGAACATGAGTTAAAATTAGATCAATCTACTCAGTAGAAAATAAATCTCTTTTTCCATGAGAACTAGTTCAGTTTATTTATGCCCCTGGGGAGGTGGCCAGGGTCTCTGGGACAAGGTTTGTGTGGCCACATACCATTGGCTAGGGCAGGGACACTGAAAAATGCTTCATCTGCCTACTCAGAGGCTGTAGGAGGGGGGTAAATCTTATAACATCAAACAAGGAGTGAAGCTTGATAACTGTCAGGGTAACAAATTTTTATTAGAGTTGATGATAGGGGAGCTGGATTTGGATGCCAACTTGGAATGGGGAGGTAGCCTATTCCTGCTGCCCTCATGTTTGAATATCCAGGGTTGAAGCTTCCTGGGCCATTATGGTCCAACTTGCCTTTAGCATAATCATAGATACTTAGAATCCTTTTTCTTTGGCCTCTGTAGGCACCCCCTCCCACACAGAGTACACAGAAAAAGATATGTGCATATACATATAGATAAAAATATGTCTGATAAAGGTAATGGAATATAGAGAACAAGAGATTTAGGACTTCTTAGAGGCTGGTGAAAATGCCCTAAAATACTGTAGCAAGAAAAGGAATCTTAATTGGATTATTAAAACACACAGATAAAGCATTATCAGTTAAAGTATACTATCACTATTAATATGTCTTAACAGGTTGCTTTTGAGATTAATATCCTGAAGGAGATAAACCTTCTGTGTACTACTGAAACCACCAAGTAACAATCCATACCTATGATACTATACTTTCTCCTTACCACAGAGTAAGAAAAGTATTGAATATATTTATATTATACCTCAAACTTAGATCCCTTGTTATCTCTTTTTTTCTTTAATTGAAAATAGAGGGTTTTTTAAAATGTATTATATTCTGATCATGGTTTCCCCTCCCCCTACTTCTCATAGATTCTCCCTACCTCCCTTCCTATTTGGATGCATACCCTTTCTCTCTCTTTATAAAACAAGCAGGCAGCTTAAAAAATAATAAAATAGGATAAACTAAAGCATACAAATTGTAATAGGACAAAGCAAGCAAACAAGAAAAAGAGTCAAAGAAAAAGCTCAGGAAATAAATTTTGATGCAGAGATACTCATGCTTGCACACACAGAAATCACATAAAAACACAAAACTGAAAGCCATAATATATATGCCAAGCATCTGTATATTTAAAAAAGATGCTCTGACTTAACTCTAAATATGCTACTGAGTTCATTTTGTGTTGGTCATCTACTGCTATGCATGAGGCCTATGCTCAAGAGATAATTTCTAGGTTAGAGATGAGGGCATATGTCCACGTGTTTCTGCTCAATCTCAAATAGATTCTTAGTTAAGGACTGGGACTCTGTGTAGTTGCTCTTCTCAGTGGTAGGAGTGTATCTGGTTTGATTCTGTGCAGTTTTGTGTGTGTTGTCACAGTCTTTGTGACTTCATATGTATATTAGTCCTCTTGTACCTGGAAGATGCACTTTCCTTTAATTAATCCACAGACATGGCTTTGAAAATCTTTCCTCTTCCTTTTCTACGTAGATAACTGAGCATTGAAGGGCAGGTTGTGATACAGTCATCCCTATTAAATCTGAGTGGGTCAAAATACATAGTCAGATATCAGTTATTTGTGACATTCCTTTGTCCTTAAGCTTTGTATTTATTTCAATGCATTCAGTTGTTTTAGATCCCTTTTTTAGACACTATTAATTGTTTCCTTATCAGCACAAAAAATCCTTGATACCAGTAACATTTCTAGTCAATAAAATCTTAGTTTTAACCCTAACACGCCTAGTTTTTTCAAAAAAAATCAAAAGAGCATTGACTATATTCATTAGCTAATTATAAAACAGTTGTACAGCATTGTAAAATATTATACAAATAAAGAAAAGGGACCTTCTTTCAGAGGACCTTGGTTTGATTCCCAGTACCTATATGGTTGCTCACAACTGTCTGTAACTCCAGTTCCAAGGGATCTGATGCCCTTGTCTAGTCTCTATGGGCACTGCAAGCATGTGCTACACAGATACATTCATATAAATAACAAAATTTAAGAAATAAAATAGAACAGAAGAAGATTTTTAATCTTTTTGAGGCCAAATGAATGTTATAGTTTATATACATTTATGAAGTGTGATTGTATACACATTAAAACATGCTTACAAAATATTCGGTTGGCTAAATTAGAACGCCGTTAGAAACCTAGTCGTAGAATGGCCCTTTTATTTAGTCTGATGTTGGCTCCCATCTTAAGATACCTGTAGAGAGCTCCATTATTTCTTGTACTATATAGAGATGGTGCAAATGAAAAATGGCATTAAAGGAAACATCAAATTCATTAGGAGTTTTGATCTCTGTCTCTCTCTGTCTCTCTGTCTCTGTCTCTGTCTCTGTGTGTGTGTGTGTGTGTGTGTGTGTGTGTGTGTGTGTGTGAGAGAGAGAGAGAGAGAGAGAGAGAGAGAGAGAGAGAGAGAGAGAGAATGAGAGAGAAACTTGTAGCTCTAAGAGATTGGTTCTTTTCTTAGGTCCTCAAGCTTAGTGGAGCTTTTTAAAAAGTAAATACTTTAAAGAGCTTATGGAAATGACAACAATTTTCTATGACAGAGAAACAGCTAGTAGCAGAAAAAATGATAAAAGAAAGATTCATGTCACTTGGAAGGACTGCTTTTTTAGAAATGAGATTAATGACAAACCTTTATTTAAAAGGGGAGCATAAAAGAAATGAGTAGAAATAACATAAAGGCCTTATTCAGATTTAACAAAATTGAATACCTTAAGCCTGAATAACTGCTGAATTTATTTTTGAAAATTGAATGACGTGGTAGGATTGATTTTGAGTTCTAATTTTTAATTCATTTACTGAAAATTCTTAATATATGCTATATATTTTTAAATGAAATAATGCACGAAATAACTCTGGGGCTTCTTCAGCTAGTAATAAATGCAATTTCTGGCAGACAAAGAGAAAAAAGAAATGCTACTATTCTTGATTTCCTTTAGATACTTCATAGAGTACTATAGGTTGAATTCTCTATATATCAGTCTCTAGGATGGAAGTTGACATGTATGATACTTACTCAGGAGTGCCCTTCAGATTATCCCAGAGGAGACGAGCGTAGGAAGCAGAAAGCAACAGAGAAATTGAACTGTGACACAGTCTCACTATTATTTTTTTGGTATAACCTTTTACTTTTTAATGAATTTTATACATGAATAATACACACACACACACACACACACACACACACACACACACACACATATATAATTTCAACAGTTTAAACTGTCTAACTCCTTCCATGCTCCCTCCATCTCAAATTCATTGCCTCTTCTTTATTATTATTATACATACACACACACACACACACACACACACACACACACACACACATATATGAAGATAAACACAGAAATATTCTATGGCACTGTCCTACAAGATGAGGACCTCCTTTAAAGATAAGGAGATGGGTTAGATGAAGCCTTGATATGTATTCTCTTCTTTTTTAATATTAATTTATTCTTGTTACATCTCAATGGTTATCCCATCCCTTGTATCCTCCCATTTTTCCCTCCCTCTCATTTTCCTCTTATTCCCCTCCCCTGTGACTGTTCCTGAGGGGGATTACCTTCCCCTGAATATGCTCATAGGGTATCAAGTCTTTTCTCAGTAACCTGCTGTCCTTCCTCTGAGTGCCACCAGGTCTCCCCCTCCAGGGGACATGGTCAAATGTGAGGCACCAGAGTACATGAGAAAGTCATATTCCTCTCTCCACTCAAGTGTGGAGACTGTCCTGTCCATGGGCTAGATCTGGGTAGGGGTTTAAATTTTACCGCCTGTATTGTCCTTGGCTGGTACCTTAGTTTGAGCGGGAGCCCTTGGCCCAAATCTGCCTATCATAATGTTCTACTTGTAGGTTTCTAGGACCCACTGGATCCTTCTACATTGCTATTCTCACATGGTTCTCGCATCTAGAGTCCCAATAGGGTGTCCCTCCCTCTGTCCCAGTTTCCTGGTAAGGGAAGGCTTTTGTGGGACATGCCCCTTGGTCTAGTATGCAGATATAAGTGAGTATATACCATTTGAGTCTTTCTGCTTCTGGGTTAGCTCACTCATTATGATCATTAGGACAGCAGGTCACTGAGAAGAGACTTGATACCCTATGAGCATATACAGAGGGAGGTAATCCCTCTGAGGAACAGTCATAGGGGAGGGGAATAAGGGGAAAATGGGAGGGAGGGGAGAATGGGAGGATACAAGGGATGGGATAACCATAGAGATGTAACAAGAATAAATTAATTAAAAATAAAAATAAAAAAAAGAGTACCTTTCTTTTCCAATTGTATGAATCATGGAGAATTACCAAGAATTAGCTCAATCTGCAGTTTAGCCTTACCAAACTAGCCTATCAGGATATAGCAATATCATGGGACATCTCCAGAGATGTTTCATAAATCTTTGCCAGTGACTTGAGGAATTTAGAGATTTGAATGGTGTCATAATAGCCTCAAATTGAGATAAATAAAAGGTCCTTTATATTTCTATATTCATCAAGAACATTCATAGCTTCTTCAAAATGAGCCATGACCGTTGTCATAGTGTTGTCTGCAACTAAACAAATTCATATAAGAACTGAGAGCTGAAGATCTTGCCATAAATACTCAGTTCCTGTGGCAAGTTCATCACTGAAGATTCTGTATGTTCTTGTCTGCCACAATAGTGCTGCTCCTCCTCATGGCAACATGGTACTTATTACTAAATAACACACTCTCAAACTTCTTAATTACTGTACAAATAATGCATACAAATAGAAATTTAAAACTGAAAAATTGAACTTTTATTGTTTGGAAAATGATCATAGTTGAAATGATAATTTTTGTGGCATTTACATAATTTTATTTAAAAGACCCATCCATTTTTAATTAGCTACTTTTAATAGGCAGTTAGAATATTTATAAGCCATATAGTAGGGTAGTGGATGTTTAATAGCAGAGTTAAGTCTTTAAATGGAAATTCTGACAAACCTTTGTGTGTAATTACAGAAACACTGTGATTGAAAGGGGGACTTCTTTGTTTGCAGCCCTAAAATTCCCTATGCCTATAAGGAACAAAGTCCATTACTAGCTCACAGACGATGCGCTTAACACCCGGCATCACTCAGCTACTTACTATTTTTAAATAACTTTCAAAATGATTAATGTTTTAAAATCAGCATAGTGACCAGCTTATGATAGTGTTTTCTTTCATACTGTAAAATTTAAAACAAATAGTTTACTAGTGTTTGGTGGCTTCTGTAGCCACTATGCACTCATGGTCATTGTGAATTAGATTAACAAATGTACATGAAAATTTTTTCATATAAATACCACATGCTAAGTGATTGCACCACTCAAACCTAATCCTAAGTTATGCTTCATTCAACCTTAGCACTCAAACAGTACTCAATACATCAGTCAAATCACCTACTAGAGACCCTTTACTAAGGCGAGGACCAGGTTTGCAGTGATAAGCAATTAAGAAAGACTTTTCCTATCAGGAATATTATATCTCTCTGACAAGAGATATAAATAAATATTAAATTATCCATACATCAACTTAAAGTGAAGGAAAACAATGGATATGTGTTGGGTAAACATTTTGAGTTGAATCAATGAAAAAATATTTTATATGCTTTATTATTTAAACTGTCATGTACTTGAAAACAGTGAGTCAGTTACCTGACATAAGGGGATGAGGAATCTTTTCTCCCCACCTACCAGGTTCCTTCATTAAGGTATGTAAATTTGATTGGAAACTATAGACTAAAAAGAAGTAATGAACAAGATTGTTGACATATACACTATGCAGCATCAAGTACAAATTCAAGTTTGAATGACTCCAAGAGTGATTAGAAATGTGGCATTATATGTAGATTGTGAAAAAGGAAAAATACTATATAAAAAAGTGCAAAGACAAATGAAAAAGGGTTCTAAGCCCTTCGGGGTAACACACTGTGAGAATGGAAATATATAGGTTAAACCAGTGGAATAAAGTTTGCCATGTTTCCCTTCCCTTCAAGTTCCTATCTTTTCTATGTCTGTCAATTATGCTGGGGATATAAAATCTGTGGTAATTTTCACTGGATTTCTTCATTTATATAGACAATGATGCTCTCAGAAGGTATTTTTCTTTATTTACTGCTATTCATTTACCTCCACATGAAAATAATCACTAAATCAAAGTGATATATTTAAGTATCATATATTTTGATTTACTAGAGTGATAATAAAAAAGAATGGCATTGTTAAAGAAAACCTGTACTAATTCAGAGTATTTTGAATTTTTATTTTTATTTGAGCGTGCTAATTTGGAATTAAAAATTATTATATTATTTATTCAGATTACAACTAAATTTTTATCCCATCACTTGTGTCCTCCCGTTTGTCCCTCCCTCCCGCTTTCATCTTATTCCCCTACACTAGGTCTATGACTGAGGGGGAACTCCTCCCCCCACTATGTGGTCATAGGCTGTAAAGCCTGCTTATTCTTTCTCTGAGTGCCACCAGGCCTCCCCACCACAGGTGGGTCTGTCTCCGAATTTTGAATTTTTAATAACAAGTCTAGAGTAGATTTTTAAATGAGCAACTAAGTATAACCTTGAATTTCAGAGGATATGTTAGAGCTGCCATAGCACTAGAGGACATAAGTTTATTTCCCAGCTGTACCACAGCTGTACACACCCATCTGTAACTGCAGTCTCTGGGGATTTAATACCCTCTTTTGGTTGCTGAAGAAACAATACATGCATGTTGTATACAGGCAAACATACCATCAAGCACTTTTATACTTGATTAAAAAAATAAAAATCTATTCTAAAATGTAAGTTACTTTCTACTCAAATGATCTGAAGCATATTATTGGAAAAGACTTCTATGTCATTATTTAAATTTTATGTAGTTATTAGAGGATTGAAAAATATCATTATTGGGCTGGAAAGATGGCTCAGCAGTTAAGAGCACTGACTGCTCTTCCAGAGGTCTTGAGTTCAATTCTGAACAACTGCATCGTGGCTCACAAACATCTATAATATGATCTGATGCCCTCCTCTGGTTGGCAGGGGTACAAGCAGGCAGGGCACTGTATACATAATAAATAAATAAATAAATAAATAAATAAATAAATAAATACATCTTTAAAAAAAACACCATTATTGTGCAGTGAGGTTAAGATGATTAAATTGAGTTTTTGTTGCATTTCTGATTCTCAACTTAACTCTTTAAAGATTTAATTAAGTGTGTTACAATATAGAAAAACACACAAAATAATATAGATTCATTTTCAAAAGCTGACAATATCTTGTATTGTTTAGCCTTTCAATTAAAAATGAAGCCATAATTATATCCCAGCTCCATTTTCCTCTCAATGCTTGTGTTATAGTTAAGTGCTATTATTTTTTTAACACTGTAGATTAGTTTAGATAAATTTTGAATTTTACATAAATAAAATTTATATATAATTTGTACATTTATAATGTATATAAAAAAAAGGATCAATACTAATATATTTCTATATATAGTCAGAAGTTTCTCAATGACTTACACTGGGTGTTACAATGACTTTTCTACCTCCTCTTTACAAAAACTTACTCTTGCTTCAAACTTAACATAAAATCTATGACTTTCACATTCTTCTGTCTTTTCATATTCATTCTCTCCATGTATCTCTAACTCCAAACATGTTAGAAAAATTCTTAAATAATATTTTGCAGAACTATTACATAAGAATCGTCTTGGGAGCTTGTTAATAATCCTGGTACCTGAGACTTTTCGATAGTTTATGAATCTGACAAGAGTAGACACTCTTGCCTCTGTAATATATAATGTCTTCCTATAATACTCTTTGCTGGAACTCTTATTAAGGAGGTTACCAAGTTACTTTTATGTACAGAGTCTAATATTAAGTAAAGCCATGTACAAAATTTTTCACCAAAGGAAAACTTCTGTCATTCTTTTTCTCTATTGAAACATTAACCTCAACCTGAGGTATAGTCTAATTACTTACACACATGCCTGGCTTCCAGCCTAGAGAGCCATAATTTTACATTCTTTTTTTATCCACAGTATTAAGTACAATCATTTACAAATAGTAAGTACTAAATAATTATTAATTGAATGCAACCTACAACACTAGTATAATTTATTCCTATAGTATTACTATGAGATTAAAACTATAATCCCAAATGGTTGATTTTTTTCAATTTAGATGTTATCATAGCTTGAGGCATTAAAAAATTATGGGTATAATTGACTGGTATAAAAATCTCAGAAGATAACCTTCATTTTCCCAAGAAAGATCATAGTAGTTAGTTTTCAGAAGGGTATAATGATTCCCAATACAGAAAGTGTTCCCAAAACTAAATATTTGCATATTTTATTTACCTGCCAATGGCCTAATTTTATTTGGTTTGCTCACAGATATGGTTTTGGTGAAAAATGGAAAATATATGCATGCCAATATATTTAAATCGTGAGAATTTCTATTGCATTATTTTTTTTTTACAATCTTAGTAAATGAGTTCTGGGTTTGGTTGGTACCTTCCATTCAAAAGCCTGTATACAGATGAATTAATTTTATAGTTCAAGTTCAGTTTTATAGGTAGCCCTCTCGATTTTTTTCCTTTTCAGAATAGCAAAGTGTATTTAATATTCTATTTCTGTTAGTGTAATAAAATGATGTCAGAAAAGAATTTTAAAGAATTTGGGCACTGTGGCACATGCCTGTTTGTAAGTAATCCCAGCACTCTGGGAGGCAGAGGCAGGAAAGATCACTGTAATTTCTAGGTCAGCCCGGTCTACAAAGCAAGTCTAAGACAGCCAAGGCTATGCAGAGTAATCCTGTCTCAAAAATCAAAGCAAACAAACAAAAAAAGCAATTTTAAAGAATTAAGTATTTATTTTGGTTTACAATTCCACAATTCCAATGCAATGCAGTGCATCACTGCAGAGCAAACTTGGCAGAAGGCAGAGAAGGAAATGTAACTGGATTCTAGCAGATAAGGGTGCATCTGCACTCAAACTGCAGAGTGTGAACAGGAAGTGGGCCTGGACTATACAGGCTTGCTCAGTTATTAACTTCCTTCACCAAGACTCTATCTCCTAAATATCCCCCCCAACCTTTCCAAAATGGCACAATCAGCTGTGGATCAAGTGTTCAAACCCATGGGCCTGGGGGTGTGGTAGAGCATTTTACAGTCACAGCACAATAAAATATTCCATCACTAATTGTAGTTATGTCTAAAGTTTGAAAGAAATAGAAGATGTAATGAAATGACATTTACTTTTCTCTAAGTACACTTCTAATACTGGATCCCTAAGAGCTCGTACTCAAGTTCAGCCCTCTCTCTGCATTGCTGTGTTCAGCTCCATTCTACTCGCAATCCCCCTTAAAGCAAAACTTTACTTTTTCCTTGACTTCAGAAAAGTATGAGGATGCAAATATTAATTCAGACACCCAATTTTCTGACTTCTCTTAGAAATCTCCTTTCACCTTTCATAATTGATCTCCTAGAAATCAACCTGAATCATAATACTCTATTAGATCTTACTTATTTGCATATGTTATAACCTAAAACAGGGTTCAGAACACTTATCTTAAAATGGTCATAGAAAAATATTTAATGGTATTTAGTCTTTAGCTACTAAGCTGAGCTTTTGTAGCATAAAAGCATATCTAGAACACAGGCAGGTGATTAAACCTAGTTTTGTTCTGAAAACTTTGTTTATGGGCAATGAAATTATAATCCCCTATGATTTTCATGTGTCAGAAAATATTATTCATGTATAACATTTTAAGTCACAAAAATGTATTATTAGCCTTTGTTCAAAGTAACAAGCAGAAATTGCCTTATTTATTTTTGTTCAGGGACACTTTTTTCATATAATTTATTCATCTTTGCTTTTCATTACTTGTATGGTGTCTTAGTTAGGGTGTCTTTTTGCCATGATAAAATACCATGACCAAAAGCAACTTAAGAACAAAATGTTACTTTATCTTATGGCTTGTGTCTATCATCAAGGGAAGTCAAGCAGGAACCTGAAGTTAGAACCGATGCATAGCCCATGAAGAGTGATATTTAACTGTCTTGCTCCTCCTGCCTTGGTCAGTTGGCTGGCTTCATTATACTATATTAAACCACATGCTCACCAGCAGTATCACCCTCAGTGAAGTAGGCCCTATAACATCAATTGTCAATAAGAAAACATGTCTTACAGACTTACCTATAAGTCAATCCTCTTGAAGCCATATTCCAAGTTAAGATTTTTTTTCTCGCCCCAAATAACACGAGGATGTCAACTTGACATAAAAATAAGACAGCACTCGAGGTGAATGTAATTTCTTTATCATATCACATCTTTAAAAGACTTATTTAGTTTTACATGTTTATGACAATTTTTCTTACATATGTGTGTGTATCACATGCATTCTTGGTGTCACCGAGAAGAGACTTGATGCCCTATGAGCATATACAGGGGGAGGAAATCCCTCTCAGGAACAGTCATAGGGGAGGGGAATAAGGGGAAAATAGGAGGGAAGGAAGAATGGGAGGATACAAGTGATGGGATAACCATTGAGATGTAACAAGAATAAATTAATTAAATAAAAAAAAGAAAAGAAAAAAAATAAGAGGAAATTAAAAGGTGTCAGATACCATGATGTGGGTGTTGGGAATTGAACCCAGGCCTTCTGAAAGACCACTCTCAAACCATCTTCCCAGCCCCAGAATCTTATTGTTACTTGAAAACTTAATAAAGTAAAATCATAAGTCCATTTTCCTTTGAGTGTGGGAAATGAGAGTTTCCTTTGTAATCCAAAGCCATGAGCCACTGTTTAAAGTACAGATACCTACCATATATGCTTCAGTGAGACTTCAGAAAGAAGAGACTGTGAAATAATACTTGAATATTTTGTAGCCATGGTGTTTATCACATGACAAAATATGTGTACTTGTGAAATGTTATAATTTTTTAAATTATCAGCAAGCAACAGAATAAACCTGGAGATTTCTTAAGGCATCCTCAAGCTCTAATTTATTGCTTACACACAGTCATTTGCCAAATGACACCCTAGTGAATTCAAAGAATTAATGTTCTTCCCTAAGAAACTTTCCCTGGGAGAGTAAATGCCAATAAAATTTTACCAATGAGGCAAGAAGGAATGCACTCATAGTCAGGAATAGTGGGAGAAAGAGATAAAAAGTTTTCTTCCTTCACTTAGCTAAAGGAACATGATTCACCTCCAGTCTCTGCTTAGAAATACTAAATAAAATAATGAAGACATGTTTGTAGTATGTGAATTTTTCAGAATGGCTGTGAGATTATTTTTCTCAGTACCTTAAAAGTTAGTTGCATCCAGGTTGCATTCCAAACATGTACCAACTAAAGTAAATATCCAGTAGCAGGGGTAAATGACAAAACTCTACAAGATTAAGTGCTCAAGGAAATGGTAAAGCTGAAATAAATTCTTCTTCCATGCTACATAAGGTTTTACTAGCTAATTTTATTTCTAATGTATAATTAATAAAGCACTAAATATAATGAGAAACTATCAAAAATTTGCTTTCATAAGTAATGTATTCATAATCATAAAGAACTATATCCTAGGTTATTGTAATCAAATTAAAATATATTTGAAGTACTAACATTGAAAAGTGTCAAAAAATTTCAGAAATACATGAATCTTGATTTTTCAAAACAATTACTAGCCAAGAGATTTTATCATGAAGTTGGGTCTTTCTAAGTATTGGAATCTTATTTCTAATACACATTCTTAACTAATTAGAAGGCTTTTATTTTTGGTCAGAAGCAAATTGTCCTTTTAATTAGAACAATGAAGGGCTACAGTATTTCCATGGAAATGGAAACTGTGTGCCACAGTCATGGGTCTTGGGAGTTTTATATGGAAAAAGAAAGAAGCTTTTGGTATAGAAGATTCTGTTTGGAAATTAATTACCCTGAAGTCTCCTATGATTTTCCTAAGATCCTGAAGAAGCTGTTGCAAGCGTGTTAATATTCTTGTCTGGGGTTTCTCAGCCCACCATAGGCCTTCAGGACATTAACCATTTATTCCACACTCTGAGAGCAGAAACTAAGAAGGGGTGAAAGGTATTCCTTCATTTGCTGATTCCTGCTAGAGAGGGGACTAGATTGGGGCTCTAAGCTGTTTCCATTGAATTAAAGGGGCATGTTCATAACACTGTGTTAAACTTTATGTTCCAGAAAATGAGCTTTAACTTCATTGGTTGCCATGGTTCAGGAGATAACCCTCATGTGATCTTGAAGAAAACTTTCAAAATAGGAGGCATATTTTTTTAAAAAAGAAAAGATGCTAACAGAATGCTCTAGTCAGTAGATTGTTTCCTCCAATATTTTACAATGTGTGTAGAAACATCATGAGATGCCATATTATATATACAGTCTTTGAGCATCTGTTGCAAATGCTTCATGTAAACAACTCTAAATAATCAAGTCAAAGGGTATATATTCAAATCTCTTTTGAAACCTGTTAACAAACTAAATTTAAGTTATAAGAAATGTATGTCTTTAGACTAGAGGGTCAAGGGGCTTGACACAGTATATTTCACACCAAAAATCTTGGCACTCAATTCATCAAGAGTCAGAATAGTTTGTAAAAGTCAAAAAGATTAAAATCATCTACCTTCTTCAGAAATGATTTTTCACAGCAACAAGGCAAATAAAGCTATTTGTACAAATAATGTGGAAGCTTGTGACAATATAAGCTTGTGTGCACAGTGCAATTTATCTCATAGAGTTCTTAGATTGTTCTATGACACTGAAGTAAATTTGTAAATGCAAAAGACTAGAAAAATCAATTTCAGTGAAGGCATTAATAAATTTGAAATGACTACTTTAACAGCATTAGTGTCATTATCATCATCATCATTTTTTTTTTCAAGACAGGGTTTTTCTGCATAGTCTTGGCTGCCCTGGAAGTCTCTCTGTAGACCAGGCTGGCATCAAACTCACAAAGATACACTCACCTCTGCCTCCTGAGTGCCAGTATGCTAGTTTATTTCTCATATTTATTACTGAAAATAGATGAGGCCAAAAAAGAAAAAATGAAATATTACATTTACTTTTACGTATAGGATCGTGGTGATCCTCAAAGCTAAGTCTCCTTTATCTACTAGTAGGTCATGTTATTAAAGAAGCATGATACAAGTGATATCTATATTTAAGCATTGCTCATTTCCTTGCTCCTTTAATGAACTCTAAGGGGTCCAATGTAGCAAGGATTCGAAGCATTATGGGTGCTTTAAATGTTTTTATTTTTACAATAGTTTTAGTAGCATAGTACTTGTGAAATTCATCTTATATACTCAGTATCTCTTTAATTTGTCAATTCTTGATGCCAGCATGCTTAAATAAAGTGTTGGTGATACTTCACAACACTCTGATCAGCTTTATGTGTTATGTGTGAGTTATGTGTTAGTCAGATTTCTGTTGCCATGACATAATACCCAAAATAATAAAATTAGTTATTTAGCCTACTTGCCACAATTCTGAAAGGCCCACTGGTTTCCCATAGCACAGAGCTGGGGAACAAGCCTTTATACTTGAGCCTTTGGGAGAATAAGCCAAATCCACACTATAACACCATACTTAAAAGTTATGCAGTAAAGAGATTCTCTTCATGCACTATTATATGATTAACACAGATGTAATAATTGATTTAGTGAAATATTATATTCGTCTGTTTCAGACCATTCCAAATGATCTAGGCTGATGGTCATATAGATGACATTAGGTCAAATTTCCATTCTCCCCTTTCTTCCTTTCCTGAGCCTATATAACTACATACTATCTTATAAATATTATATTATAAATACATACCACCTATGTATAATATTTGATGCTGTATTGGTCCCATCTTGGCATTTTGTCCCTTAAGCCAATATATGGTTACAATGCAGTGATATTTTATGGTTCTGTAATTTATGGAATATAAATAGGTATTGTGTTTTTGTTTATCAAACGTTTTCATTACCTTCCAATTTCAGAGGAATAGTAGTCAGCTGAAGTTGGAATGCAAAATCCAAAGTTCCCATGAAGTCAGACAATCTACTCTGAAAATTCTACTGGATATTCAAAGATGGTGTATAGGCTTTGAATAGTAATTTGGTAGAATAAAATTAAATGAGTGAAATGATATGCAATAATTAATCTATCACCATAGTTAAAATGCTTAATTAAAATTTCTTTTACTACTCCAAATGGAAAACAAGATCAAAGTATGCTATACAAAAACATTCAAAACACATATAACATATGTACAATTTGTTTGAATAGTTGCAGAACCTACTTTATCGCTTCTAGAAAGTAATATTGTGCCACACCTCAATTGTGCTAGATTATTTTTTAAATGATCAGGTTTAATCTGTGTGGATAGTGTATGAGAAAAAACATCTCCATAAATAGAAGATGATCAGTAATATTTTTTAAACTGGTATTTTATTGTGCCACCACCTCAAACTCAACAACACACATTTTAACGAGGAAGGCAAGTTTTAGTTACTTGTGTATGATTCATCACGATATAATATCCTCCAAGTTTCAAAAATTTCAGATACATGTCCCACTTATTTAAGGATATGGATTTTACTGTACTTGATTTACAAAAAGTGAAGTGATGAAATTCTCTGTGAAAAACATGAATCACAAATAGTCTCAGATTTTCAAACTGATGTAACCTCAATGTGATTTATAAAAGGACAACTATGCCTTGAGCTTTCAGTCACCTAGTTTACTTCTATGTTAGGGTAGATAATCTCAAATAATTTTACATAATATGTAAATATGCAATTTCACCTAACATCAAGTTAAGTCGAATTATGTTTTGCAATTTTCTTAAAATGTTGTTTTGTTAATGCACTGAGTTGTTTCATATCCTACCAAAATAAAATGTGAAGAATGTCTGTTCGTAAAGGTATCACAAATACGAAAATTTGAATAAAAAGTCATGTCAGTAATCTTTTACTGCCTTAATCAAATGAGAGTATTTTTCCTTGATATAACCAGTTGTTTCTTTTATCACTGAGGAAAACATGCTAATGCTGAAAATTAAAAGTAGTAGGCTCTAAGAAAACAATTTCATTACACAATTAAGATATTAAATTACTGTAATTTTACATATAAAACTACTTGAATATGCATTCCCCAATTTTTACAGTAGATTATTTGTATATGCCTAGAAATTTCCCTTTTAACACTCAGTCGGGCCTTTATTGATCCTATGTTACAATCTAATTTGGGACCTTGGGTTGGCTTTTTGAAACTGTCCTTCTCTATGGAGTTCTGGTTGACCTGCAACTCACTATTTAGACCACGATGATAGGTATTTACTGATATATTACATATGTAAAATATGCCAAGATTAATTTGTGACAACAGAAGTAATCCTTTTACTACATCATGTCGAAAATTATCTATTCCATAGGGATATTTATTATTAGTTTGTGGGATTGTGCACTCAGGTGCGTAAGGTAGTCTTAGTGATACGTAAAATAGACAAAATCAAGAAGAAGATCTTGCTCGCACTCACTTGCAGAATGTAAAATGTGTTTCATGTGGATACTCTAGTACTCTGTTGTGTAAATTGCAGATATAACATAATAGGATTAATTCATCAACATGAAATATAATTGTTACAAACAATACAGACTCAAGCTACACAAATATTTTGACCTACACCTTATTGAATTCACAGATACAGAAACTGAAGTCTAGACTTTTGTTTTCTTTAAGGTAAATAAAATGTGGTATAAATTCGAGGGTTAAGTGTTACTTTCATGCATGGGGGTGTACTAATAACAAAAGTTCCAATTTGAATATATTACTTATTTTAACCAAGTTATCACAGTGTGAGAAAAGTTTTTTTTTTAGAAAATTCATGTCATATACAATTATAACAATGGTGTGTGTGTGTGTGTGCTTGTGTGTATGTGTCTGTGTGTCTGTGTGTGTGTGTGAATGTGCACAAGAGGTAGGATTGGCTTCACCAGTCTTTGAAATATAATTTACTTTTTAAAATCAAAGATAAACACAGAGATAATTATACTGTTGTAACACTGGGTTTGGTTATAGCTACTTCAAGAAAGAAAAACCAATTATGTACATTCACATACTACTGACAAAGAGAAACAAAACTTTTGATGGCAAAGAATTTTCATTAGTCTTTTGACATGTTCCTGCAGTGTAATTTATTAGGTAGACAATCAGCTCAACTTCTCAAGTTTTATATCCTTGGAATTGTTTGAAATTTAAACTTTAATGAAAATTCATTAATTCCACAGCCAAAAGAAGTGATTCTAATTGCTTTTGAGAAACAGACTATGAAAGATTTCTTTGGGAAACCTGTTCTATCTCTTTTCTTGTTTATCATTGGTTTGCTTGTAGGTACTTAATTGAAGGCCCGGGGATTATCAGCAAGGGTTGACATCAGTGTAATCCATGCATTTTAAAGAATTGGCCAGATGTATAAAGGATCAGCAGAAGCATCAATAGCATGCTAGTGAGAATAATAAAATTTTAGTTATGTACAAGAGGCAAATAAAAAGCATAATCTTGCTCCTCTTTAGCTGGAAGGATATGTATGCCTAAGCAGCATTTAAGATTGAATGAGTTCATAGGGTCTCAATTCTCTTCTTGGTAGCCTGCTATCCTTCCTCTAAGTGCCACCGGGCCTCCCCATCCAGGGGACGTGGTCAAATATGGGGCACCAGCGTTCGTGTGAAAATCAGATCTCACTCGCCACTCAACTGTGAAGAAATGTCCTGTCCATTGGGTAGATCTGGGTAGGGGTTCTAAGTTTACTGCATGTATTGTCCTTGGCTGGTGACATAGTTTGAGCAGGATCCCTGGGCCCAGATCTGCCCATCATAATGTTCTTCTTGTAGGTTTCTAGGACCCTCTGGATCCTTCTATTTCCCCATTCTCCCATGCTTCTTACAGCTAAAGTCCCAACAGGGAGAGGAGGTCCCCCTCAGTCACAGGCATAGGGGAGGGTAGTAGGGGGAAAGCGGGAGGGAGGGAGGACTGGGAGGATACAAGGGATGGGATAACAATTGAGATGTAATATGAATAAATAAAATATTAAATACATATAATAAAAAAGAATGAATGAATTGTAAATGAATTTGATTAGGAAGCTATTAGTAATATATTGTATATTCTATACATATGGGGGAAGAAAGAGAGAGAGAGAGAGAGAGAGAGAGAGAGAGAGAGAGAGAGAGAGACTGACACACAAGCATGTAAGCATTATAGAAAATCTTAAGAAATGTGTATTATAGATGATTTAGTTAAAGAAAAATAATAATCCTGTCACATGCTAAGGAGAGACTATCTTGAGAGTGCAGCATATTATATCTCACACTTAAGACATTCACTTGTTTAATGTATATGCTTTTATTGCCATGATTAACAATCCAATAATGCAGAACCACCTAAAGAGTTTTTAAAGTCTTCTGACTACAGTATTCAAAATTTCTGGTGAATATACATTTTTAAGTTCTAAATAGCACAGATATAACAAGAAAGATTTAGAAAATAAGATTCCACACATATATACATATAAAATTCATGTTTAATAATAATTTTATGTAATGAATTTATCTATCATTTATCTAAAATGCCATTTTAATTAATATTTATTGTGTAAATAAATTAGATATTCTAACATTGGATGATTCATAATTTAAAGATTACTGTGATATTTTGTATCATGGAGAAAATTCTTGTTATTCTGATGAAAGATAAACATTTCTCTTATATATGAATGATTATGTTAGATTATTCATTTTGTTTACATTTGCCTTCAGTTTTATAACATTGTTATCTTATATTCTTTGTGAATTTCCATAATAATTCACACTTATTTGCTTAGTCTGATGTCTCACAATTCCAAAGGGAAATTTCAAAAGTGAATTTCAGAATTCTTTTATCAGAAACAATGATCACATCAGGAGCATTTACATGATATATGCTGCAAATTTTTTGAATAATCATTGATAACATGAAATTTATGTCAGAGAATCATGGGTCTTCTAAGAATTGGTTCTAGACTTTGTAGAGCCTTTGATTGTATGATAAAGAGTATTTAATGGCAGTATTATCTTCAGGTTATTATTGTACTACTTAAGGCATAGACAAAGTTTCCATTTTGTTACTCTGACTGGTACAAAGCCTTGGCAATATATTCAATGTGGAAGTATGTTAAGTCTAGACCATAACATACTTAATTTATACAATAGTCATTTGCTTAAGATTTAGGTGTGCAAATCCTGTAGGCATTGAGCACTCCCTAGTATGAATCATACCCTTTTGAACCTGAAAATTATCCTGAAGGCATAGTCATGTTTCATGAAAGGATTATAGATACCTAACTGTGAAAAATGTATCTTAATAGGCATTTTAATTTATTTATAGAACTATAAATTGACCTGTTCAGTATTTTTTGTCATTGCAAAATGGAGCCCATTTGTATATATGGAACTGAGATAGCATCCATTAAAATATCATACTAGCTTAATTTATGTTCTTTCCTTTTAGATATCTACTACACATTTTGTGGTAGCTGAATACAACTTAGAACGTCTGTCTTTCTTTTGACTGCCATAGCCTAATTTATAGTACTTCATAAGCTTCAGTACCTTAAGAGAAAATGTTCAATACGAAGACTTAGATTTGGTCACAGTGGTACTCATATGCAATATTATGACTCAGGAGGCAAGAATAGGATAGTAAATTGAAGATCAGCCTAGTCTCTATCCCAACACACAACACACACACACACACACACACACACACACACACACACACATGCATGCACACACACACACCACCACCACCACCACCACCACCTCCACCGCCACCACCACCACCCCCACCATCAAAATCAACACCATAGAATAAAGAATGTTTGATATTTATTTATAAAATAACAATTTTTATTGAGATCTTCTTTGTCAGGCTGATTTTCTGCTAGATTTTTAACCTCCCTATTTTACACATAAAGAAGGTGAAGCAAAAACCTAAAGTTCAGAAATTTTTCTTAGGTAGTTCAGTACATGTGTACTCCACTCAGGATTGGAGCCCAAAACTATTTTTTTTTTACCACTGTCCATTAATGTTTCTATTTTACTCAAAATGCATTTTAGCTATATATCTACGGATATCCCACAGTCCTTCTCAAGACGGCAGCTAATGTGAGCTGTCTCCAGGATTTTTCTGTGGGTTAGCTGGATGGCCTTGGTCTGGACCAATGAAAGTAAATTCTAAATGGGAAGATTTCAGTCATTTAGCAGACATTATACTCATTATATTCTTGTTTATTTTCATGCTCCAAATTTTTATTAAGGTATTTTCACTCTAGATACTCTACTATTATTAAGACTTGTTAAAATAACTACAATCCAGTTAAAATTGTTATTTCTTACTGCATGTTCTAGTAAGGTGTTTTTGCTTTTAGACTAATTATGTTTCAAAATATATCTCAAAGATGAAAGTTAAGACTAAAGATAGTAGTGCCATAAACCCCTATAACTGTTCATCCCTTGCTTTCTTGTGCTTCAAAGGCAGATGAATTGTGGTGCTTATTAAGTTGTTGGCAGCAAGCAGAATACAAAAGTTTCCATAAATTAGACACTAAGTTTCCACTAGCTTTTCCACAAAACCAAAAACTTCTGCAGTTATTCACCAGCTTTTTAGTTTGCCTGTTGAAATGGGATCACTAAAAGTATAGTGTAACCACCTGATGTGGGATATAGTACAATACTCACTTAAGCATTTTAATATCTTTAAGGAACTTTATAACTTTGCAAAGCATTTATAGCTCTGTGTCACCATTTAAACTTTCTAGGGTCATCCATGAACCCAATGAAAAGAAATTAGCTCATGAATGTAATTGACCCTCAAATTAAATGACCATGAATGTAATCAATAGTTCTAATGGATGTGGATTTTCAGTACAGAGGTCAAGTTTTTCTGAGAAAAAATTACATGAATTAAAGAAAAATTAAAAACCAGTTATTTCCTCCTCCTTTGACATCACCCTTTGCATAATGAATAAAAAGATGATATACATAATCAAGAAACTTAATTTTCCTAATTTTCTATTTCTAGTTTTATGCTTTGAGCATTATAATAACATCTATATTAAAGGTCTCTATATGACCTTAAGCATCCTGTCTTCTCCTACCATTTCCATGCATTATTCCTTGACACTAGCCTCTTAATGTTTTTGTGCTACATATGTTGTATACTTTATGATCTTATTCCTAGTTCAGATACACTAAACTTTCCTTCTTCAGAATCACATCTCTTGATATTAAAAGCCCATTACAATCCACCATATTAAAAATACATTCCATTAAGATTTAATTCATAATTATTTCATCCTGTTGTATAATATGACATATTTAATTTCTATTTAGTATCCATTTCAGCAAATAAAAATATCATATTAGCTCCTATTTCTTTTTAAACTATTTTTAAATGTACATTTATATTATTACACATATAAACAATAAACTAACTACAGCAAGAAGAACCATGAAACAATTAGGCGTTATATAAATGTTACATTCATAGTGTTTGGCTATTTGTATTTTTCAGCCTTGAAAAAAACATCTTTCCTATCTGGGTGCATCTAAAATTCTGAATGTAAATCAATATCTGTAATAGCTTGTCATTATCAACTTAAAACATCTATCTAGACCTAAAAACATCTTAACCTCTAAACAAGTACACTTAATTTTAAAACTAAACTGTCTGGTCTTCAGCCTCATCAGAGACTCGAAAATGAATACAATTGATTACCTGAGTATACCGGGAATGCAAGTTAGCAGCTTCCCAAATAAGAAGATGGGCCCATGAGTCCTGCTCAAAGTAAGGCACCAGCCAAGGACAATAAAGGTGGTAAACTTTAAACCCCTACCCAGATCTAGCCAATGGTCAGAACATTCTCCACAGTTGAGTGGAGAGAGGGATA
The DNA here is from genome assembly GCA_907169655.1 of Acomys percivali. Taxonomy (NCBI): domain Eukaryota; kingdom Metazoa; phylum Chordata; class Mammalia; order Rodentia; family Muridae; genus Acomys; species Acomys percivali. The sequence goes on from OU015760.1 coordinate 35,431,707, forward strand.
TGACTTTCTCATGTACTGTGGTGCCTCATATTTGACCATGTCCCCTGGAGGGGGTGACCTGGTGGCACTCAGAGGAAGGACAGCAGGTTACCAAGAAGAGACTTGAAAGCCTATGGACATATACAAGGAGAGGTAATCCCCCTCAGGAACAGTCATAGGGGAGGAGAATAAGGGGAAAATGGGAGGGAGGGAAGAATGGGAGGATATAAGGGATGGGATAACCATTATGATGTAACAAGAATAAATTAATAAAAAAAAAGATGACAGAGACAATTTGCTGCCTGAACAGTCACCCAAAACTCTCTATAATGTTGGAGCATCATCTTCAGCCTTCTGGCCCAACATGTCTGACAGACATTTGTTAGGCAGGAACTATTGAGGACATGCTTACCCTTTCTTGACAGAGTTTGGCTGTCAACTCTGCCTGCATCCAAGCTTGCCCATTTTTAAGCAGAATTTTGTCTGTGTTAGAAATGAGGAAATTTTTCCCAGTGGCTTTTTTGCCACATTTGAAGCCATCTCCATAAGGAGGTTCTTTGATGCTCATCATCTTCTTTGAGATAGGTTGGGTGTTGCCATGAGTCAACCTGTTTCATTGTCAATGAATCACTAGGTGTTTTTGTGGGGTTTTTTTTTTGTGTGTGTGTGTGTTTTTAATCTCTTCATCTGCTTTTAATTTATAGTAGTACTACTGTCATTATAAGTTATTATAATGTCAGCCGTTTGGTAGTCTTTTATAATATCAGATGACATGAAATAATTTAAACTCAAATAATAAATCCTCTAGAAACCCATTTAAATGTAGATCTCTTAGATTTGGGTAGTTAGAAGGAATTTTGTGGTCATAGAATCCTAACTTCTCATTTTCTAGATGGGGACATTGATTCTGATAAATGGCAAAGAGATTTTTCTCCAGTGAGCATTTAAAAAAATTATACTATATTTTAAATCGTATTTTCCCTCCTCCACTGCACTCAACTTCATTCTCTCCTCCTCCTCTCTCAAGGATGTGTAACTCCTTTGAATTACTTCTAAGGTTGTCCTATTGGATTTGCACCAGCCATAGCATTCTTCTAGACTTAACTTAAAATGTTTTTGTACAAGATTTGATTTTTGGAAACAGAAAAAATTCTTATTCATATTGAATTCCTGGTAAACATTTTTTATCTTTTTTTTTGCCCTCCTCACTCTAGCTATTTTCTTTCTCAGAGCATACAAAATACTGTTGCACCCAATTTACATAGAGAATGGAATGAACAAAGAGAAAACATATGTCTTTGCCAAAACTTCAACCTCCCATAGGCCATTTCCATAACATCAGCAATGTCCTATATGAGGCCTAAGGGACCTGGAAGCATATGAGCAACCAGTTAGCTAATTGTAGCTTTTAGCAAATACTTGTCATAACTTCTTTAAGCAGAAATCACTTCCAAAGGAAAAACTGTGTACCGATGAATTCATTTTTTCCATATTGAACTATCATTTTATTAAGTTTGTTTGTTTTTAGTTTACTTTACATCTCAATTGTAGCCCCCTGCCTCATCTCCTCCACATCTCACTCATTCTCCCTCTTCTGCCCTTTCCCCTTCACCTAGGCCTCAGAAAGGGGTGCCCTCCTTCCCTACTGTTTGACCCCAGCCAATCAAGTCTCATAAAGGCTTCTTGTATCCTCTTCCTCTGTGAGCTGGAATGGCCACACCTCCAAGAGGAAGTGATCAATGAGTGGGCAACAGGGTCCATGTCAGAGGCAGCAACTATTTCTCATATTATGGGGCTCACATGGAGACTTTGCTCACTATTGACTGCATCTTATCAGGAGTCTAGATACTTTCTATGCATGGTCCTTGGTTGGTGCATCTGTCTCTGTAGGTCCCCCGTTCCTAGATTTGTGGGCTCTGATGTTCTCCTTGTGGAGATACTGTCCCCTTCAAGTCCTTCTATCACACAACTCTTTCCTGAATCTTCCTGTGATCTACCTCAAAGTTTGGTGCCCCCTTCAGGTTCTTCTATCCCACAACTCTTTCCTGAATCTTCCTGTGATCTGTCCCAAAGTTTGGTTGTGATTCTCAGCATCTTCTTAGATCTCTTAATGGGAAGAGTCTTTCAGAGAACCTCTGTGATAGGTGCCTGTCATGCTTCCACTCTTTGTGCACTTCCAGGGTCTATTTTATTTGCACTTCTAAGTGAAAATTAAGCATCCCGCTAAGGTCATCTTTGTTATTTAGCTTCTTTAGGTCTGTGGTCTGTAGTGTGGTTATCCTGTATTATATGGCTACTATCAGCTTATAAGTGAATGTATATAGTGCGTGTTTTTCTAGGTCTGAGTTACCTCACTCAGACCTATCAATTTGACGCACTCTAGTTCCACCCATTTGCCTGAAAATATCAAAATTTCTTTGTCTTTAACAGTATTGAATTGTGTAAATGCACCACAATTTCTTTATGCCTTCTTTAGTTTCAGGATATCTAGGTTGTTTCCAGATTATGGCCACTATGAATAAAACTTCTATTTTCATACTTGACCTAATGTCCTTGTTGTATGGTAGAGCATTATTTTGGTATATGTTCAGGAGTGGTATAGCTGGCACTTGAGGAAGAACTATTCCCAATTTATGAGAAAGGACCAGATTGATTTCCAAAGTGGTTGTACAAGTTTGCACTCCCACCAGCAATGGATGAGTATCAACCTTTCTCTGCATCCTTGCCAGCATGTGCTGTGTCACCTAGCCATTCTGAAGTCTATAAGGTGGAAAAGATTTTCATCAACTTTATATCTTACAAAGGGCTACCCAAATATATATACCCAAATTATATAAAGAATTCAAGAAACTAAACACAAACAAACCAAATAATCCTATTTTTAAAATGAGGTATAGAGCTAAACATAGAATTTTCAACAAAGGAACATCAAATGGCCTACATACTCCTAAAGAAATGCTCAACACCCTTAGTCATCATGGAAATGCAAATCATAACAATTATGAGATTCCACCTTATAGACTTCAGAATGGCTAGGTGACACAGCACATGCTGGCAAGGATGCAGAGAAAGGTTGATACTCATCCATTGCTGGTGGGAGTGCAAACTTGTACAGAAGCTTTTAGTTTCATGAGGTCCCATTTATTAATTATTGATCTTATAACCTAGGTTATTGGTATACTGTTCAGGAAGTTGTCTCCTGTGCCAATAAGTTCGAGGCTTTTCACCATTTTTTCTAAAAGATTTAGTGTGTCTGGTTTTATGTTGAAGTCTTTCATTCACTTTGACATGAGTTTTGAGTTTTGTGCAGGGTGAGGAATACGGATCTATTTGTATTTTTCTACGTGTAGACATCCTGTTAGACCAGTACCATTTTTGTAGATACTGTCTTTTTTCCATTGTATGGTTTTGGCTTCTTTGTCAAAGATCAAACTCCAGAGGTGTGTAGATTTATTTCTTGTACTTTGAATGGATTCCACTGATCCACCAATCTGTTTCTACGCTAGTACCATGTTGTTTTTGTTACTGTGGCTTGAGATCAGGGATGGTGGTACCTCCAGATGATCTTTTATTTTACAGGATTGTCTTATCTATTCATGTGTTTTTGTTTTTCCATATAAAATTCAGAATTGTTCTTTCAATGTCTGTAAAAATTTTTGTTGGCATTTTGATGGGAATTGCATTGAATCTATAGATTGCTTCTGGTAAGATGGCCGTTTTTACTATGTTAAACCTACCAATCCATGAGCATGGGCGATCTTTCCAACTTCTGATATATATTCTTCAAATTCTTTCTTTAGAAACTTGAAGTTTTTTAACTATAAATCTTTCACTCCCTTGGCTGGTGCCATAGTTTGAGCAGGACCCCTGAACCCAGATCTGCCTATCATAATGTTCTCCTTGTAGGTTTCTAGGACCCTCTGGAGACTTCTATTTCCCCATTATCCCATACTTTCACCTATGGCACCAACCAAGGACAATATGTGCAGTAAACTTTGAACCCCTAGTCAGATCTAGCCAATGGACAGGACAATCTCCACAGTTGAGTGGAGAGTGGGAACTGACTTTCACACATACTCTGGTACCCCATATTTGACAATGTCCCCTGTGTGAGGAGGCCTGGTGGCTCAGAGGAAGGATAGCAGGCTACTAAGAAGAGACTTGATACTCTATAAGCATATAAAGGGGGGAGGAGGTCCCCCTCAGAAACAGTCATAGGGGAGGGGAGTAAGGGGAAAATGGGAGTGAGTGAGGAATGGGAGGGTACAAGGGATGGGATAACAATTGAGATGTAATATGAATTAATCAATAAACTATATTACTTCCTTTCACTTCCTTTCACTTCCTTATTTTGAGTTATACTAAGATTTTTATATGGGTTTTTGTTGCTATTATAAAGAGAGTAGTTCCGTAACTTTTTTTCAGCCTGTTTCTTTTTTTGTATGCTGGAAGGCTGGTAATTTTTTACCTGATTTTTTACCCAGGCACTTTGATGAAGGTGTTTATTAGCTGTAGGAGTTCCTAGGTAGAATTTTTGGGTCACTCATATATACTCTCATATCATTCAATAATAGTGATACTTTGATTTCTTCCTTTCCAAATTATATTCCTTGATTTCCATAAGTTTTCTTACTGATCTAGCTGAGAATTCAAGTACTATATTGAAGAGATACAGAGAGAGTGGACAGACTTGTCTTGTCCCAGATATCAGTGGAATTGATTTAAGTTTCTCTCTGTTTAGTTTGATGTTGGCTATAGGCTTACTGATATAGCCTTTACTATATTTAGGTAAGTGCCTTATAACCCTGATCTCTTTAAGACGTTTAACTTTAATGGTTGTTGGATTTTGTCAAATGTTTTTTTCAGCATCGAAGAAGATGATCATGAGGGCTCTTTTCCCTTTCACATTGTTCATGTGGTGGATTACATTGGTGGATTTCTGTATATTTAACCACTCCTGAATGCCTGGGATGAAGCCTCCTTTGTCATGATGGATGATATTTTTGATGTGTTCTTGGATTTGGTTTGCGAGCATTTTATTGTGTATTTTTGCATCTATGTTCATATGGGAATTTTGTTTGAAATTATTACTCTTTGTTGGGTTTTTCTGTGATTTAGATATCAAGGTGACTGTGGCTTCATGGAATGAATTGGTAATGTACCATCCATTTCTATTCTGTGCAGTCTTTTTAGGTGTATTGGTATTAGCTCTTCTTTGAAGGTCTGGTAGAATTCTGTGCAGAATCCATCTGGCCCTGGGCTGTTGTTGTTGTTGTTGTGAGATTTTTCCTCAGTATCTGTCATTATGTATCCCTTTTCATTTCTGATTTTGCTGATTTGGATATTTTTTTCTGTGCTTTTTAGTTAGTTTGACTAAGGGCTTCTCTGTTTCTTGGTTTTCTCAAAGAATCAGCTCTTAGTTTCACTGATTCTTTGCATTGTTTTCTTTGTTTCTAATTTATTAATTTCAACCATGAGTTTGTTCATTTTCAATCAACTATTCTATTTGGGTATGTCTGCTTCTGAGGGCTTTCAAGTGTTCCCTTAAGTTGCTTGTATAAGATATCACCAATTTTTTTATGAAGACATTTAGTGATACATACTTTCCTCTTCACATTACTTTCATTGTGTCTCATATATTTGGGTATATTATGCCTTCATTTTCATTTAATTCTAAGAAGTTTTTTTTTACATCTTTCTTTATTTCATCTGTGACCCAGTTGTCACTGAGAAGAGAACTGATCAATTTCCCTGTGTGTGTAGGCTTTTTGTTATTTCTATTGCTTTTGCAATTCAGCTTTAGTCCATGGTGGTCCGATAAGATATAAGGGATTATTTCAATTTTCTTGTATCTGTTGAGACTTTCTCTGTGACTGACTATATAGTTAATTTTGGAGAAGGTTCTGTGAGGTGCTGAGAAGAAGATATATTCTTTGGTGTTTGGATGAAAAGTTCTACAGAATTCTCTTAGGTTCATTTGATTCATGACATCTGTTAGTCCCATTATTTCTCTAATGTGTTTTTGTATTAATTATCTGTACATTGGTGAGAATGTGCTGTTGAAGTCTCCCACTATTAATGTGTATGATTCTATGTATTATTTAAGCTATAGTAATGTTTCATTTATGAATGTGGTTACCCTTTTATTTGGGGCATACATGTTCAGAATTGAGATGTCATCTTGGTTGTATTTTCCTTTGATGAGCATGAATGTCATTCCTCATCTCTTTTAATTTTAGTTAAATGTCTATTTTATTAGATATTAGAATAAATACTCCAGCTAGCTTCTTAATTCTTTTTGCCTGGAAAGCCTTTTTCTAGTCCTCTACTCTCAGGTAATATATATCTTTGTGGCTGAGATGTGTTTCTTGTATGCAACAGAATGATGGGTCCTGTTTACACCCACATTTCGTTAGTCTTTGCATTTTTATTGGAGAGTTGAAACCATTTATGTTGAGAGATATTAATGGCCAGTGACTATTAGATCCTTTTATTTTGGTGTTTGTTGTGGAACTGTATGGCTTGTCTGCTTTTGGTTTTTATGTAGTGAAACTTTTATATCCTGTGATTTGGAAGATGTAGATAATGGCCTCTAGAGGGATTTTTCCTTCTACTATCTTCTGTTGTGCCAGATTTGAGCATAGATGTTGTTTAAATTTTGTTCTATCATAGAATATTGAAACTTTTGCTGGTGGTAGTAGTATGGACTGGCATCTGTGGTCTCTTAGGGTTTGCAGGATGTCTGCTCAGGCACCTCTCGCATCTATGGTCTCTGCTGTGAAGTTGTGTGTGATTCTGATAGGTTTGTCCTTATATGTTACTTGTCCCTTTTCTCTTGTGGCTTTTAACTTTTTTTTCTTTGTTCTGTACATTTGGTGTTTTGATTATTATGTGTAGGGATGATTTTCTTTCCTGGTCTAATCCATTTGCCATTCTGTAGTCCTCTTGTATGCTTATAGGCATCTCTTTCTTGAAATTGGAAAAGTTTTTTTCTATGATTTTGTTGAAAGAATTATCAGGGCCTTGGAGCCAGGAAAGTTCTCCTTCAATTCCTATAATTCTTAGGTTTTGTCTTTTCATAGTATCCTTGATTTCTTAGATGTTTTATGTCAGGAATTTGTTACCTTTAACATTTTCTTTGACAGATGCATCTATTTTTTCCATTGTATTCTTTACACTTGAGATTCTTTCCTTTATCTCTTGTTATCTATTGTCAACACTTACCTCTGAAGTTCTTGTTTTCTTCTGTAAGTTCTCTCTTTCCAGGCTTTCCTAAATTTGTGCTTTCTTTATTAATTCCATTTTCAACTTCAGATATTGAAAGGTTTTCTCAATTTCTTTCATCTGTTTGTATATTCTTTGATTTCTTTATATTATTTCTTCAATTCCTTCACCTTTTTGTTTGTGTTTTCCTGAAATTCTAACATGATTTACTCACTGCCTCTCTAAAGACATCACACTGTTTTCTTGTACCTTCTTGTATTTCTTTAAGGATTTTCTTTGTTTCTTCCATCATCATTTTCATAAGTGTAGACTTAATGTCATTTTCTTGTGTTTCAGTTGTGTTAGTGGATGCAGGGCTTCTTGCTGTAGGATAACTGGGTTCTGAATATGCCCATTTTTTATTTGTATACAGGAAGGCTACTAATTTTTTTAATTAACATTGTATATACTCACTTTGCTTAAAGTGTTTATCAGCTATAGGAGTTCTCTGGTGGACTACTGTCGGTCACTTATGTAGTATCCTATTATCTTCTGCCTTTCTGATGGGAACTTATTTTTTAATAGAAAGGTAAAATGTTTACTTGTTCCTCTGGCTCTTTTTCTGTCTCTCAGATCCGTTTCTTACACAAGCACATGCATTATTACGCACATGCATGCACACACACACATATACACATATGTATATACACATATATGGTTCTTTTTTATTATAATTTATTCAGATTACATCACAATTGTTATTCTCTCACTTGTATCTTCATGTTCCCCCTCCCTCTTTTGCCCTATTCTGCTCCCCTAGACCTCTAATAGAAGGGGACCTCCTCCCCCATCATATTACCACAGTTTATTAGGTATCATCTGGATAGCCTGCTTTCCCTTCTTTTGTGTGCCACCAGGCCTCACCACCAAGGGGAAGTGATCAAATGTGTTGCACCAGAGTTCATGTCAGAGATAGTCTGTGCTCTCAGCACAACCACAGAGAATGATATGATTCTTGAGGGTGAATATATTTGAACAATGACTACTCAGTATGCATAGGTTTAGAAATCCAATGGAAATACTAAGTTTTCCTCTGAGTATTTAATACATGTTTGTATTGACAGATAAAAGTGGTTTTTCTTTTTAACAGAAAGAATACTATTAGAGGAGATTCAGGTATAGAGCTTGCCTTTAATGCATAAACCTAACTAGGAAGAGACACATAACCAAGAAAATAAATGATTGATCTAGGAAAATAAAATCCAATTTATAAACAAAGGAAAAATAAGTGTAGTTGTTACTAAAAGTTAAATTAAAGAGGACGGTGCCAGGGGACATCATTAAAACCAAACCTTAAAGGATAAGGAAGCTGTTAAGAAGCTTAGAATATAGAAAACCTCTTGCAAAAGAACAAAGCCTTGTGTATGAAAGTCAGGAGCTTGCTTAGCAAGCAAGAGTAGTTTCTGTGACTTGAGAGAGGGCAAAGACAATGACATTGCCTCTCTTAATTGAACATTATACTGGAGCAAGATGTTGAGTGCTTTGCCAGCCCTGGTACAGACAGGATGAGAAGAAGCTAATGGAGGAAGTAATAGGTCTTTCTGATTTATAGTCTTCCTTTGAACACTATTTGAAGCAAAATATAAGTATTGAACTAAGAAATTTTAAATGGCACAAATACAACCTGGATTCAGCACACTATATGGAATATGTTCAATATACTTATTCTCCTTATTATTATGACTATATACTGGGCTCAAACTATCTAAGGAACATTGACTAGCTTTCTGCTAAGGTTACTTCACTAAAAATTCTGTATTGCATCTCATAAAAGCACTGTGCTCTGTCTTAATCCTGATTTGTATATCATGTCCTTTTGCAGTTGGGTGCTCCATTTCATGTTTCAAATTAGACAAGTTCCTTAAACTATTTTAAAAAGAGAAAACTAGCAGTGAAGTATGGATAATTATGAGACCAAAGAAAAAACTCTTTTTGGGAAACTAAACCCATAAGCTATGTCTTTCTTAGTGTTTCCAACTTTACAAGCACTTTCATCAACAAAGAAACACTGCAACTCTCCTTCTGTAGTTTGTTTTCATTCAGAAGCAATAAAGCATTAACGAAGACAGGCTTCTATGCATAATTAAAGGGCTTATGTCAATTACAATTTATCCACTGCTGCTCAAGGTACTGTGGTTATTTGGGTCTATTGCTGTCAACCATTCCCAATTAATGTCTACTTTTGATTTATTTCAATAAAACATGTTATAAAATGTAATTGTTGTTGATCCCCCTTCCCAATTAATTTCAAGTAAGTTTCCCAGTGACCTGATTAAACCAAGGAAAATATCTCCATATAGAGTGTTCTGCTGTGGATTTTATATGGTTATTATGGCCACAATGACATCATTTTTATACCATATGGGGAACTCTTATCTTTTGGATTGTTTTATTTAAACCTGAACATCTAAATGTGTCACACAATTGCAAGGCTTGGGGACTGGAAACCTGACTAGTGAGTGGTTACTAGGGAGAGTGGTTACTAGGGAACAAAGAATAGACATATGCACATAATGCTGTAATCACATGGTCTGAGCTCTTGGATAGAGATGGCATAGCACCCTTCAATCTCAACTTGTTGTTTTCTATACACCTGAACAGGGAGGCAGGAATATTACATAGAGTTTAATTAAGGAAGTGGAGTTATTGCATATAGATAAACAAAGAGGCAGGGTATTATATTAAGCTGAACAAGGGAACAGGTTTAGCTAATCTTGGTAGGAGCAGTCTCTGTGGGGAAGTAGTCTTCTGGATATAAACATTCAAGAGGGAAAAGATATGGTTACAGTTTCTGCACACTGGCAACATTTGCACTCTGAGCACAGGTATGCTTTGCTATCCTTCTTAGCCTCACTGGTGGAATGTGGTGCCACTCCCATGGGTATAGGTACTTGATGTGGACATGCCTATGCAAACAATACATATTCAAGATTTCACTAATTTCAAACATAAAGTAGAAGACCAATAGAGCACAATAGGGAATAAAACAAAAATATGTCAGAACAAAGGTCACTTTAAGACTGAACATAAGTTTAAATATTATGCTTAGGTTGGTTCTTGGTTATCATTAAGATCGGCATATAATCCTCTGGGGTTTAATATTGTGAATAAAATGCTAAAGTTCAAACAAACAAACAAACAAACAAAAACCCAACAATAACAAATACAAAGTGCTTATACCTTCCCTATATTGTTTCCTTATGCCGTTGTTTGTACAAAAAGATAATTCTATCGCTAATGCCCTAAATGTCACATATTAGTAAGATCCATATTGTCTTTCATGCCTTCTCCATGACTGCCTAAGACTTTTAGTCCTTAAGACCCATTCTTGAGACTATAAACAGACCTAGGAAACTGTTTTTCATACATTTGAATTATCTTTATTCATTTTCAATGACTTATTTACTTATTTTTAAGTGCTAAATATAGAACACAAAACCTCACACAAGTCAGACTAAATATCTTGGCACAAATGCATAAATTAGGGTTAAATATTATAAAATGTAAATATTACCATAAAATTCCTGTAAAGAAATTAGTTTCCTGTATATCCTTTCTTTATTATCATGTCTTATATGCCTGTTTTTGAGAAAAATGAGTAAGTCTTTCCATATAGCATTGCTATATTTGACTTCATAAAAATAGGCCATTTTCTGATTTTCTAAAGTGCTTAGATACTACTTTAAAATAAAATTACATTCTATAATTAAAATATAGTTTATTACATCAAGTAAACTCCTTTGTGACTTTATATTAAATACATAATTTTAAAATGTAAATTTCTAAGAGTTACTGATTATAGAGAATGCATATTTCTTAATTACTGTACCATTTGACCATCTAATATAGTATCAAGCATTTTATATTAAGAAATAGATTATAAATATAGAATAAATATAAACTACTACTTTGTTTCATTTTGTGTGCATGAATACTTCTAACCTACATTTAAAAAATATTTTTTCTCCTGTGGTGGAATCTTCTGTGGTACAATGTACACAGAAAATGCATTTCTAGGATATTTATATATGATTCACATTATTTCATAAATATATTTTAGATAAGACTGTAAATGAGCTTCACAGTTGAGTGGAGAGTGAGGTCTGACTTCCACACTAACTCTGGTGCCCTGTATTTAACCAGGTCCCCTGGATGGGGAGGCCTGGTGGCACTCAGAGGAGGGATAGCAGGTTACCAAGAAGAGACTTGAAGCCGGGCGTGGTGGAGCATGCCTTTAATCCCAGCACTCGGGAGGCAGAGGCAGGCGGATCGCTGTGAGTTCGAGGCCAGCCTGGACTACAAAGTGAGTCCAGGACAGTCAAGGCTACACAGAGAAACCCTGTCTCGAAAAAAAAAAAAAAAAAAAAAGAAGAGACTTGATTCCCTATGAGCATATATAGGGGGAGGAGGTCCCCCTCAGTCACTCAGTCACAGACATAGGGGAGGGGAGTAAGGGGAAAATGGGAAGGAGGGAAGAATAGGAGGATACAAGGGATGAGGTAACAATTGAGATGTAACAAGAATAAATTAATAAAATATATTTTTAAAAAGACTATAAATAGGTTCTTTTACTTGTTATTCCAGAATACAAAGAAATTGAGTCTGGATTTGCTTTAGTTAGAGGACATGCATAATCCATAGTTCTGATAGACATAATCAATTTAGATTGAAAATGCCTATTTGATAACTTATCTCTATAATTTTCAATAGTTTTAAAAACATGTTTGCATTAAGAATGTATCATTCCTCGCAAAGCGTAAGATGTGCATTTGAATCCAAGGGTGTCTATCTTTAGCTTCCATAGAAAAGTAGCACTCTTCTATGTGAAGTTTTATATTTTAATAGATCAAGCAAATTAATCAATACTTGATTTTTATTATCATTATTATAATGGGTTGAATAAAACATAGTTGGATTTGATTTTTATAAATCACAATTCAGCAGTTAAATTTTATTTTCAATTTATGCAGTAATTCTACTGATAATTTTCATGATTTGTAAACTATATTCTCATGTTACAATATTTCTCATTTCCACTTGCTAAGAAAATAACACTTCACAAAACTTGGGTTTTTAAAGGATGCATTAATTTTCTTAAAATGTATTTTGGATTCATGTGGTATTTTGTGTAAGAATAAGTAAAACAACACAAATTATATGTCATATCTGTGCTACAAAATAACTGGTCGTACTTGGCATTATAATTAACAATAAATAATATAATCAAGATAAAAACATTTCTGGAGTTGCACATTTGTTTTATCAAAATATATTATTTTCTGATTCATTTTGTTTGTACCAAAATTTAAAAATTAAAATATTTTAATTAGGAGATGAGATGATTTGTTATAAACACTTAATGTAGGAAAGTATTTGAAATGTTCTTGGGAATTATATGTAGAGAAAATGGCATATTGCTAACTTATGTCAAAGTACAGACTTTATCTCAATGTAAAACGGCATTTTTGTTACTTGTCGGATACAGTATACCTAATACTTTAGTAAGAGTACATACATACTGAGCTGTCTTTCTAAAATCCAAGTACCTCCATGTATAGAACTATACTCAACTAACTGTTGGTCACTAAGGCATAACACCTTATTTTTTCCAGTTCATCCAAGCAACATTTTTTTGAGTTACTAAACTGACAAAAGTAAAGAGATGTGAAATGGCTCACTGATGTCTGATATACATCACTTTGACCTATCACTTCTGCTTCTGTAATTCTATTTCTGTAGTGCACTGTGTATGTTTAAATTATGCTTGTTAAAGAAGATCACTTCTAGAAATTAGAGACTGGGACGGGATAAAGAATTTTAGGTGTTTCATTATACCTTTGGCCCTAGAAACATTTTTTCTCTCAGATTGTCAAATCATTTGACTTCATAAGATATTTACTATCAGTCATCTCTCTCTCTCTCTCTCTCTCTCTCTCTCTCTCTCTCTCTCTCTTGCTTTTTCATACCCATTCTATATTCATGGTGGCACACAAGTACAATGTACCTATTTCCTTGAAAGTACAGTAAAAATCCTCCATTCTAAAATATTTCTATATTTATTTCAAATTCCATGAGAAAAATTTTAAATACTTGATGCAAATTCATGAATCATATGAACATAACATTGTGAGAATATAAAGTGCCTGCATTTTTTTTTGTGTGTATGAACATGTGTTTCAAATTCCAATTATCACTCACTTAGAGGTCCTTTCACTACCATTATTTAGCTCTTGGCCTCATGGCTTTACTGTCCTTCATTTTGGACTTACTGCATTTCTCCAGTTCTGTGTTGGAAAACATGGTAGTACCTCTTATTCCCAAATGGATATTTAATAGCAGATAAAACATGCTATGGAAAACATTAAAAGCAAGTAAGTATTGTTTTAGAACTATGAAAGAAGGCTGAGTATCTTCTCAGAGTAGAGACTTCTGTCAGCTAAACGAATGAAACACACTATGGAGAAAATCAGTTTAGTTGAAAGTCTACTTAAGGCTTAGGGTCTGAAAAAGAGTATATGCTTTTTCAGGAACAGCAGTATAACTGAGTAGTGTAAAGAAACAAATGATAAGAAACATTATGATATCAAATAGTATCTGCTATGAGGGAAATAGAAAAAGAGTAGAGGCTTTAGGAAGAAAAACAAGGAACAACAACAACAACAAAACTCCAACAAAACAAAAAGCAGCAAGCAAGCAAACAACCAAAGCCAAAACCAAAAACCAAGGTAAACAACAAAGTGGTCCTAAACTAAAATATATAATACATTAAGTATATATTTTAATTAATTCTTGTTAGACTACTTGAAAGCATCTGTTGCCAAATTGAAAATGTAGTGTATAGTTTACATTTGCTTATTTTAATAGACAAATTATGAAGTACAATGTATTGTTTTGACCTACACATAACATTACAGAAACATTCAACAAAATGAATTCAAATACCTCCCACTTTATCAAATTATCATTTTGTGTCTTAAACTTTTTGGAAATATATCCTAATACTATTTAAACATAAAGATTATTACATGTATTTTAAGTATGATTACATCTAGTTTAAGACTATATATTATCTCTAATAATAAGAAAAATTAACTTGAAAGGTAATTCTCACCATAAAATAATTTGTTTCACTAATGGCAAAAAATATTTTTTAATCTGTACATGTGCTCATGTAACTATATATGTATATTAGTATTTAGTATATTGTAATTAGATATTAACAGTCAAATTATTATTTCTCATCTCTATCTTGATATGAAATTTAAACATTAATTTTGAAGCAACATTAATAAAGAATGTAACCACTGAGTAGTTAGGGCTTTGTATGTGTATAGTCATTTTAAGCATTTTGGTAAGGACTGTCAATAATGTCTTCTGGTTCATTTATCTTAGCATATAAAAACCAGAGTGATGATATGATGAAAATTATAATGAGTACTAGGGAATTATGCAAAATAATTTGTAAATTAAATATGAAACTAAAACATCTGTTCAAATAAATTTCCCACAGGTAATAGGGTGAGGAGTACAATTTACAGACTGAACAAAAAAGGAAAATTCTTCCACACAGGCAGTTACTGTGTGTAAGGAACAGAATTTTCTTTCACATTTAATAAACAAACTTGTAAAACCACACACATTTTTTTTTGAAATCTGCCTTTTTTCTCTGTCTCACTAATAATCCCTTCTTTTTGCCTTAAAAACCCCTAAATCTTGAAAATTCTCTTTGGGTTTTTATATCCCTATAACAAATCTAGGAAGTGTCATCAATGCAAATTTTTTTAATCATAATTTTTTAATTTCTTATAATTTATTCACATTACATCTTGATTGTTATTCCCGCTGTCTTATCTTCCCATTCCCACTCTCCCTCCCTCTTCTTCCTTATTCATCTCCCCTAGACCTCTCACAGGGAGGAACTTCCTCCTCCACCATCTGACTAGAGCCTATCAGGTCTCATCAATATAGCCTCATGCCCTTCCTCTGTGTTCCCACAAGGACCCCCAGCCAAGGGTAAGTGATTAAATTGAGGGCACCAGAGTTCATGTCAGAGGCAGTCCCCTCTGTTCTCCATATGAACAGGGAGAATGATCTGTCCATCAGCTACATCTGAACAGGGGTCGAAGTTCTCTGCTTGCAATGAACTTGGATGGTTTATCAGTTTGTGCAGGCCATCCCAAGTCCAGATAATACAGCCTTGATGGTCTCCTGAACCCTCTAGGTCCTTCCATTCCCCCATTCTTCCAGACCATTCTCAGCACTCCATCCAGAGCCCAGCTGTGAGTTCCAGGATCTGTCCTGATTCCCTGCTGGGTGGAGTCTCTCAAAGGACATCTATGTTGGCTAATATCCACCTATAAGTGAATATATACCATGCATGTCTTCCTGGGTCTGGGTTACCTCATTCAGGATGATATTTTCTAGTTCCATCCATTTGCCTGCAAATTTCAAGTGTTCCTGGTTTCTAATACCTAAGAGGTATTTCATTGTGTAAACATACCACAGTTTCTTCATCAATTCTTCAGTTGAGGGACATCTACACTGTTTCCAGATTCTAGCTATTATAAATAAAGCTGCATCGAACATAGTTGAACAAATGTCCTTCTTGTATGCTGGTGCATCTTTTGGGTATATGCCCATACCATTTGACAAAATCCAACACCCATTCATGTTAAAAGCCTTGGAGAGATCAGGGATATAAGGCACATACCTAAGCCTAGTAAAAGCAGTATACAGCAAGCCTATAGCCAACATCAAACTAAACAGAGAGAAACTTAAATCAACTCCACTGTTATTAGGGTCAAGACAATGCTTTCCACTCACTCATTCTCTTCAGTATAGTATTTGAAGTCCTAGCTATAGCAATACGACAAATAAAGGATATCAAGGGAATTTGACGGACATTTAAAAGCATGTATCATTCTTTTCTGTCATTTTATTTTTAAAATATAAGTTAAAATTTAAAACCTAGTTGATAAACTATAACATGCCAGTGAATTCTAATAGAAATGGATGAGATAAAATCCTCAATATAAGGTGTTTAATGTTTATTTCCCTGTTATGAAGAGCAATGTAATAAATAAATTTAAACATTATTGATGAAATCCATGCTCTTCAACTAATGTCATTTTTATTTCACCCCATTTTATTTGCTGCAAGAAACAAAGAGCAATGTCATATCTGAGGCTGAATCCATGTCATAAGTGTAGGAAAGTGTTCTGTGTTTGATATCAGACATAGAGCATATTTAATCTTCATTTCTATAAATGATTGAGTATTTACAGGAAACAACAGGGCTCCCATTCATATTAATCTCAGCATGTGCATTTTCATTGTTATAAATAGTTTCCTTTTACTTTTCTTGCCTTTTTGGTCAAACAAGCAGGTAAGTTTAGATCTTTCAGTTTATAAAGGGCTGTATGTGAATAATGAGTGAATGAACTTTCCAGTCACTTCATCCCAGAGTTTAGTTAGCTGACAATAATTTGAACAATCTATAGACTTACGAGAGTTAAAAGTTTATATTTTTATTTTAGAAATTACGTAAAAAATTCCAGGAAAGCCTTAGTTTCTCCTTATCTAAAAGTGACAAAATGACTGCTTGTCCTAGGTTTGTTTGAGTGGAGAGATATTTCAGTGCGAGTAGTACAATTTGTACAATGTTTTGTATATAGTAAGCCTGGCATCATAGTATCTATTTTAACTACTTCTACAAGAGTAACATTTGTGCATTGATTCAAGTAAGTAGATGTTTTTGTATTGTTCATTTAAAAAATATGCAATTATACTATTCACCTCCTAGTTGCCATTTACAATTGGATATTACATGATGAGTTTTAATCAAAGGCTCAGTGAACTTTCTCATAATGATTTTTATTGAACATATAGAATTCATTACGTTTTTAGTAAAAGCCACTATCTAGTGAGCTGAATCCACAAGCTGACATGTATATCTCTTGCAAAATTAAAGACCTGAATAAATGTACTAACTACTGTATATTACCTGTTATTCTAATCTCTAAGGACATTTCAACAAACAATATCTGCAAGTTAAATATATACTTGTAGTTTTCATATAAGAAATGTCTTTTCCTTCAAAATGTACTATGAGAATGTAATAAATTGATCTATGCAATTTTTATCATTTTAATTTAAATTGGATATACTCTACCAGCTTATTTATTCATTTAGATGTAAGCAACCTGTGTAATATTTAAACCTGAAAATTTATTTATTTGAGTTACTATTATGATAATATAATTTGTTCTAGTGAGTATGACATTCTACTAGAAGTAAAAGTCACATGTAATTATTTTCTTCTATCTTCTGTTTCTTTTCCCTTATCTTCATTTTGCTCATCACACACATATGCACACAGACATACAGACACACACACAAACATAAACACACACATACTCATTTCTGCATGTTTTATTAATGACCATGTATTGTAAGCAGTGACACATTTGAATACTATGGATTTCTAAAACTATTTGCAATATTTGCAAATCATTAATTGAAGTAAATAGTTGTTCTATACCAGTAAACTTCTAATATAACCATTTTCATAATATTATAAAGTAATTTTATCTTGAATTAGAATTTCTTGAAACAAGTAATGCAGCGTGTCCAAAATCATAGACATTTAACAGATTGATTTCTAACACATAGCTTTCATATCACTATCACTGTCACTTTGCATGCTACAAATCTCTATTTCTATATTAAATTATTGAATTTTAATAACTATTTTATAAATTATAATAAAGGTCATCAAAATAAAAGATGTGAATATCAAGCATAGTGTTTGTCATGTAGCAAATAACTGAAAATGATAGTATTTAATTTAACTTATTGTTAAGTGTGTTTTTTTATTTAGAGAGAGATAAAACTGTCTGCAAGCATAAGCTGTTGAACAGCATCCTGTCACAATCCTTATGTTATTATGTGAACTTACATATGTCACATATTACTAGGTAATACAGTGAAGAAGTTGATTTATTCTTTGTTTGATTTCTCTTACTATGTAGTTCTGGTTGTCCTGGAGCTTACTATGTAGATCAGGCTGGCCTTGAACACACAGATATCCACCTGCTTCAGTCTTCCTAGTGATGAGATTAAAGGCATGTGCCTGGATAATATGCTGTTTTACCAATTTTTCTTTTCTCCTTTGTTTTTTTAACCTAATAATAGCTAATTCAATAATAATGTGAATTCTAAAGTGTTAGAAACTATCAGCCTATCATAGTGAGAAAAGATGAAACAAGTAAAAATTGAGATATTTATGAATGTAGTGGCTGCATATGAGGTCCATTGCTTGAAAGTAGATTTGTTGCTTAAGGACAGGCACTGTGAAGAAAATATGTCACCTTTAAAAAGACGTGTAGAAAGAGAAACAAATTGAGGAGATGCACAAATGAAGAAGTAGATGTTAGATGTACCGTAGAGCATAAGAAATAGAGTAAGAGATGAAAATTAGTCTAACACTAACTCAGTTGAAGGCAGGGGATTTTTAAGGAATTTGGTAGATTATGTGCTTAAGGCAAGTAGGTCTCAAACCAAAGATACTAACTGGGCTCTCAGCCAGATCATATTGGTACAACCCATTGCGTTCATGACTATCAAGGCATCCCTTACAACACTTGAGAACACCAGGAAAGTTGAGAGTGGGGAGTCCTATATTGACAGATTTTGAAGTGGGCGAAAAGGTCTATTTTGAGCAAAAATGTTCAATAGAACATATGTCAGCAAGGAAGAGAATATTCTGCTTAGATTTACAGCTGAAAAGGCCTGTCTTACACCCTAATTTGAGGGAAATGTACCCAAGGAATGAAAACTTAAAGTTCTATTACTTTTTTCTTGAACAGATGAACCTTATACCTTTTCACTTAGAGAACACTTAACCTTACCAGTCTTAGGTTCTCTTTATTTTTCAGTAGGATTATTCCCTCATTTTTAAATTTTAATGTAAGCATCCAGGTTACCAAGTGTTATGACCTGAAGGAGGACAGAAACAATATACATGCTAACATGGAAAGGAAAAATTTCACAGGACTACAATCATATACAAAGAGCTACAGATAACTATGGAATGTTGAGAGTAGAAGAAAGTAGTCTTCCCTAAGGAAGAGTCCAGTTAGTTATCCAATTTCAAGTGATCATCCCAGGAATCACATACTTACAGGGAACATTATGCTACATATTTAACAATAGATAAAGAGGCTAGAATTCACTAATTTGAGAGAGAGAAAGGGCAGGATGCACAAATAGGAGTAGTTGGAGAACAGAAATGGAGTAAGGAAAAGGATGTTTATTTTAATATCAAAATAAAAAATACCCTGCATGATCTGTATCGCTATCATGACTGGTTACTTTATTCTTTAAACACCTATATGCTCCAGGGAGGAGAAACATGAGACCAATTCCTGATTGAACTTTTAGATCTTAAATATGGGAAATCTGCCTTTTCTATTCTGGCTCATGAAATAATACCACAGAATATGTTCTCAGAAAACCATTTGCACCTAATTATCTTCTTTTCTGCCTGATTCTGTCTCTGACTTGAGAGTACTTTTCTCTTCCTTAATGAGAAATAATCATTGTTATAGCACTTTCCAAAATTTTTCTCTACCTTATATTTGAGGTCAGGTTCAAAGTCAACAAAGGTAAAGCTAAAACCAGGATCCAGAACATATGGTTGATGAAATGATTTCCTTCATTCATAGAACAAACATTCTTTTGAGGTAAAATGATAGAGGAGACTTTCAAGAAATAGTGTGCAGATAGAGGCAGGAAAGACAATCGTCAGTACCACCACACCAGGAGTTTACAATTTAGAGGAAATTTTCAACATTTATGTGCACATATTCTTATGAAGTTATGGGGGACTTTGTTATACCGATGACATCATGCCTGAGTCTATAGATCAGTTATAACCAAAATGTAATAAAATATAGCCCAGGATGGTAAGTGCTAATCAACTAGAGGTGGGAAAAGGGTTATCCTTCCCCAGATCTGTACTATAGCCATTAAATGAAATTTTATACTAGAATAGTATACTTATTTATATCCACATAACAAAATGGTATGCATTTATTTTAAAGTCACATGTGTTGTGCACAGTGCACTTGCATAAATAATTTTAATGATAAAGTATATGAGTATATTTTAGATTTCCACCTAAAGTAATAAGTATTCTTCTATATTTCTCACACATTTGGAATGAGTTGTAATATGATATATCCTTTTTTGAATTCTGATAGAGTCTATCTAGTTTCATGATACTACATTTATACATACTGTAAATATTCCACTCATAGAGGAATACTCTGGAATCTTAGATTTCGGTCGCTTCAGTTTCTAGAGTGTGAGATCTTGGGACATAGAGATTAATGGATCAGTTTAATTTCCTGATGATGTAATCAGTTTGGCAGGCTTCATGGATAATGTGTACTTTAAAAAATGGAAGACATGGATTCAGTGGACATTATTATGCCTGAGCCTTGTCAGTTAGTTAGTACCTATATAATTTAAAGTAAGTAATTGACTTTACTGTGTCTTTGTGTTCTCACTTGTAAAACTATGAAGTATATATATCTACTCACTATTTTTGTAAGGATATTGCGAGTCATTAATGAGATAAGACTATAACATGGCTTTGAAAAATGTAAAATACACCCTTGAAAGGACTTTTAAATTATACTTTCAATTTGCATATAATAATTTTATATGTCATTTATTATATTGTTATTATCATATTTCCTTATTCTTACCCTCATTTAAGTATTCAGGGACTCTATTGCCCATTTTTTATTACCAACATTATAAATTGATACATATAACCCTCTAGGCGATAGAAACTACCTTTCAGTCTCTAGTGGGTATAATTTTAGTCATTCTGTGAGCATGCAGTCACTACAATGCTGCATGACAAGAAAGAAACATTTCAAATTTTAGACATATAAAATAAAAATACTGGGTCTGGAGAGATGGTTCAGAGGTTAAGAGCATTGGCTGTTCTTCTAAAGGTCCTGACTTCAATTCCCAGCAAATTCATGGTGGATAACAACCATCTATAATGATATCTGGTTTCCTTTTCTGGCATGCAGGCATACATGCAGGCAGAACTTGTATATGTAAGAAATAGATAAATAAAAATAAATAATTAACAAACCATACTTGAATTTGATATTTTCACACTGTTATTCCTATTGACATAATGCAAATATTAATTAAAGTACAGTCTTTTTAGTCCTATAAGTATTAAATTCATGAATCCTCCAAAGACTTTTGTTGATTTCCAAATAGCTTAAAATCCTTGGCTTGTCCAACAAAGGCTTTGACTCTTGGTGGCCAGTCTGTCTACCCCTCTAACTGGCTCTGTTCTTGATGTTCCTCTACTCAAGGGGTGACCTTATTCTAATCGTAATGTGCTACCAAAGATTTTCTTTTTTAAAAAAATTTTGAAGTAGTTTATTTTTTTATATACAAGTACCAATTATATCACATTATTTCTACCTTATTAATTATTTGTAAAAGAAAAAGTTTGGTTTTCTGTTAAATTGTAACACTAATTAATTACATAAGTTTCTAATTTTAACTTCTTACTGACTTTGAAATAATTATTAACGTTGTCTTTGGCAATGGGGCCCCACTGGCAATTTTCAGAGAGTGATCTTTTGTCCTAACATCAACATGGGTTGTTTATAGATCTCCACAGGATGTTTACTCCTTGGCCAAAAACTCAAAGGAATGTAACCCAGTTCTACCTCTGAAAGCCTTGCCTGGCTACCAAAGATGACCCAGTTCAGAATATGTATCCTCCATTACTATTAGACCGTACTTGGGTCACCTTCATAGATTTTAGAGAGTCTTCACTGCAATGCTTCCACAATGCATCCCACATGCCCCCTAATTTCAACTGCATCTTCCTGTATTCTCTTTCTCCTTCTATTTCCTCTTGTTCCACGCTTGCCTGATTATTCCTGCTCCCAACTTCACCTATCCTCAAAGCACTCAGAAACTTTATTCTATTTTTCCTTCCCTGCATAGTCAATGCATCCACCTAGAGTCCTCCTTTTATACTCTCTGGGTCTGTGAACTGTAGCTTGATTATCATTTACTTATCGATAAATACATAACATATTTGTCCTTTTCGTTTTGGGCTACCTTCTCAGTCTAATTTTTCCTAGTTGTATCCATTTGCCTGAAAATTTCATAGTTTCATTTTTAGTAGCTGAGTTATACTTCATTGAGAAAATTTACCACAGTTTCTTCATCCATTCTTTGGTTGAGGAACATCTAGGTTGATTCTAGTTTCTGGCTATTATGAATAAACCTGCTATGAACATAATTGATCAAATGTCCTTATGGTAAGATGGAGTCAAGGGTGGTATAGATTGGTCTGGAGCTACATCAATTCCAACTTTCTGATGAACTCCCATGTTGATTTCCATAGTGGTAGTACAAATTCACACTCCTACTAGTAATGGATAAGTGTTTCCATTGCTAGATATCCTTGCCAGAGTGTGTTGTCACTTATGATATTGGTCTCAGCCATTCTTACAGGTGTAAGATGGAATATCAAAGTAAGTGTGACTTGCATTTCCCTGATGACTAAGGCTACTGAACATTTCTTTAAGTGCTTCTCAGTCATTTGCAATCTTACCAGAAGTTCTCTAACACTCCATGCCAGTGTATTCTACCAAAGATGTTACCCTGCATCCCCTACACCTGGTTTCCTCTTTTTTGTTCTGATTCACAGAATTTTGATGATGTATTTATTAGATATATAACAGCCTAGATAGGGCATGTAAATGCTATGCATAAACCAGACCTCCCTTAAATAAGCAGAGTGTGATCACCTCAGCCAAATATCATAGAGTTAGGGAACTTACAAAGTCAACTACAGGTTAATTAATACATCATTCTTAATTATGTTATACATTACCAAATTACTATATGGTCATTTGTCTATGAATGTCAATTAGTATTCAGTAATTTTTTTGTGAATATTTTTTGCAGAGCCCTAGGTTCAAACTTTGAGAGACTGACCCCAAGTTGTTTCTCTTAGGTATATTTAAACACAGAACAATGATCTGGTGAAAACCAGGTATATCTAAATCCCTGAGGGACAAATTAAATTAGATACAACTCAGCTGTGACTACAATGAAACTATTTGTAAAGTACATGTGGCACCTTCCATAAAGAAAAATTCTATAGATTGACTAAGAAAAATAGGCTTATCAGAATCGATCTGGAGGAGGGTCCAGTCTTCAGCCACACAGATTGTGCAAAGTCACCAGGCTAGAAAGCACCTCTGCCCAAGGCTTCTAGGAAGAAAATAGGTTTCACATTCCTTCTCTTGAAGGAACAACTATGTGTGCTTAACATTCCAGGTTACCCTACTCCTTTTCTGTGAGCAAAAGGACCTCCATGTGCCCTACAAAATTTCAAGTGTGGTGTAGATCATGGCCAATATTCTAGCTAATTTAATGTTATCTTCTACTTTAGATTACATAAGCAGCTGCCAAATTAATGTGGTAGCCTGAGAAACTCAGTTATCAGATGCCATGTGGAATAAGAAAAATGAAATAATGAGGTAATTTATATTACTTGTCCTACTTACTATTTTATTGCCATGAGGAGACACCACGACCAGGGTACAATTTAGAAGAAAGCAATTAATTTGGGCCTTGGTTACAGTTTTAGAAAACTAGTCAATGATCAACATGGTGGGAAGCTTGATGGCAGGCAGGCAGGCATGGTCCTGGAATGTTAACTGAGAGCTCACATCTGATCCACAAGTTGTAGGCAAAGACAGAGTGAGACTAGGCCTGGCATGTGCTTTTGAAAACTTAAAACTCATATTCACTAACAGGGACACACCTACTGCAATAGGGACATTCCTCCTAATATTTTCCAAACAATTTCACTAATTGTGGGCCAAGCATTCATATATGTGAGTCTATGAGTACCGTTCTCTTTCAAACCACCACAAAACTATAGTCCAAAGTTAAGGTTAGTTCTTTTCCATATATGAAATCAAGCCAGAATGATGTTCTAGAAATCTGATAATTAATCCTCATACTATTGAAGAAAAATTCATAAAAATCCATAATTTCTTAGTAACTTATTATAAATCGACTGTGTATATGGTAGTATTGAGAATACTATCAGTGATTACAAAGAAAGGTATTAAATGAGAGTTTTGTGAAAAATCTAGAGCACCAATAAACAAGAGCATTTATAGAAAACAGTTTTTCTTAAAATTTGTCAATGTTATATATTGCTATAATTTTCATGTCACTGTTTCAATAAGTGGAGGAATTCACTAACTAAAAATTGATTTTTGTTAGTACATTATGACTTTCATATTAAGTTTATAAATTGAAAATTAGATATAATTATTCAGCAAGTCATGACTCAGCATTTGCATAAAAAAGAGCTGTCATTGTTGCCATGTTTTACCTGTGAGGATTTTAGTTAAGCACCTGAATTTTCACAAATGCAACTTTAGAGACGATAATTCACTTATGAACTATTTTATGTTAACACATCCATGAATATGCTTGTGGGTGTATACTGTCTCCCTTTCTAGTTTATGAATATGTGTGATAGTCATCACTTCAATTATGTGCTAGAATCTCATCAACATTTTGAAAAAAAGATATCATATACTCTAAGTATTCAAATGGTATCTAGTATTTCACATTATTAAAATTTCAGAAGCCCTGTGGATGTCTCTTGTCTGTGTTCCTCTTAGAGGCCATGTTTGTGCCTGGGGCCCATGCTGCTGCCTGATCCCATGTTGATGTCTGTGGCCTGTGCTCCTGCCAAGAGTCATGATGGTGTTTCTAGTTCTCTTATTTAGTACAACTGCTATGCGCCTAGGTAACCAAAGCAAAAGTGTGGGTATCATCCAAATATCCAGTCAATTATAATATTTCGTCAGATTATTTTTGTGTTTTCTCACTGGAATGTCTGATTTTACACCATACACCCATAGTAAGAGGGCTTAAATTTCTTTTTAAGTTTCAAAATATCTTTTACCATGTTCTAGACTTTCAGATATGATTCTCTCCAATATATTTTTATACAAATTGTTTAGTATCTTTTCAAAAACAAATATGAATGTGTGAATCCTTAAAATTCTTCAGTAATCCCTATTCTTACCTCTTAGAGATAAAATAACAACTTTGAGGTATGAGGATTTTTCAGTTATTTTAAATTTAATTTTAGTAATAATTTTTTTAATTTTATTAATTTATTCTTGTTACATCTCAATGGTTATCCCATCCCTTGTATCCTCCCATTCCTCCCTCCCTCCCATTTTCCCCTTATTCCCCTCCCCTATGACTGTTCCTCAGAGGGATTACCTCCCTCTGTATATGCTCATAGGGTATCAAGTCTCTTCTCCGTGACCTGCTGTCATTCCTCTGAGTGCCACCAGGTCTCCCCCTTCAGGGGACATAGTCAAATGTGAGGCACCAGAGTACGTGAGAAAGTCATATCCCACTCTCCACTCAAGTGTGGATGGAGACTGTTCTGACTATTGGCTAGATCTGGGTAGATGTTTAAAGTTTACCGCCTGTATTGTCCTTGGCTGTTGCCTTAGTTTGAGCGGGACCCCTTGTATACTACATATTTTAATCAAATTCACTGAACTACTTTTACCACCTTGAAAATTCAAATCCTTTCATTTTCAGTAATCCACTGAATCCAATTTGTGCTGCCTCTATATTTGTGGGTTTAGAGCCACAAGCTTGAATATGCTACTAGGGAGCAAATAGTTAAAGAAAATTCATTCTCCCTTTCCCAGATATGATTATTGAACCATTAAGGAAAAGTTTGTTATGTAAATGTACCACTTGTGCCTGAGTATTGCATTAACCCTTAGTCTCTGAGTCTTGACCAGCTGTGAGTTTCTTCCTTAAATACTGTCTATTGTGCAAAGAAGCATCTCTGATGAGGCTGTAATAATATATAGGTATTGAGATACAAATTTTAAAAATACTTTGATATATTTTGACATCCTAGAGTAATAGTAGGTTGACCCCTGGAGCCTGGAAGCATTGTTGATTCTTCTCTGTTTCCTTTCTTTTCCTTTCCTTTGCTATCCTATCATTTCTTTTCATCTTATTTGTCTTTTTTACATATATGCATTTATTTATTTGTTTGTTTAAAGACAGTATTTCTCTATATAACCCTGTCTGTCCTTGAACTCACTGTGTATACCTATGTGGGCCTCAAACTCACAGACGTAGACCTGCCTGAGATTAAAGGCATTTGCCACCATGCTTAGCTCCCAATTTTGCATTCTTAGCCAGATTTGCAATGCTTTTCATGTATTTTTCTCTTATTTGGTGGCCTCTACATTTGATTAGCAAGCAGTTGGTTATCTGAAGATTTGTGCCACTATAGCACTTGTTGGCATATCTTTCTATGTTGATCATCGTTGTAGTTTACAGGGTTCTCAGCTGTGTAAAATCATTGATGACTTCTTTTTACCAACAGCTTACATAGTGCTTCCTCATACTAAGAATGCAAGCCAAGAGGAAGAATTCTTCCTTGTCAGTGCCACCTTGATTCCTCCATATGCTGGTATCAAAATATGTCGTGTCTTTACAATTGTCTGTATTGTTTGGGGAGTCTCTATGACACCTCTAACCAACAACTCAAGAGGAACTTTATACTTGATAAATTTTAGCCTTTTTGAGCCTTGCTTTATAAAGTAACATAAGTTAAGTTCTTTTAATGAATATTTTATAAAATATAAAAATTAATCATATACATTATATAATTGTGCAAATACACACATGTATGATAAATCAGTATATTATAAATCAGTATGTTTCCATAAGGCTTTTTCAAACATCCTTAGTGTACATTATCCTGACCCCTGAAGTCTTATATGTCCTATCACTCTATGCCTAAACTTACCTAAACCTCCCACACTATGACAGTAATAAGTTTCCCTCAAATTATATAATATCATTTTGAAATATGTTATCTTTCATGTTATGCAACTATGTTAGCTCTTAATATGCTATAAAGATGTTTTTAAACCTATAGTTACATAATGGCTACTATCAGCATACCGATTTTGATGCAGAAAATAGTCTTAAACACATGAACACTAGGGTTTATATTTTTTTATTCTTATGGACAAATTGCTGATAAAGAGGCAGTTTTAATCTATGGAACATATTACATGGTAGTTAATTTATGAAGGCATTAAATGTTTTAAAATATAAAAACATACTCAAATTTATTTTAAATCAGTAGGACATGGATTTCTGTTACATTTAAGACAATCTGTTTAATTGAGGTATATATTGTAGGCTTGTAATTTTTACCACTTGGAAGGCTGAGTCAGGACTATCATAAGTTCAAAGACTTCCTGGGAAAACGCAGCTTCAGCAGTTTAATAAAACCTGCCTCAAAATAAAAAGTAGAATGTATTGAGAATATAACTGAGTGTTAAAGCATTTTCCTAGCTAATACATATGATTTACTAGGTTGAATGCCAGAAATATCAAAATAAATAATAAATGAGTAAATATAAATAATTCATCTAGAAAATGTCACCAATTTAACAAATCCCACTTTTATTTTAAAATATTTGTTTCAATTTAGTTGTTTTAATTTATTTTCTTCAAGATTAATTCCATCAACTTAAGCATTGCCAGTACACTTAGTGTTGCTTTTAAAGCTCTATATACAGAAACAGATGGATCACAGTAGTTTCATAAAAAGGAACACTGGGTAAAGAAATGCTCTTGAATGTATTCAAGTATGTGTTCCCTATAAGATTTATGTTATATCTAGCTACTTTCCTTCTGAGTCTTACTAAACCATTTGTTGCTATTTAAGGACTTCCTTAACATGGTCATCCAGAAATAAAAAAAAAGAACTGGAATCTTTTAATATTTCATATTGCATATGAATGGTCATAGAAAGTCAGAATGCCTTACTGGATTTATGGAGTCCAGTAGAAGAGTAAACATGGCACCTTATATATCACAAGTTATGTATTTATAACACATGCCAAATCAACACACACTTTGGAAACAAAATCATTATGATGATATGGAGTCTAGATTTGGAGATCTCTAACTCCCTAGAGTTCTGTACTAAACAAAGTAGTTTTGAAGGTTCTTATCTCTGGTCTCTGGAGTTGAATTTACCCTTTTTAAATTGAAAAAATAAGAACAAGGTAAGAAAAACTATACAATTACTAAATATAGACAACTGTTTAGGATGATTTCTCAATTAGTGATTGACAGGAGGAGGCCCAGCTCATTGTGAGTGATATCAACCCTGGGCTTGGGTTGTATAAGAAATTAGACTGAACAACTAATGGTGAGCAAGCCTCCATGGCCAATGTATCAGCTTCTGGTCCAGGTTCCTGCCCTGTATGATCTCCTGCCATCATTGTTTTTGATAATGTATTACTACATGAAACTGTGAGCAAATAAACAATTTCTGCCCTAGGTCAAATTTGTCATGGTGTTCCATCACAGCAATAGTAACCTTAACTAGGACAAGGTGGAACCTGGATAATGGGGTGGGGGTATTTCTGTGCCAAACTTTACCATGTTGTTTTGGAAAGTATTGTGAAGGGACTTTGTAACACTAGACAAGAAAAGCCATAAAGGGCTGAGTGCTCAGAGTGCTGTTCTGTAGGAGCTTGGATGATAAGAATGTTAAGAACAGAGCACACAATGGATATGTGGCTCCTTTTCTACCCATGTTTGCCACAGTATTTTATCACAGCAATAGTACCCCTAACTAAGACAGCAAACATAAGACCAGGAAAAGTCTTTTTTATTGTTATTTTAATATTTTGAGCCCATTTTTTGTTTTGAACAAGTTAGAGATCCTTATTCTGAAAGCCACCCTCTATATGGCAAGTACCCTGTGAAAAGCATTAACAGACAAGCAAACCTGGTAAATGCAAATGCAAGCTCTTCAATATAAGTGCCTAGCTTAAATTCTACCTCCACTATTAGTGAACGTTATACGTTTGAGTCATGTACCTTCACAATCAAATCTACCTGGTAGGCTTGTTATGAAATTCAAAGTGCAGTAACAGGACCATAAGACACACCTGACCATAAGATACACCCATTTTTAGAGCAGTAAAACAAGAAAAACAGTAAAAACAGAAATCAGAGTTCGGTGTTTGTTCTGTCTATGATCCATTGACATCTGAGGAGTTAGGTTGGCAGGTAGTCCTGGTGGACAGTGCCCTAACTGGCATGAGAATGAGGAGCTAGGAGAGGCATGTGATGGGCACTCATAATGGTCCAGCATTTGACATACCATCATTGGCTCTCCTACAATACAACCTCTAACAAAACTAGGCTGTCTCAAACCCTTGGCAACAGGATTGTTTACCTGTACACCAAGAAGGTTGGGAAAGCACCTAAATCTGCATGCAGTGTGTGACCAGGTTCGTGCTGTGAGGCCCAAAGTCCTTATGAGATTGTCTAAGTACAGGCAGTTATTTCATTCAAATGTCAAATGTAGCCAAGTATGATGGTAAACAGCATTAATAGCATCAACTGGGAGGCTAAGATATGAGTATCACAATGTTCCAGCCAGTCTAATCAACGTAGCAAGAATCTGTCTAAATAATGTCAGATACATATAAAAAATAACAACTAGCTAGTTAAAGAAAGTAGAGGTATGTATCTACTGTAAGCATTTCTTATACTTAAAAGCAAATGTTTGGTTTCTCACACTGCTTCTTTATTGTTATTTTCCAAATTTTTTACTTCTAACTCTCATTCTTCCATCCACCTCCATGAATTTCAATCTCTAGTACAAATACCCTAGGATTCTGTCAACTCCTCTAAGAGCTGCAATGAAGTGAGTTTAAAGACTTGGATTTGATGTTTAGTAGATTCTTCCTGGTATTTAACCTCAGGAGCCAGGATTTGTTTGCTAACCTCATAGACATAAACATAAATGTCATCAATGTATAGAATTTATAATCATCAAATGAATGGGAAACATGAGATACTCTATGTGGTTATAATAGGAAAAGAATGACCTAAGAATATTTTACTACAATGCAGTAGGCTTACATTTTTCATGACTGACTTTATCCAGCTAAACAAATTGTAGAAGAAAAGTTTATTTGCCATAATATAATCCAAAGAAGGGAAGCAGATGACTATAAATAACATTTATTTGAACTATACCATAACCTAACAAATCAAAATCATTCAATACAAGAATATTGTGGAACAGAAGAATCCACTTTGTGTGAATACTTCCAAGTTTCTGTTATACTACCTTTAGCCCATTTCAAACCAAGCAGCATTTTTATGTGACTAATATATCTTGTATTAGGAAGCATAGGACACTTTTGTAGGAACTTACTGACATCTCCTAGATTACTTCCTTATTTCTGACTTTGTCTTTTTTCCGAGTCTTGCTTTCCTTACATCCCACAATCTCCCTCGGAAAGATTATGTGTCAGTATTATTTTATATTGTTTCTGTGTTTTTATTTATCATTATCTCATACAATACATCCCAACCACAGGCTTTCCTCCTTTCACTCTTTCCACTCTTCCCACTTCCCTTTTGCTCAGATCCACTGCTTCTCCACTTAGGATCAGAAAAGAACAGGCTTCCTGGTATATCAACCAAACATGGCATAACAAGATCCAATAAAGCTAGCACAAAACCTCATATCAATGCTGGATGAGGCAACTAAGTAAGAAGAAAATGGTTACAAAAGTACACAAAAGCATCAGAGACAGGCACTGCTCCCAATGTTAGGAGACACCCAAGAACATCATGCTCCATAGCTATGTAATTTTGTTACAATTATTTCCTCTGTCTTAACCTGGGGTTCTTCTCCTCCCTCTATACTTGTCATTCATGGTTTTCCTCCTCTCATTGTGCTCAAGATTTCCCAAATATTTTGTTCCTGAGTATTTTTAGATTTATCTTTTTGACTGAGCTATGTATTTCTTCTACCTTATCTTTAAGAGTTGAAATTCCCTACTCTATGTCTTTTAATCTGTTGGTGAGGCTTACTTCTGATGTTCTTGTTTGACATCCTGAGTTTTTTATTTCCAGTTTTATTTCAGTTAGTGTTTTCTTTAGTGATTCTGCTTCTTTTTTAAATTCTACTTTCATGTTTTGAATTATTTTAATTATTTTATTCAACTATGTGTTTGTGTTTTCCTGGTCTTCATTAAAGCATTTATTCATACCCTCTTTAAGGTCTTTGTTGTAAAGTAATTCTTATTTTGAAAACCTTGTCTCATGGTTAAGCTAAATTGCCTTTTTCAGGGCCTATTACAATAGGATTTCTGGCTTCTGAAGGCTGCATATTGTCTTAGATATTCACCTTTTTTGTTTTGTTTTGTTTTGTTGCCCTGATGTTATGATATTTGAAATGTTTCTTGGCAAATATTCTCTGTCTTGTATTTTTTGAGTGGCTGCTCCCTTCTTTCAATGCTATTGCTACTCTGGATCTTATCCAAGTGTATGTATGTTGCATCTTTAATAGAGAGTATTTCTGAGAAATGGTGGGTGGGTCTAAACGTCTGAATGAAATTAACTATCTATCCTATCTCAACTCCAATAACTAAACTCCTTTATCTTGACCTAAAAGGATCTTATCCCCTAACCAACTAAATTTGTTTGTAAAGCTAAACTTTCTGGCCTTCAACATCCCTCAGAGACTTGAGAAGAAATAAAACTTAAATTCCTGAGTGAACCAGAAGTGCAGGTTAGCAACTTCCAAGATGAACGATTTGACTGAGGCAGTTTGCTGTCTGAATAGTCACCCAACATTCTCTATAATGTTGTATCATCATCTGCACCCTTCTGGCCCAACATATCTGACAGACATATTTGTGAGGTAGGAACTCTTGAGAACTTGCTTACCCTGTCTTGGCAGAGTTTGGCCATTGACTCTGCCTGCATCCTTTTATAGGCAGAATTCTGTCTGTGGTAGAAACAAGGACATTTTACCCAGTGGCTTGTTTACTACATTTGAAACTATTTCCATAAGGAGGTTTTTTGATATAATCATCCTCTTTGAAGTAAGCTGGGTGTTGTCAAGAGTTATCTTGTATTTAGACCCAGCAAGACAGCAAAGAAGTTTACTTCAAGCTTGAAAAATACAAGTAGTCAAACCACTATGAATGTAATATTTATAAAACTCATGATTTTCACATGATTCTCCCTGTTGTATGTAGTTTGTTTTATACATATGCAATAAAATAAATGTAAAAAATGAAAAATTAATATCATTTGTGAGAATTGTTTGTAAATTAGATATTCCTTTTAGGACCTGCCTAACTAGACAAGAAATGCAGTAAATTAAATGACTTCTGCTCTCTCTGTTGAAAAAAAACAAGGGAGAGAGAGAGAGAGAGAGAGAGAGAGAGAGAGAGAGAGAGAGAGAGAAATGGTGGGTATTACAAAGGAGTGGATAAGGAAATGGTAAAAGGGAGTATAGAAAAGAACAAGTGAAATCTTGGGTGTGTACCACAAAGGTGGATTTCATAGGGGATAAAGGTGTACTGGGAGGAAGAGTTCCTGTGAGCAGGCCGCAGCAGGACTAAAAGTAAGTCTAGAGAGATCATAATGTAGTACTGGAAGGATAATAACAGACATTTATCTGAGTCCTAGCCTAGTATGGCAACTGGGTCTTCTGGTAGAGAATAGTAATGTGAGTTGTATGGTGTCAAAAATGAATAGATATGGGCTAAAACAAAATGCTAAATGGGGCAGTGGAAAAAAACTTGTCAACTCTTATAATATTTAACTTACAACTCTCTTTCCTTTCAAATTCAATTCTATATCAGTGGCAATTAACTGTGCATCAAAATCTGTTGCCACTCTTGTCTTTCTTTGAGACAGGTTTTCTCTGTGTAACCTTGTGTGTCATAGACTTCTTTTGTAGACCAGGCTGGCATTGAACTCATAGAGATCTCTCTGCCTCTGTTCCCCAAATGCTAGGATTACAGGAGTGTGCCATTGTGCCCGGTATGCCACTCTTTTTTCCACTTTTAAAAATTAATTTATTTATTCACTTTATCTTGTATTAAATATTTTTTATTTTTACATATACATTTATATTATTACACATATATACAATAGACTACCTACAGCACAAAGAACCATGAAACAATCAGGAATTATATAAATGTTATATTCTTAGTGTTTTGACAGCCTTGAAGAAAATATCTTTCTTATCTTGGTATGTCTAAAACTCTGAATGAAAATCAGTATCTATAATATCTCATCATTATCAAATCAAAACATCTATCTAGACATAAAAATATCTTAATCCCTACACAAATAAGCTTCATTATAAAACTAAGCTACCTGGTCTTAAACCCATTCAGAGATTTGAGAAGGAATAAAACTTCATCTGAGTATACAGGGCTGCAGGTTAGCAGCTTCCCAAGTGGAAAGATGGCAGGCTCTGTTCATCCTGGCCATAGACCTGTTCCTCCTCACCTCCCAGTCTCATCCTCCTTCCCTCCTGCCTCCCCCATCCCTATTCCTCAGAAAACAGGAGCCCCAGTTCTTGTCTACCCCAGGTCATCAAGTTGCATCAGGACTGAGTGCATCCTCTTTCCTTTTGTCCTGAAAATGCAGTCCTGCCAGGGGCAAGTGATCAAAAAGCTGGCAACATTTGTAGTCCCATCCATTTGTCCACAAATTTCAGGATTTCTTTGTTTTTAGTAGCTGAGTAGTATTCCATTGTGTAAATGTACCACAGTTTCTTTATACATTCTTCTACTGAGGGACACGTGGGCTGTTTCCAGGTTCTGGCTATTATGAATTAGGCTGCTATGAACATGGTTGAGCATATGTCCTTGTTGTGTGCTGGAGCCATTTATGGGTATATTCCAAGGAGTGGAATAGCTGGGTCTTGAGTCTTCTCAGTTTTCTGAGATAGCACCAGATAGATTGCCAAAGTGGTCGTACAAGTTTGCATTCCCACCAGGAATGAAGGAGTGTTCCTCTTTCTCCACATCCTCTCCAGCATGTGGTGTCGCTTGAGTTTTTGATCTTAGCCATTCTGATGGGTGTAAGGTGGAATCTCAGAGTTGTTTTGATTTGCATTTCCCTGATGACTAAGGAGGTTGAGCATTTCTTTAAGTGTTTCTCAGCCATTTGATATTCTTCTGTTGAGAATTCTCTGTTTAGTTCTGAGCCCCATTTCTCAATTGGGTTATTTGGTTTCGTGATGTTTAATTTCTTGGGTTCTTTATATATTTTGGATATTAGACCTTTGTCAGATGTAGGGTTGGTGAAGATCTTTTCCCAGTCTGTAGGCTGTTGCTTTGTTCAATAGACAGTGTCTCCAACCTTACAGAAGCTTCTCAGCCTCATGAGGTCCTATTTTTTAATTGTTGACATTAAGGCTTGGGCTATTGGTGTTCTGTTCAGGAAGTTGTCTCCTGTGCCAATGTGTTCCAGGCTCTTCCCCACTATTTCTTCTAACTGATTTAGTGTTTCTGGTTTTATGTTGAGGTCTTTAATCCACTTGGATTTGAGTTTTGTGCATGGTGACAAATATGGGTCCAATTGCATTTTTCTACATGTAGACATCCAGTTAGACCAGAACCATTTGTTGAAGATGCTATCCTTTTTCTATTGAATAAGTTTGACTTCTTTGTCAAAAATCAACTGACCATATGTGTGTGGATTCATTTCTGGGTCTTTGATTTGATTCCATTGATCAACCAGCCTATTGCTGTGCCAGTACCATGCTGTTTTAATTACTGTTGCTCTATAGTACAGCTTCAGATCAGGTATGGAGAGTCCTGCAGAGGATCTTTTATTGTACAGGATTGTTTTTGCTATTCTGGGTTTTGTTTCTCCATATGAAGTTGAGAATTGATTTTTCAATGTCTTTAAAAAATTCTGTAGGTATTTTGATAGGGATTGCATTGAATCTGTACATTGCTTTTAGTAAGATGGCTGTCTTTACTATGTTAATTCTCCCGATCTACGAACAAGATCATACTGAGTGAGTTAACCCAGGAGCAGAAAGACTCACATGGTATATACTCACTTATAATTGGGCACTAGTCCAAAACGCGCATCCCATGAAAGTCTTCACTTACCAGGAGATTGGAATAGATGTGAGAACATCCTACTGAGACTCTAGGTAAGAGAAATATAGGAGATGAGGAAATAGAAGGACCCAGAGTGTCCTAGAAACCTACAAGAAGAACATCATGATGTGTGGACCAGGACCCAGGGGTGTCTGGTCAAACTTTTGCACTAACCAAGGACAATACAGTAGTAAATATCGAACCCCTACTCTGATCTATCTAATGGACAGGACATTCTCCACAGTTATGTGGAGAGCAGGGACTGATTCTGACATCAACTCTTGTGTTCCATATTTGACCACCTCCCCTTAGTGGGGAGGCCTGGTGGTACCCAAAGAAAGAATAAGCAGGCTACCAAGATGAGACTTGATAGCCTATGACCATATAGTAGGGGAGGAGGTCCCCATCGGTCATAGACCTAGGGGAGGGGAATAGGGTGAAAGTGGGAGGGAGGGAGGAATGTGAGGATACAAGTGATGGGATAGCAACTTAGTTGTAATCTGAATAAATTAATAAAATTTAGAAAAAAATTAAAAAATGGCAACAGACCATGTCAGAAAAGCCCCTGCTCCACTTACTACAGTACCCACATTAAGCCTGAGCTAACCATAGGCTTAATCTTTGTAGGGAGCCAATTTCCAGTCCATGCATGGTCCTTGGGTGTTGCTTCAATTTCAGCAAGTCTCACTGAGATCTGTTTTTCTTCTTGTATAGCTCCTGTCCCCTCCAGCTCCTTTACTCCTTTCCTCTACTTTTTCACAAGACTCTGTACACATCACCCAATGTTTGGCATTGAGTCTCAGCATCTATTTCGAGGTGCTGCTTGATAGATTCCCTCAGAGGAATATTTGGCTAGGCTCCTGTCTGCAAGCATAACAGAGTATCATTAATAGTTCCAGGATTTGGTCCTTTCCCATTGATGGGTCTTGGCCTGGGCATCCTGAGTAAGGTAACCCAGACCCAGAAAGGCACACTTGGTAAATAACCATATAGTACAGGATAAATGTACTATAATGCACAGACCCAAGGGAGGAAGTTTAAATTAATAAATGTTAAGGCAATAGTCAACCTCAAATAGACACTGTGCATATCCAATTGCATACTTACCAAATTCTAGCTGATCCAATATTCTAGAAATAATTCTAAACATTCAAAGCTGGTGTGATGTCCCAGATCTCCTGTGTCCCATCTTTTGTCTTTCAATCTTTTTGTTGCCAAACATGTAATTAATAAAGTTTTTAGAGACATTCAAAAAAAGAGAATTAATATATAGTTCTTAGTCTATGTAGAAAAAAGCTAGAAAATGCAGTCTATGTATTAGTCGCTTAGCATTTGTTGTTGTTTTTTAATTTTTATTATTTATAAATTTATTCTTGTTACATCTCTATGGTTATCCCATCCCTTGTATCCTCCCATTCTCCCCTCCCTCCCATTTTCCCCTTATTCCCCTCCCCTATGACTGTTCCTCAGAGGGATTACCTCCCCCTGTATATGCTCATAGGTTATCAAGTCTCTTCTTGATGACCTGCTGTCCTTCCTCTGAGTGCCACTAGGTCTCCCCCTCCAGGGGACATAGTCAAATGTGAGGCACCAGAGTATATATTACTGATAATGCCATTAATTTTTAGTAATGTAATGTGAGTAGAAGTTATGTTGCAATGCAGGAATGCCTTTCTCATATTTTTTTCCATTGGCCCACCCAGTAATTTTGAAACACTAGGAGATGAAGCCTAACACAGAGGCATTCAACATTCATGGACACTATGTAAAGGGATTTTCTTCAGATAGTAAATAACAACTGAAATTGTTGAATATATTTGCTATAGCAATTTTCATCAACATAAGTAATGCACAAATGGATAAAAAAAAGTGCTTCAGCTAAGAAAAATGCTTACATGTCTCATAATGGAAAGAGGAGATTTAAATACATTTAAGTGGAATACAGTCAAATTTTATGTTTTGTTTAAGATCATTTGTGGTGAATAATATTGTCTGTTTTGAAGTAATATTACAACCTTGGGCAGCTGAATTACATCAGTTTTTATTTCTATGCACATACTCTGTTTTGTCTTCAAGGTTCAGTACTACTGACATATAACAATTTATTTGTTTCTTTTAATTTCCATGTTTAAATGTCTGTTTGCCTTCTAGGCAGAAATTAAGTCCCATTGTGGAACGAGATTAGATCAACACTTCACAAAGATTATTGTAGTTCTTGGTAACCTTAAATGAAGTAAGCTAATAAAGCATTAAATTAGCATGTTGTAAAACGTCCCGAAGTTTTAATACGCTTTTAAATGGTAGCTCTAAGCTTATTATCTCCAAAGCTAAAGTCAAATAAATGTCCTTCATTTCATGAAAAGGAAATGAGACAAGAATTTTCAAACAGTTAACAAAATATTTTGAATCTGAATTATAAGATATAGATTATAGA
Source organism: Acomys percivali (assembly GCA_907169655.1). Classification (NCBI taxonomy): domain Eukaryota; kingdom Metazoa; phylum Chordata; class Mammalia; order Rodentia; family Muridae; genus Acomys; species Acomys percivali. The sequence continues at coordinate 35,469,492 of OU015760.1, forward strand.
ATAATTAATTCCCAAATGAGTATTTTACTTAGGTATGATTTTTAATCTCATCCATAGCTCTGGATAAGCCCCATGGTTTATCTGTCATATTTTATTCAGACTTTCTCAAGTATTTCTACAGAAATTATACACTGCATTCACATTCTCTAAGTAAAAATGTAGAAATGATTATAAAGGTTCAGAGTTTATAAAGGACTTTTGTATTCATGTCCTTACTTGATCTTTTGCATACTGGTTAGACTAAAAACTAATTATCCTTGTTACATGGGCTCCCTGGGGACTTGCAGAAACTGCCTGACTTGCTCAAGGTCATGAAGGTACAAACTCAGATCACAATTTTTCCTATCCTGCCATAGTTATCACATGTAAGTCATATTGTAGACTATTTAAAAGGCTGAATTAATAATAATTTTGTTCAGATAATTTAGGTTGTTTTATTAGCTACAGTGTGTAAAGAAAAGAAAGATGTTATCAAATTCATGTAGCATTTCACTCTTCCTTATAAGTAAAGTCCTACAGAATTAATATCAAGGTCATATTTTTTTACCCAGTGAAATGTTCTGAAAAGCACTATATAGAAGAGCTTTATGTAACAGCCCCTGGCCATGCATGGCCACTAAACAATGGTAAGCTGGTCATATAGATTAATAAACCATTTTTATTTCATTTATTATGAATGTTCATTTAAATTTCAAAAGCCATGTATGACTAGTAGTGATATTAGTAGTATTAAATTTCCCTCTTCAATAATTATATTTATTTTATCTGTAGATATACATATATTTACACTCATATCTTTCCCTACATAATATTCTCAATATTAAATCAAGTAGTTTAGAAGTACTCTGAACCAAGAGACATTGATCACATGCCTTATCAATATTCTTTGCTACCTAATTATAAATTTGTATAAATGCTCAGATTCTATTTGACATTGTTTTACTTGAAAGAGTATCAAGAATGATAAAGGGAAACTCATATAGTTTGAAGCTGTCAACCAGATTTAATATGAACAACTCAAAGTTTATTATAGTTTTAGATTCCTCATTATATTAATTAGAGAAAGAAAAGGACATTTACATCCAAAAGTTCTTTGTAAAAACACCTACAATTGCTCGAAGTGTGCTTCTTTGATATTTTCATGGTTTGTTGAATTTAAGAGGTGCAATTTATATCCAGTCTCTTCAATGGTGATATTGATTATTATATTGATATATAAGAATTGTAGTCAATCTTCTTCTATGCCAGATACTAGTCAAAATGCTTTCTATGCATTAATTTAGATAATCATTTTAACAATCATTTCAACAAGAAGAAACCTAGATATAGTAAATTTTCCAAGGGTATAGACAACAAAGAGGACTCCAAAGTCCATTTTTCTAAGTATTCACGACACTGTCTATCTCAGAACTTAGCTTAGTGATTCATTCTTTCCCTTTTCCATAATTATAAACCCATGTATTCCACTCAGTGTGTTTTAAAGGGGAAAACCATCCATACATTAACATATTTATGTTTGTTTCTTGTCCTGTATCTTCCCTTCTTTAATAGGCCCATGTTCTCTCTTTGCTAATTTTGAGTAAAAGAGGTTTATATTTAAAATGTATGGATTGTTAAAAGACTTGTTTTTATATGTATAAGTGTTTTCATGAGGTAAGAAGAGGGTGTTTTGTGTTCTGGAACTATAATTACAGGCAGTCATTAGTTGACATGTGGATGCTAGAACCTGAATCTGAGTCTTCTGCAGGAACAACAAGTGTTCTTAACTAGTGAGCTATTGCTCTAAGTCGTGTTTCTGTCTTATAATCAATGCAGTTTTATTGAACCGATGAGGATATATACTTGTTAATATTGTTGTTCAATTAAGTTTTTTGTTACTTAGAGATCTCCCTCAAATTTTTGTTACCAAGTTCTGTTAATAGGAAGGATAAGATACCTGATTCTTCAAACTAGGATGATTTTGATTATCGATAATACAGAAAACTGGTATTCAGAATTAGAAAATTTTTAATGGAACAAAGGAAGTAAAAGGAAAAAATACAAATCAAGTTATCTTTGCCTCCAGATCTGAATCCTTTTTGTGGTGTAGTATAGATTTCCCACTTTGTATTTCTCAGTTTTTTATTTTGCATTGTGTATACTTAAAAACAATTCTTGGTTGATTTTAAACTTATTTTCAGTCAAATCTATATAATCCACAAAGAAGATTCGAGTGTGTGAAAACATGTATTTCTGACCAGGCACCAGGTAACAAAAACAAACTTCATATTCAGGATTATTGTAAACTTAATTTTTATTTCCTATTTTTAAACTATCATCTTTTAATTAATTCATTCATTTTACATCTCAATTGTTATCTCATCCCTTTTATCCTCTCATTCCTCCCTCCCTCCTACTTACTCCCCTACTCCCCTCCCCTATGTCTGTGACTGAGGGGACCTCCTCCCCCTGTATATGCTCCTAGGGTATCAAGTCTCTCTTGGTAGCCTGCTATCCTTCTTCTGAGGGCCACCAGGTCTCCCCATCAAGGGGACATAGTCAAATATGGTACACCAGAGTTCATATGAAAGTCAGTCCCCACTCTCCACTCAACTGTGGAGACCGTCCGGTCCATTGGTTAGATCTGGTTCGTGGTTCGAAGTTTACTGCATGTATTGTCCTTGCCTGGTGCCATAGTTTGAGCAGGACCCCTGGGCCCAGATCTGCACATCATAATGTTCTTCTTGTAAGATTCTAGGACCCTCTGGATCCTTCTATTTCCCATTATTCCATACTTCTCTCACTGGGAGTCCCAATAAGATGTCCTCCCTTCTATCTCACTTTCATGATAAGTGAAGACTTTGATGGGACATGCCCCTTGGACTAGTGTCCAGATATAAGTGAGTATGCACCATGTGTCTCTTTCTACGTCTGGATTAACTCACTTATAATGATCATTTCTAGTTCAATCCATTTGTCCACAAATTTCAGGAATTCCTTGTTTTTAATAGCTGAGTAGTATTCCATAGTATAAATGTACCACAGTTTCTTTATCCATTCTTCTACTGAGGGACACTTAGGCTGTTTCCATGTTCTGGCTATTATGAATAAGGCCGTTATGAACATGCTTGAACATATGTCCTTGTTGTGTGCTGGAGCCTATTTTAGAATTCTATAACTTGAAGATGGAATCCTAATTCTACAATAATTAAGGAAACACACAGAGTTTTAACTATCTATACCTTATTACTCAGGTACTATATCTTTATTAAATCCTAAATTACACCATCTTACTACTATGCAAACTGTATGGTCAGATCAAGTTGCAGAGAGGAAATACAACTCTCAATATTAGCATTTGGTAGTTTTGCAATTTGTTAGAGTAGTTATTTAAAAAAAAATCTTTAAACCTTATTGCTATTGTGTTCAGATTTTGTGTTCTCAGCCATGTAGATTGAATTAGGCTTTAATTGAGTTTTAGTTCCTTACTAAGTAAGTGCTCAGTAATTTAATATATAAACACTTAAAGAAATTAAAATGAAAATTTAGAATCTTTTCTTAGATTATTTAAAGCAATGTCAAAAATTGTGTAAATGAATATTTGTAAATAACACCTTACTTTGAATCAGTGAAGTACTTTTTATCTACTTCCAAAGAAACACTTACCAAGAACGTGTTAATAATTTAATAAATATTTAAGTTACATTTATCTAGTTATATTTTATAACCCCTAGTAGTAAAACTTTGATTTTATTATATAATCAAAAGGAATGTTTATTTTGAAATATATAAAAAGTATAGGTATGGATTAAAATACTGTTGTTAAAAGCAGGTATAAATTTATATATAATATATATACTTATATATATATATATATATTATTTGCCTTTAGGTGTAATGGACAAGATAAAATAAAATAAAGATAATATTGGAATTTGAAGTAGTGTTTCTGTTTAGACTTGTATGAATTTAAAGTTTATTTTTAAATAAGTTAGCATTTTTATTTACTAAGTTTCTGAAATTCAGTATTTATATTGTATTTATATCACATTTAAATTCAGTAAGGTCACATTTTACATACCCAAAGGTAGGTAATAGCTAGCATATTATGTAGCACAGATTTAATGAATACTTTAAACAGCTATTCCAGCTTCACAAATGCCTGGATATTGTTAAGTTATTAGTAATGATTACAGCTTGTTTTCTTGCTTGTTTGTTTAATCTTCTCTAATAGTGATTCTACCTACGTGTACCTAAAGAATAAAAAAGATGCTGGGCCAGACCAATTTCACAATGAATGGTAATTCAGTCCCCCTTCTCATTACATTGGTTTATTCCCTTATTCAGAACATTATTCCATGAAAAGTACCATTAATTAACTAACTAATTAACTAAAAGTCATCTTCAGGTAATAGACATTTTTATAAACTAAATTGCATTGCTTCAAGTATATGTTTGGAAATCTATCTGGCGCTTTCTCAGAAAAATGGGAATAGGGCTTCCTCAAGACCCACCTATTCCACTCCTTGGATTCTTAAATCTCAAATTATGATCCTTGGTGATCGCTCCTTTGAAGAGGAAGTTAAGTTTCAATACTGTCATATGCATATAACTTTAATTTATAATGAACAGGCCACCAAGGCTAACAACTACATTTAAATACATGTTGCGTAAGTAAAGTGTACCCACCATCATTATGATTTACTAGAAAATTTTAAATCTCTATTCATTAAAATAATAAACATATTTTTGAACTTCCTTTAAGGTAAGTCAATAGGGAATATCAACATTTACAAAGAAACTATTATGTTGAAGTTTGTAATAATAACTACATATCTATAATTTTCCAAATTTTCACTGCTTTCAAATTTAGTACAATTGCTTCCTTGTAGAACATAATGATTCTTGGACTCATGAAGTTTTAAAATGTTACTTGAAGTACTGAAGAGAACACAGATAAGCTGAATTCTAACTATGCCCTTAGCACTTGTGCTGCATGGAAGATAGCTGGACAGGCAACAGTTTTCAAATCATAACTGATAATGTAAAAATAGACATCAAGAACTGGGTAGTATAGCCCAGAGGCAGGCACTGTACATGAAGCAAGAATATCTAGGAGAGATATCAAATATCAATAATATGATGCCATTCAAGACAGGATCTTTTAAAAACAATGAGCATGCATGTTGAAACACAAAGGAAATGTGGAGTAGCTTTCAGAACAAAGCTAGATCCTATGATCTTTGCATTTTTTGGCATGTTTGTTTAAAACAAATGTGATTTCTTGTGTGTAAAATTTTATTGCTGCAGATAATTTAGAAGAAGGTCATTAAAATGAAGGATTCCCTGAACTAAGTAACAAAGTTTCTTCAGTGGTCCAAAGAACCACACTCTCCTTATGTCATCATTACTAACAACATTGGCAACTGCTGTTCAGCCCACTTGGAATATTGGGGGTATCTGCCTAGGTAACACTCACCAACTGATGTTCTGCAAAGACTAGTTTTGAAAAAAATCATAATGTTCCATCATCATCTAATGAGAATTACAGTCATTAGTTAAATTAAAGAACCATTAGGTAAGGAGCAGAAGGGATAAAACATAATCCATCAATTTGCTGAATGTTGTCAGATGGTTTCTGGGGGCAAGACAGCTGTGCATCCAAGTGAATGGAGAGAATATTTATGTCCTGTACCACATGTACTGGTTTCCATAATTCAAGGACACTACAGTAAATTCCTAAAAGGCTATAAAGCTATAAAGATGTCTTGAAATCCAAAGAAAATTCAAGAGAAATTTTAATGTAAGTAACTATGGATGATTTTGTTGTTTGTTTCTGCAGTAGTTGTCCTAAGCCAGGTGTCAGGACCAGTAGTGTTAGCATCAGCTGGGAACAGGATAGCCTGAGTTTTCAGAATTGGAAAGTCTAGGGTTAGAGCCTATTGACCTATATTTTAACCAGGCTTGGAAGGGAATGACATACAAACCCAAGTTTGAGAATACTGAACTTTTATTTCCCCATTCTCCCAGGCTTCTCACACCTAAATTCTCAATAGGATGTCCTCCCCTCTGACCCACTTTCCTGGTAGGTAAAGTTTTTCATGGGGGCGTACCCCTTGGACTAGTGTCTCGATATAAGTGAGTATATACCATTTGACTCTTTTTGCTTCTGTGTGAACTCACTCACTATGATAATTTCTAGTTCAATCCATTTGTCCACAAATTTTGGAAATTCCTTGTTTTTAATAGCTGATCCAGAGGGTCTTGGAAAACTACAGGTGGGTCTGGGCCCTGGGGTCCTCCTCAAACTATGGCACCAGCCAAGGAAAATATAGGCAGTAAACTTCGAACCCCTACCCTGACTAGCCGATGGACAGGACATTCTCCACTGTTAAGTGGAGAAGGAGATCTGACTTTCACACAAACTCTGGTGCCCCATATTGGACCATGTCCCTTGGATGGGGAGGCCTGGTGGCACTTAGAGGAAGGATAATAGGTCACCAAGAAGAGAATCGATACCTTATGAGCATATACAGGGGGAGGAGGTCCCCCTCAGTCAGAGACATAGGGGAAGGGAGTAGAGGGGGAAGCGGGAGGGAGGAAAGAAAGGGAGGATACAAGGGATGGGCTAACAATTGAGATGTAATATGAATAAAATAATTTAAAAAAAGAGAATACTGAACTTCAACATTGATAATCAATACCATGCTCAGCATCACTTATGAGTTATTAAAACTGGAAGTTATTAGTGACACTCAAGTCTACTAAATAAGATTCTTGAGAATTGAGCCAAAGAAACTAGTTAACAAGATCTCCAATTGTTTCTCTATCTTTTCTATACCAAGGATGAAACACAAGGCCTGGCCTATGTTAAACAAGAGCTAGTAGCAGCTGAGGAACATCCCTATCCTCCTCTGACTGATTATTTTTATTTCATTACAACATTTGTGAAGCATATACTGAACCATTATTCCTTAGATTGATTTTTATATTTGAATACATTTGAACCATTCAATATCCAGATGACACACAAAATAAATTAATTCCCAATCTATGAAAATATGAGAGAAATAATCGATATTTTGAAATGTTCCTTCAGTAGCCTCAGTACGTAGAAAATGTTTAGAGGACTTGTTATGGAATTAAAGGCAACAAGGTAGACAACAGTTTGTATACCTTAGGGGGGAAAAAAAAAAAAGAAAATTCAGAAGAGTCATAACAACTCCCATTTAAACAAAAGGAAAACATGTTGAAGTATTCTGCATCTGTGTGCTTTGAATCCATCCTCTAGAATGTCATTTCAGTTTTTCCTATGTATGATAGTATTAATATATCAGTGCTTTTCATAATCACACCAGCAGTTAGAATTATATAGATTGTCTTGGCTTACTGGATAAGAAAACTTAGACATAAACTATATCTTCAACTAAAACTATCCCCACTTCATAATATGTAGCTTCTGCATGAGGCATAGCCCTTTGATCCAAATAAACCTACCATTGAATATTATTTTGCAGTGAGTTTTAGGAGACATAATATGTCAATTTCTATGATTTGAATTCTAAGACACATTGAATTATCTTTAAGGGGTTAAAATGTTCAAAATATGGTCATTTAAAGAAGTATTATATATTTTTTAAAAGTATTTTAGCCAATCAATTTTCTTATTTTAAAACATACACTGTGACTATTCTGAGTGAAAATAAGGTGACTTTAAATTTTTTCATTAGAATCCCATTTTTTTCATTCTCTGTGAGCCTCTGGTAAACCTTTCTTATTATAGTATGTATACCATGTTCTTCTGGTGTGCCTCATACTCCTCTCTGGCTCATGCAGTCTGTCCTTCCCCTCTTCTACAAGATTCCTCAATCTTTGGTGGAAGGGACCTGATAAAGACTTCCAATTTGGACTTTCTCTGATTAATGTTTGGCTGTGGGTTTCTACATCTTCTCCCAATACGTTGCCAGAGGAAGCCACACTGATGATGACTGGACAAGACACCTATCTATGAGATTAGCAGAATATCACTAGGAATCATTTTGTTGACTTTTTTTCCAGGCATGTTTGATTCTACCCTATGTCTCTGGGATGTACAGTCTCAGATTCTTGACCATCCAGGCAATATATGGTACGGGCTTCCTCTCATTTTTTATGAGAACTGTGTAGTGGCTTAGTGCCCAGAGACAAGTATAGAAGCTCCTCAGTTAAATAAAAATGGAAGTTTACTATTTAACTACTTGTTTTAATGCCATTAAATGTTCTCCAAAATATCAGAATTTTCATCAGGAGGCAATTTCAAAAATTGCAGCACTGATATGCAACATGATTTCCATATAGATGAAACTGAACTTGTAAATTATTTCATAAATTATTATACAGAAACTGAGTCTACTCAAATTAGATGTTTGTCATAATAAATTATACTGTTTGAATAAATACACATCAAGAAACAAACTTAATACTTTTCTCCTGATTATCTAAAATTCACTTCCTACCACTTTAGAAAAATATTTATCCTTGGTTATTTTATTGTCAGTTGAATGTTCTTAGTCATGTAAATATAATAACTTCCAGTTCTCTTATTATGATTTATCTTTCTATTATCTTGATATAAATATGATAAATGTCTTATCTTTTCTGAATTTTATAGATCTCAGGACCAGAATGAGATCTTTCTTGAGGCAACAATAAAATAGTGATACATCCCAAAAACTCATCAGTCATTTGCATAATGAAATTTACTGCAGAACAACTATGAATAAATATCTGGCCACACAATGTGTATTTCATTAAAGATGCTTCATACTTTCCAAGGGCTTAGAGCTATTATATTAGATACATAAACAGAAATCTTCAGTTTAGAATTAATCCAAGTACATGTCTCAGAATGTAGAATTCATATGTAATTTAAGTTTACAGAAAGAAAGGTTAATTTTCTTCCCAATACATCAATGAATATTTCTGGAATTAAGAGATATTTGAATATACACATGAAGTATCAATAATATTAAGCTAGGATTAGGCAAGAATCAACAGTATTTTGTAATTGAGAATGATATAAGTATTTATAAACTTGAGTATTAAAAGCAACAGGAGGAAATACATTCAGTTTATAATACCTACCTGCTTGGGATAGTGATGACTGTGAGTTTTAGTTTACTTAGAATAATTTTATGTTATACTTTTTTCTATTCTGTGTAATCATTTATTAAAACTTTTTGCTATCAAAATTAGAATTCTATATTTAATGACCATTATATTTCTAAAAGTATGTTGTCTATATCAAAGGATAGATTTGTGAGTTAGGGCTCAGTAGTACAGTATTTGCTTAGCAAAAGCAAGACCCAGGGTGTTGTCTTCAGAATGGCAAAGTTATCCAAAACAACAGCCAAGTCCTCGTGGGTCATGCCTAATTTTCTATATTTTGTAGATTCTTCTATTTTTAAACCCCAGAACTACAATAATACTATTCATTTGTCTACTAAACTAATTGAAGTGAGATTTATGTCTGTAAAAGAAAAAAGAAATAGATGACTGAAAGTAGAAGGATGTTGTGATGCTTCAGGCAGGAGTCACTGCTTCACAATAGCATTGGAGAAATGGGAATAGAGGAAAGGAAGACAATGAAAACAGAATGCAATGCATTTCAAGACTATATTAAAGGAGTCATGAAATAGTAAGACAAAGAAATTAGAATATTATTTTTATTATCAACTCTTACAACAGTACATTGTCAAAATAGTAATATAAATTACTTTAAGCAGTTTTAAGAAACTTCATTCCTATGCTGTTTTAATTACTGTTGCTCTGTAGTACAGCTTGAGATCAGGTATGGAGATTCCTCCGGAGGATCTTTTATTGTATAGGATTGTTTTTGCTATTCTGGGTTTTTTATTTCTCCATATGAATTTGAGAATTGATCTTTTAATATCTTCAAAATATTTTGTAGGTATTTTGATAGAGATTGCGTTGAATCTGTAAATTGCTTTTGGTAAGATGGCCATTTTTACTATGTTGATTCTCCCAATCCATGAACAAGGTAAATCCCTCCATCTTCTGATGTCATCTTCAATCTCTTTCTTCAGAGGTTTGAAGTTTTTTTCGAGTAAGTCCTTCACTTGCTTGGTTAGAGTTACTCCTAGATATTTTATATTGTTTGTGGCTATCGTGAAGGGAGTAGTTTTCCTAATTTCTTCCTCTGCCTGTTTGTCATTTGTATACAGAAAAGCTACTGACTTTTTTGAGTTTATTTTGTATCCTGCCAATTTGCTGAAGGTGTTTATCAGCTGCAGGAGTTCTCTGGTGGAATTTTGGGGGTCACTTATATACACTATCATATCATCTGCAAATAGGGATAATTTGACTTCTTCCTTTCCCATTTGGATCCCCTTGAACTCCTTTTGATGTCTTATTGCTCTGGCTAGAACTTCAAGAACTATATTGAAGAGGTATGGGGACAGAGGGCAGCCTTGTCTGGTTCCAGATTTTAAGGGATTACCTTAGGACCCACAGTGTCCTGGAAACCTACAAGAAGAACTTTATGACAGGCAGATCTGGGTCCTAGGGTCCTCCTCAAACTAAGGCACCAGCCAAGGAGAATATAGGCAGTAAACTTCGAACCCCTACCAAGACCTAGCCGAAGAACATGATATTCTCCACTGTTGAGTGGAGAATGAGATCTGACTCTCACATAAACTCTGGTGCCCCTTTTCTGACCACGTCCCCTGGATGGGGAGGCCTGGCGGTACTCAGAGGAAGGATAGCAAGTTACCAAGAAGAGACTCGATATTCTAAGAGCATATATTGGGGGAGGAGGTCTCCCTCAAGCACAGACATAGGGGAGGGGAGAAGGGGGGAAGTGGGAGGGAGGGAAGAATGGGAAGATACAGGGGAAGGGCTAACAATCGAGATGTAATATGAATAAATTAATAAAAAATTTTAAAAAAGAAACTGCATTCAATAAACAGTTTCATAGGTATGGGAGACCTGAAACACCAAAAGAGAAATAATCAACTATAAATAATCTAATCATTACCAACTGCAGGATGCTGCCCCCACATCTTTTGCTGGGTGTTCAAACACAAAGCTATCAGATTTCTGAATTGTAAGATACACAGAAGAAGCTAGAATTAACTGAAGGATGTCTTTCTAGAACTGAAACATCAGAAGGGGAATGTGTTCAGCTGGAAGTTAGAAAGCTAAAACATCAGAGGAAACTCAGCTACAGCTAGATATCACTATGTTGAACAAGGATAGGACAGTACCTTGGATCATCTCTTCTCCATGATTTAGTTCCTTATGAGTGATTTCCATTGCCTGAATTAGTATATGAAATCTAAATGCTCAAGGCATGTAATTTGTAGAATATGAAATGGATACTAAAGGAGATAGTTACTGGTGTAACATCTAAGCAGAGTAGGCAGGGGTGGAAATCAGTATTAGTTCAGTTTTCTTTTGGATTGCTTCACACACAAGACCAAAAGAAATGTTTGCTCAGTATGCTATACTGACTGGGCCTATAAGTCTCTTGCCTATTATTAAGATGTTTAGAAGAAACAGAAAGGATTCCAAATGTCACTGCATAATTACCAGGCAAGTATTAATATTGACTTGATCTGCCACAGTTATCAACTCTGTTCAACAAATGATCTTCATTGTGTCTGTGAGTCTGCCAGCAACATTGGGACTAATTGTGACGATTAGTGTGATGAATTTCCCCACTAACATTCAGAAAATTTTGCCAAGCAATGAATGCCTCTATAAGAATGATTGTGCTCTATTGACTACATTTCTTGAGCTAATAATTCACTTAATTTTCCTGCAATGCCAGGATGTACAAAACCAAATTAAATTATTTTGTGGTTGTCTGAAGAACAACCATTTATCAACTAGCTCATTTAAGTGCAAGGTACAGAAAATATAATCAATAAGGCCATCCTTGTGCTTTTAGAGAGTGCTTTGTGGAGGCATCCTAGTGATCAAGCAATTATTGTAAAACTTCTGGTAATAATATCTTGTTGATAACTCAGTGATATTTGAGCACCCTAAAAAGCTACTCATGTACAATTTGAAGGAGTCCAAATCTTATGTTCACAGATATAGTGAGCTTGCTGATGGATAGGATGGGATGTCTTTCTGGATGTCAAGAATCTCCAGGTGCCAGGCATGGTGGTGCATGCCTTTAATCCCAGCACTCAGGAGCAGAGCCAGGCAGATCTCTGAGTTGGAGGCCATCCTGGTCTACAAAGTGAGTCCAGGACAGCCAGGATTTTGCAAAGTAACCCTGTCTAGAAAAACAAAACAAAAAACAAACAAAAATCCCAGAAAAAGTTGTAATTGTAAAGTGACCCAGAAGTCTGGGATTATTTGAGTGGTAGCAAATATCGCTGTAAAAATCAGCCAAATATGTGGAGAACTTAAACAGAAGCTAGACAGCAAAGGTTTATAACAATAGCTAAGGACTAGGAGTGTGCCTCACCGGCACAGAGCTTACTTACATTGTCTGCCATCACCCTAGTGTCCATCCTCAAAACACTGCTACTATTGCAGCTGCTGTAGCAGCTGCTGCTGAAGGTACTAATAAAAATACTAATAAAATTGGTTTGCAAGATAATGTTTAACAAGAACATTTGAAGGACAGAGTGGACCTGTTGTAGCATTTTCAGAGTTTTGTAGCACAAATGAGTCACTATTCTCTATTTCATCACCCCTTGTGAGTTCATGTTGCAGTCAGTGAGCACATGAGCAGCCAGTGAACACTATGTATTATCTTAATCTCCCAGTTATAGATACAATAGGTATATAATGTATAGTACAAGTTCAATATTCCATCATCTGCAATTACATGTGCTTTATTTCACTGAACACTTTTAAGATTCATTCTTTGTTATGTACAATTGATAACAAATGTTTTGGGCACCTGCTAGGTGCCAAACATATCTCAAGTTTCTATAAATGAAGCTTGAACAATAGCAGCATTTTGTTCCCAATGTGGTAAGATATTATTATTATACCCATTTTTGCTGAAAATGCAAATGTATTGAAATCATGTTTGTTAGGATCATGTCATTAGTATGTGAAAGCATCACAACAGAAAATCTGCTGTATTTTCCTAAATTCTGGTATTCATTGTCATTATATCATGCTACCTACAGAATTGTGGTGGACTTTACAGAGAATTTCTCTGTTTTCATCATCATGTCATTAAATAAGTAAAATAAATCTATGTAACTTTCCAAATAAATTTGCATAATACTTTCTTGGAAGCCAATCTGGTGTCAATTTTAAAATACTGAAATTAATAAAGATTATAACATTGTGAAACTGTAGCACTTTAAAAAAAGGACCAAGGACTCTCTATATGCACTGAGTTAAGTTCTCCAAATGGATTAAATACTTATCTGAATATTAAATAGGCTTTAAAACTTGCTTCAATTATATTAACCCTTTTATATCCAAAGGCTCATGTATTTTTTCTTTCTTCCAAACAAAAGCATTAACATTTGTCAATTTTCTCAATAAAATAATAAAATAGACGGTATTTAATATAAAGTCAATCTAGTTATCCAAGTTTAATCATGAGAATATTTTAGAGGGTTTTATCACAAATTTAAACATACACAGATATTCCAATGTGCATTTAAAAATATGTTGCTGTTTTACATATGACTCCACAAAAAAAGCAAGTTGCAATGAAGTTCTGTGCTAAGGAGTAAGTACTGAATAAAATAGAAATTTAAAAGCATAGATTTGAATGCTAACTTAGATGGTTGATACCAATAAACACAATCAAAAGATAATATTAACTCTTTGATTTTACAGTTATTCTTTTAATACATCTCCTGATTTCTAACTATGTCATATTTGTAGATAACTGATTTATCATATTTAGTAGTTTCCATTTCCACCATTCTTCTCCTAAGAGTCTCTTGTATCTTGTTTATTGGCTCTACAAATCTCCAATCTCTCTACTTTTCAATCTTTATCTTATTATTTTAAAAATCTTCCTAAGAAATATACCAGGTTCATCGTATCTGGCACCTTAAGCTTTGTCCTGTTCATTTTTTCTATGTAAGCCCACTTATTTTCTCATGTGGTATTATGAAGCCTTGCCTTTCTTTTTATTCAATTTCAGTGGAATTATAACTATCCTGTTGTCATTTCTTTGATTTCTCCTAGTTCCAATCCTCTGTAGCACTTATTTTCACAAATCACTTTTGAACATAGTTAAATCTATAGCCATTTAATATAGTATTTGTGACTGTTTTGAAAATTCCATATATGAGAACTGTATTTACATAATTTCCACTTCTCCTTCACATGGCTCCTACTTCTATCTTGTCAATTTCCATTCAACAGTGTGACATCTTCTATAATTATTTATACACACACAAATATATAAAACCAACTACTTCTACTTATTGGTGCTTGTATATACATGTGGCTTACCACTTGGGATTGTAAACCTATCAGGGGGCTTGTCCTATAGAAAACTGATTTTCCATCTCTCAGCATCCATTAATTTCCTGTAAATCTTCATCTAGGAATAGGGCCTTATTAAATTTCCATATGGCAATGGCATGTCAACTGACATAATTGTTCAGGTCTTCTTCAGACAACCAAATTATTGAGATTTCTGGGTACAGCACTCCTCTTCTATTTACAAGACACTATCTGGCAACAGGTGTCATGGTCCTCTGAATCTTATAATCTATTTACCACTTCTTCCTCAATGTTTCCTGAACCCTAAGTGTGAGTGCTTCCCCTAAAGCTCTGGCTTTTTGATTTTATGTTATAGTATATAAATTAAAACAATAAACATGATATTTTATTTTTGTTTTGTTACTTTTAATATGACTATTAGGTATAAAATTATATTTATAAGCAGCATAGATATCAAGAGGTATATTGATCTCTAACGTATACTTTATTTTTCTATATATTATTTAGTAGATAATTATTGGCAAATCATTTTGGTCAGGCTTCATATTGGTATTACCATAGGAGAAGGACCAGGAAATATCATGGAAACAAAACAATTCTTAAAAAATATGGGTTCCTGAAACAAATGTTTCAAAGTTGATTATACACTTATGTACACACATGCATTTCAGAGATATAAATGATGTGCCAAGTTGTCTTTGATCTACCATCTTTCAAAATAAATCTCATCTCTAGATAACTTAATCAAGAATTCATGTTTTTCTTTGAAAATCTAACCACTATTTTTGTGAGACTCCTAATAGTAGAGCAGGTATATCTTTGACTCTTTTGTCTGCTCTTGAGACTCATTTTCTCCTATTGGGTTGCCTAATCCAGACTTGATATGAGGGATTTTGCCTTCACTAATTGTTTCTTGTTTTTACGTGTTTGGTTCTCCTATCTTGGAAACCTGCTCTTTTCTGTAAAGGAAAGGGGGAAGGAGTGGATCTGGACGAGAGGGGAGATTTTGAGGAGCTAAGAGGAAGAGGAAGAGGGGAAACTGTGGTTTGGATGTGTTGCATGAAAGAAGAGTCTACTTTCAATTTAAAAATTAAGCAAAAATAATGAAAGTCTAACCTTTAACCTCTAGTTCCTCATCTGATATTTAAACCTGGACTTTATGAGACTTTTTGGCTAATAAGAAATCTTCAAAATTATATTAAAATATTCTGATTTTGGAACACTTACCAATGAGTTTAAATAGATAAGAATAGTAATGATTGTTAATCATTTTTATACTATGTACATGATTTTGTTTGATACTACTTAACATTGGGCATTATTAATATTGCAATATAGAAAGTTAGTAACAGTTCAAAATTAGTTATATTTGACATCATTATTGTCCCCTTTAACTTTTTCCTAAGGGAATTAGTATTGGAATATTTCAAGGCATAAAATATGCTATCATTTATTAGCTTTCATCTCTATGCCCAGGTTGTACATTAATTATTCTCCAAACAACCGACATCATTGCTACTAATGTCTCATTGGATTATTGCTTACCAATATTTCCTCACATTTCTGGAAAACAGGAGCAGTGCCAAATTCTAGCTTAATGTTTTATATTTAATCCTAATATCCTAATAACATATCCATCCCAAGAAAGAATTTATCAAGACCAGAGGGACAACATATATTTTTTATAGTACAGTATTTAAAATGAAACTGCTTTTGGCCTGTGTGGTCTCAGTGGGTACAAGGCAAAATTCAGAATGCTAGCTCATCTCACACCGATTTTAATAAAGGGTGTCCTATAAAAAGCTAATTTCTTGCTGGTAAATTGCTTTTTAAATAATGCTTGCTGTTTGTTGCAAGAGAACTGTTCATAGCACTAACACTATGAAACATGTTGAAAGGCTAGATGTGCTTTGGAAGATAAGGTAGAATCCAGGTGGAATTCTTTTCCTTATGGGATGACAGTGTGTATAACTAATATTGTCCTTTGAGACTAGTTTGCATGCAGTTGCTGGTATGGCACTGTTCAGCAGCCTGCTGCAGATAAGAATGAGTGATGATGCCCTAGATTTTAATGGAACTTTTAGAGTGCAGGCAGCAGTGGGGTGCAGTCTTCAGCAAAGAAAAACGAGCTGACTTGCAGGCATGAGGGGTCATCAAGAAAGATAAAGAAATAGGACATCCACTCTAAGCAAAGCAAGGCTTTTTAGAGGATATTATGGAAATGAGCAAGAACCAATTTAATTTTTATAATGCCACTCCACTTAACTTTAAAATACAAGGTCAAGGTACTCTGTTTTTCATAATGATAAAAGATTTGGAGCACTCTTTCTGTTGAACATCACTGTATTTGACAGAACAGGAATGGGGCAAGTAATAAAATTAGGATCATAAAACAATAAAAATATATTATACTAACTGCCCAAAACAAATTTAAAAGGAAAAGAAAAGAAATATAAAAAACTCTAAATGGACATATAACCTATAAGAGATACTGTTCTTAAAAGTAATTTGATTTTGGAATGATAGGATACCTTTTGAAAATATGCATAAGATCAATGCTTACTATGCATTTATGGCAAAATCAAGCAATTCCTTCTTCCAGTTGAAATTTTCTTTAGCCAAGATTTTTGATAACCTATCATCTTGAATTTTTTAAAAGATCTGCTGCTATTATGAAATAGAATTTATTTGCATCTTTTTGCGTTTATCACAGTTTTATGAAATCTGTCCCCTCTAATATATATACATATATATATTATAGAGATTAAAATATATAAAAAGAAAATCCTCTAAACTCATATATTTTTAGGTAGTGCCTGTATATGTAAATGAGGATAGTGACTTGAACTTTAAGTAAAAAATGTAAAAATCTCTACAACAAACTAACTGCACAATTGTAAATAAATCAATAGAATCCCAGAAATCCATCTTTTAAAATTTAGCCTTTCTTACATAAAGGCAAGTTTAATGAGAAAAGTTAAAGAAAATAATGGATAAGATCAAAATTTGTAAACTGAAAATATTATGCATAATTTAATCATTTACATTATTTTCTACAAACATTGATCCTTTTTAAGATAACGGATGAATACAGAAAAGTATATCCTAAAGCATCATCTGTTTTTAAGATAAAGATATTCATATACATAATATGTGTGTATATGTGTGTGTTTGTATGATAAATATGTAATAAAGGTTTTAATTTTATATTATAAAAACATATAATGAAATTATACATGTGAGTAACATTCTCCAAAAGTTCTTTGTGGTTTAATGATTTATTAAGGGGGAAACAACTTTTTAACAAGTTCCGTTGATTTATGCATAATGTTGACAACTTCAGTATTTTTCCATATGAGTAATTATAACATAAAATATACTTTACTTATCAAAATAGGTAGCATATTACACACATCTTTACCTCTTGTGGTACATATGCGGCTCCTGTATTTTATCCATTGCTTTTAGAATTATGTATTTAATGCTTTCCAACTCTACGAAAGAAGAGAATTTATCTCTTTCTACTACCTTGTCCTTAGCACAGTACTAGTGTGGGGCCTAAGACATACTTAGACCTACAAACATCTTTTAGGCTAAACAGAACTAAAATGTATCTAGCAGATTCCAGAAGAATTATTTATTGATTGTCTATATAACTAGGCAAATTCTCTCAAAAGTAGAACTATTGCATAGGGTACATGTTAGGTCTGAGAACCTAATTTCTCACATCTATAATGTCAGTTGATCTCTAAAATTTATAATGATCAGTGTAGTATCTTGAAGTTAAATTAGAATGCTTAGAATTTAATTTTCTTTGGATTATTTTCTTTTTTGAGATTTTGCTTTAATTACAATATTTCTTCCCTTCCACTCCTTCCTCCAAACATATTTTCCTCTCCAGTCCCCTCCAAATTCACAGCCTTTTAACAAATTAATTGTCGTTGTATTCATGCAATTGATAGATATTCCTAAATATAACCTGTTCAATCCATATAATGCTATCTGTATGTATGTGTTCAGGGCTGACCATTTGCCAATAGACAAGCAGCTTTTGTACTCTTCCCTGGAAAATCCATATTTCCTATTCTAAGCTTTCCTCAATTGCTTGTAGTTTTGTGTAGGTTTTAGACTTTGTGGACTTTTTTCTCCATCTGGTTTGGCATGTTTATTGGTGTCATTCCTCTTCAGTTTACATTTGGTAGGTCTTATTGTTGATTTTATGGCTGTGCTTTGTGATATTACTAGAAGATATAATCTGACAGCAAACTCTCTGATCCTCTAGCACTTGGAATTTTTTCATCCTTTTCCACTATGCTCCCTGAGTCTGAAGTTTTGGATTGTTTTGTAAATGTATCCACTGGGAATAATCTCTACTCTACGGTTTGTTTGGTTGCAGTTTTCTGTAGTGATCTCCATCTATTTCAAAGATAGATCCCATTGATAAGGGATAAACACTATATCTCTCATTTGGATAAGGAAAATGTTTATAGATTATTGTTGGGAGCTAGTTATCATGGGGCAAAGGTTTAATCCCATCTCTCAGAAGACAGAGATAAGTGAGATCAATGGCAACTTTGTCTACATAGTAAGTTTCAGAACAACCAAGACTACACAGACTCTTTCCCAAACAAAAACCTAGAAACCTACAAGTAGAACATTATGATAGGCAGATTTGGGCCAAGGGGTCCCGCTCAAACTGAGGCAACAGCCAAGGACAATACAGGCAGTAAACTTTAAACCCCTACTCAGATATAGCCAATGGTCAGAACAGTCTCCACACTTGAGTGGAGAGTGGGATATGACTTTCTCACATACTCTGGTGCCTCACATTTGACTATGTCCCCTGGAGTGGGAAACCTGCTGTCCTTCCTCTGAGTGCCACCAGGTCTCCCACTCCAGGGGACATAGTCAAATGTGAGGCACCAGAGGAAGGACAGCAGGTTACCGAGAAGAGACTTGAAACCCTATGAGCATATACAGGGGGAGGTAATCCCTCTCAGGAATAGTCATAGGGGAGGGGAATAAGGGGAAAATGGGAGGGAGGGGAGAATGGGAGGATATAAGGGATGGGATAACCATTGAGATGTAACAAGAATAAATTAATAAAATTTAAAAAAAAAGAAACAAAAAACTAAAAACCAAAAAAAGAAAGCTGTTGTTAGGGATCTTTGTTGGTTTACTAAATTAGTGATTGTAGATTCTCCTTCAATAACTATGATTTCACTGGCACTAATTAGTTAGCTAGGTTTCCAGTATCAGGTACGATGTCTGTCTTGTTCAGGGGAGTCTTAAGTGCAATAATAGAGCACTTGGTTATGACCAAGGTTTGTGTTCCAGTACTATACTCTACGAGTTACTGTGCCATGTTGGTCGTTGGTGTAGTTCAGAGACATCATAGCTGGGTAAGGCTGTTTCTTGCCTACCTTCCTGAAATGTGTTGGGTCCCCAGCAATAGAAACATCATCTTCCTCTGGGTGGCAACCAAGGACAACAATAAATAGGCTCTACGTTTAAGGAGTCTCATGGGCAATTCTGAGCAGCAACTCGCAGAAGGGCATCTCATGTCTAGTGTTGGAAGTTTTATTAAGTGGTCTTTGCCTCTTGCAGAAAGTACGGTCAGTTCCGGAAAGGTTCATTAATACTATACACATATACTTATGCACAGATGTATGTATATTTTGGGTTGTTAGTTTGGTAAACAGTATGACTGCTTGTGGATTTTAATTTGTAGACAGACATCTTTATTGTTATTTTGTTTACCTCCAACTATCTTCCGTATTTACCTCTCTCCCCTTCCTAAGGTACCTTCCATCTCCCTGATAAGATCATTTGTAACCTGCTGATACACTCTCTATTGCTCCTGAAGCCCCAGATCCCGGCACTGGTTCCATTTTACTTTCCTGGTTTCTATAGTTACTAAGGCTATGTACTTACATTTGTAGATTTGGAAATAGGAGCCCACAATAACAAAACAAACAAACAACAGAACATGTAACATTTGATTTTCTGGGTCTGGATTACCTCACTTAATATAATCTTTTTTAGTTCCATCCATTTACCTGGAAAGTTCATGCATTCTTTTTTCTCTACCAGCTGAATAGTATTCCATAGTGTATATATACTACATTTTAATTATCCCTTCATTGGTAATAGAATGTTTAGATTGTTTCCATTTCTGAGCTTTTGTGAACAAAGCAGAGATAAACTTGATTGAGCAAGTATTATGTGGAGTATGAATCCAGCCCTTTGGGAATATTCCAAAAAGTGCTATACCTGGGTAATTCAGTAGATTTATTTTTAGCTTTTCAAGAATGTTCCTCAGTAACTTCCATATTGTCAATCCTACCAACATTGAGTGAGGGGAAAACTTTATCAACTACATTAAAGAACATTAAAAAATGAAGAAAATGTGAAAAAAAAAAACTATGGCACTAGCCAAGGACAATATGTCCAGTAAACTTCGAACCCCTACACAGATCTAGCCAATGGACAGAACATTCTCCACAGTTGAGTGGAGAGTGGGGTCTGACTTTCACACGAACTCTGGTGCCTCATATTTGACCACGTCCCCTGGATGGGGAAGCCTGGTGGCACTCAGAGGAAGGATAGCAGGTTACTAAGAAGAGAACTGATACCTATGAGCATATACAGAGGGAGGAGGTCCCCCTCAGGAACAGTCATAGGGGAGGGGAGTAAGGGGAAAATGGGAGAGTGGAGGAATGGGAGGATACAAGGGATGGGATAACAATTGAGATGTAATATGAATAAATTAATAAAATATATTAAAAATATTTTGGTATAAGTCTATAAATATACACTGTGTAATTTTAATTCTTTATCCATTCTTCGAATACAGACCTCTTTTAACTTGTAATAGCTTAACTTACTCTTTCATATTTACATATGTAGAATATCTGTTCAGTAGGAACTCTACTTCCAGTTTTGTTTTTTTTATTTTTTATATTTATTTATTTTTTATTAGTTTATTCTTTTTACATCTCTATGGTTATCCCATCCCTTGTATTCTCCCATTCTCCCCTCCCTCCTATTTTCCCCTTATTCCCCTCCCCTATGACTGTTCCTGAGAGGGATTACCTCCCCCTGTATATGCTCATAGGGTATCAAGTCTCTTCTCCACGACCTGCTGTCCTTCCTTTGAGTGCCATGCTGGAGAGGATGTGGGGAGAGAGGAACACTCCTTCATTGCTGGTGGGAATGCAAACTAGTACAACCACTTTGGAAATCTATCTGGTGCTATCTCAGAAAACTGGGAATAGGGCTTCCTCAAGACCCAGCTATTCCACTACTTCCAGTTTTGAATTTTGATCTATTCTTGGGCCAATAATACATGTGGGTTGTAGCCATGTGAATACAGGCTACAACTCACAGTTCACATCTGTTTGCTCCTGATGATAATGCACCTTTCATTTGCAATGTATTGTTGGTGTTAGTAAGGTAGGATATTAAAAGGTTAGTATAATGAACACATTTTCTATATATAAAAATGGTAACTATAAAGGGCTTATAGGGATATAATCTCATCATATAACATGCTTCATATCTAGTTATCAACCACTTATAAAAAGAATAGCATTGAATTCATTCTTGAGAAGAGACTATAATAAATTAATTAATTAAATCTGATAGTGATATAAAAGCTACATTTGGATAGCCAGTTCTTTTTTAAATTTTGCTTTAAAGAACATATGGTTTTCAGCATTTCCAGAACTGTCTAATATGACCTGAATGTACTTTGTCAGAATCTTTGATCTGTGAACATGTTTTCCCTGGTTGCTAAAATTGTTTTCAAAGTTTGTGATGTGATGAATTAAGTAGCTGAATCATAAAGAGTAGAGTCAGGGTTCCGGAGATATTGTATGTCATATAGTTGCACCACTTTACCAAATAGATATAGCATTGAACTATGTTTCATTAATTCTGGTTGAGGGTGCATAGCAGCAGTGGTAAGTGGAAAAAAAAAAGACTCTTTTTTTAATTTAATAATTTATTCAGATTACATCTAAATTCTTATCCCCTCACTTGTATCTTCCTGACCCCCCTCCCTCCCTTTTTCACCCTATTCTCATCCCCTAGGTCTGTGACAGAAGATTAGAGGTTTTCTTTAGATATGTCTTGGAACATGAAACACTGTACATGTATAATGGCTTAAAATTTAAAACAAGTCTTATTCTGGAGAAAAAATATGAAAATGCGCAAAATTTGGAAACTGTGGGTAACAATGAACTTAAAGGAATAATTCTTAGGACAATAAATTTTGATATTTTCTAAATAACCAGAAATGCTTGACATAGGGGAAGACCAAAATGCCCAAGGGCTTCTTATATACATAGAGAAATGAAGTGAACAAACCATTTATAACAGAACAAATTCTAATAATAGTAATTAATGTGAACATAATAAATCTCTCAGTTATTATTAACTGTAGGAATAAAATCTCTACTTTTTAACTCCATCCACATATGTTACCTGTTGGAGAGATTTCCTATTTAATATTAAGTCAGTAAGAAGAAGGAAATGCATGGCAGGCTAATTTCCAGTATCATGTCTGCTATATGGGATGCTGCTTTCAGGAGACATAGGGGCCAGGTCCTAATAGAAGACAAGGGAAACTTATCTTCATTCTTTAAAAAGAAAAAAAGAACACAATACCCAAGAACTACCTCTGTTGCTTATGAAACAAAGTGTAACACCAAAAGATACCAGCTTCTATTACCAATAAAACTTGAAACATTATGTAAACTGTAAGACTGGAAAGCTTAAGTAACTTGAAGTTTTCACAGTGAGGTATAAAGATGGTATATTGTCTTCTGTAACCTTGATAGGTGAAATCAAGCTTTCTCCAGTCCGAGAAGAACAACTATGAAGGTTATTCATTCTCTTTAGAAGATTAAAGTGCTTCAGTGTTCTCTTAATAGATTATTCAATAGTCACAAAGATAAGATAGGATTGAGTTGTAGCCCCTTTTATGGCTAATTTATTCTGATGATCAAAGATACACCTTTAATGCATAAATTGCTCTTTGTGCGCTTTGTGATCAACATCACAATAGAAAGAAACATGAAGTAATAGCACTGAATTAAATATACCAGATAGAAAACAGCAGCAAATATCTATTTATGTAGAAGAACAATACAAACAAATTTGCCTTACATTCTTCTCTGAAGATTAATAGGAACAGTTATGCTTCGGTCATTGTGATGGTGAACAAGAATTTGCTCAAATAGTAACCCTAACTTAAAGTCCTACTTAACAAAAGAACAGAGAAGGGGGGGGAAGGATAGATGGAAGGAAGGGAGGAACAGAGGAAGGAAGGAAGAAAAAATGACAAATGCTTGAAACAAAAGAATGAAGAAAGAAGAGAAACTCACAGAAATATAATATTTATTTCCAGCAACAAATAGCATAGAATATTGTACTACAAAGTTCAATATCACTATCTTGATTCATTACCATTCCTTTTAATGATCTTGATTCTTCATAACTAACTCTCAGAAACTCTCAGAGCAGTAAATGTATGACAGACTTCACATTTGTACAGTGTGAAAATGAGAATTGATCTCACATTATGTTTTGCCAGTCAGTGTTTTAGAGTCATATAACATCAGTGAAATCATGTCATATTGGAATAACCATGAATTTATGCTTCATGAATAAGTGCTCAATAAATAGTGGATTAAATCTCCAGAATTGATTTTTACCTATAATGATTTCAAAAATATCATCAAAGACATGCTTATTGTAGTTGTCACTGTTCTTTCTGAGCCTTTGTTGTGCTGGGAGGAATAGATGGTAAAATAAAAAGTGATTAGAGAACCAGTGGGGTGGGGCGTAAGAAGGGGGGCTGCCCAGAGAGACCTGTGAGAGTCTTCCCTGAGCAGTATATTAACCCATGGCAATTAAGATTCTGTACTCCGAAGTTGATTGATATCATCAATACATCTGATCCTTTCCTGCTTGGATTTTCAAATATTTCTCATTATGTTTCACTTTGATCTACTTTAATAAATTGCATACGGAGCATTTTGTGTAGTTCAAATGTTGTTTCCTATATAAACAGATAAAAATCACCCAAGTTGTTAGAAAACTATTTTTTATGTTATACACTAAGCAATTTAAGTCATTTGAATGTAAATTTTGTAGTAAGTCTAAAATATTGTCCGCCTCTCATAGGTAACCAGTCCTAGATCTAATATATGTATATATAATTAGTTCCTTGGTTAGGCTTACAAAATGAGCTAACATTGTAGTAACGGTTCTTATAAAGCACATGAAGAGCTAACAGTCTCTTACTTAAAGATAACATGAGACTTTTTCACTTATATTTCTTCTCTATTGAGGCTAATAATTACCCAGATTTTAAGGTTAGCTAACCCTGGAAGCTGAAACTTCCTTCAAGTGTTGTAATTTTATACAATGTTTTATTTTTAGTTTTATGAAAGTATACACTAGAGCAAGTTATTTCAGTCAGGGTAAATATAGAAACAAAAAGAACATTCATGTGTATGTTTGCATACAGGTACAGAAATACATGAGAAAGCTATCTGTTTACTTAATGACATTATTTGGTTTAGTGAACCCACCACTGAAGTAAATTAATGTCCACTTTAAGTGGAAAAGGAATAATGGCAAGAATTACTCATAAAGGTAGCATTAAAATATTAACATTAAAGAATGTATTGGTTTCTTAATATTTTATTTGCAAAAGCTTCTAAACAGATGTGAGGTTTTTTGTTTTTTGTTTTTTTTTTTTTACTTGTTCTGATCATCACCAAATCTGGCTCCCTGCTTTCAGCAGGAAATATCTACCAATAACTCCCATTGATCAAAATGAGGGGATAAACTTAATATATCCTAAATGTAAGAATAGATGTATTTGAGGGAGAGCTACTGTCCTTATATTTATCTTCCGTCAAAGTGGAAGTGACTATGTGGAAAGACAATTCATGTTATTTGATAAAGACTTCATTTTCAAAGTTAAAAAAAATCTCAGTTTATGTATTGTAGGATATAAGCACTAGTGTGTATATCCTTCAGTGTGCCAATGAAACTTTTATGAAGTCAGAAATTTTTATCTATTTTAATGAAAGCCTAAGCCTTCTGTGGATACTTTTATTAATTTTATTCTGAAGAAAATCTGACCAAGTTAAAGAAATCAGGTCAAGTTAAGACTTGATCCCAGTAGGAAAGCTCACTATAGTAATATGAAATAGGAAAAAGATATTGAGTTTTTGTTTTGATCCAAATCAGCATTCTATTGTCTGCACTTTAGACCTATTTGACACTCCCATCTTTATATCTCTTCCTTTTCATAGAAATATGGCAACAGATACAAGTTTATTAAATACATTTCTTGGGACAATATTTAAACTAATTCCACCTATCAAACTGACTGGGGAAAAGGAGACAGTCCCACTTTGTTAAAAATTAAGTCTATTTAAACCACCACATGCATTAACAATGCCTATCCTTATTGTATAGATGGGAAAAATTAAATATTGTTTGTTATAAGGAAAATCACAGTTTAATCAAATTGTATCTGTTTTTCTATTCCACCAAGACATCTGGAGTTTTTACAGCATTTTTGAAGTAACTAATATATATTTAAAATATTTGAATGTTTGAAATAATAAAAAAGGCAACTCAAATAATGTGCCAATTTTCTTCTGTAGGTTTGTTCTAATGCAGTTTTATCACAGACAGACCAGCATCAGTAAATTATATAAGGCCTGAATTTGTGGATTATGGTCCTGGGTTTATTCTCACTCTCTCCCTGAATAGAATGGGAGTTAACTTCAGAGCCATCTATATTTCACTGCCCACTGACTTCTCATGAACATTAATTAAATGAATCCCACAAAGTGCTTAAGCTCTTTGGAGAATGGTAGTCTCTGTATAATTATTATTAACTCCCATATGCTCTTATGATATAAACTATTCTGCCAGGAAATCCTTTTTAGGGATTATCACTTAAAATGAAATTTTCATTATTAAAAGAAGAAATAATATTCATCTACTGATAGACTAAAATATTCTTTAGGCAACTGCTTTTAAATAGGCAGATGTCTTGAATTATGAAGTTATCTATGCTGAAAAAACTAAGAAATAATGAAAATAATTGGCTGTAAGTTTTGAATATTAATTATTTCATTAAATCAAAGTAAAAAGGCAAGATATATTCCCTTTAAAATTGTTGCACAAACCTTTAATCTAGAAATGTGTAACTCTAGGCATAAGAATCTGAAGAATAAATTATTTTATGGCAGTGAAATTAAAGTGTACTTAATTTACTAATTTGACAACGGTGATTCTTTTTGGTGATTGTCAAACTTAGCTACTTATTGGAATCATAAAAAGTAGAAATGTATAACCTAAGTCAAATATAAGAAAATGAAGGATCTGGCAGGCTCAGTATTCTCATTTTACGATACAGCTCACAACAGGTAAAAGGCAAAATAGCTATTACTAGATTAAATACACAGATAACAGAAGATATATAATCAGTAGCTTTTTCATTCTCATTAATACAAATATCAGAATGTCTTTTAAGGATCAACTAATTCAAGCATCATTTTACAGCAGTACTTTACCAAGTTTCAAATTAGATCAAAACATAAGCTACTAAAGGAATAATTGAAAATAATGCCTACTAAGTGTGTTAGTCAGGGTTCTCCAGAAGACTAGAACTTGTAAACTATATGGGACTTAAGGGGATTTATTATAGTGACTTCCAGGTTATGCTCCAGCTATTCAAACAATGACTGTCCACTAACAGAAGGTCTAAGAATCCAGTAGTAGTTGTTCAGTCCAGAAAGGTGGATGTCTTAACTGGTTATCAGTGTACACCTACATAGCCAAAAAGTGGGCTTTAATGCTAGTGAAGGAATAGACTGCCAATGAGAGTAAGAGCAAGCAGGCAAAAAACAAACTTCCTGTTTTCCATGTCCTTTACATAGGCGGCCAGAAAAGGTGTGGCTTAGATTAAAGGTGGATCTTCCTACTTCAAAGGTCTGGATTAGCAGTGTATTCTCCCTTTTCAAAGGAGTTACCTAAGAAAATATCCCTCATGCTTGTATCCAGATGCTTGTGTTTTAGTTAATTCCAGATGTAGTCAAGTTAATGATGAAGAACAGTCATCACACTAAGGAATGACATATAAAAGATGTACATGTAATAATTGATGAACATTGCAAAAGTTCACTTCTAATCCCTTTTCTGTTGCTATAGATGTCATTGCTGCTTTGGTTCAGCCAAGTTAGTTGTTTCTTGGTGTCAAACTTGTCAAAAGTAAAGCTATCTTCTATTTTCTTTGTTCATTACCCATTTCATCATTCACTCACTAACTTAAACGTGTAATACTTTTATTATTTTGGATCCCATCCATGATTGTAACTCTATTGGACACTAAAGATACTGCGGTAAAGAAGAACTCAGTCCTGTAGTTTAAGGAATCATTCTTATGGTCATTGTCTTTTATTACTGATGATAGAAAATTGAAGGTCTGCTTACATTTTGGTTTCTAGTAAGTCAATATTCAGTCATTAAACTACAGATTTGTATGCAGCCACATACCCATTTCCACTGACATTGTGTATTTTCTTCCTATTTGATATTTCACAAATCTATTGTGCCCAGTACGTTAATTTTCCCTTTGAATGGTATTTTGAATTCTTTATTGCCCCGTGGGGTTTGGGGTGGTAGCCACTGTATAAACAGTGTTTGGAGATTAAATTATTTCTGGAATATGATTCTAAATTGTCTGCAGATTTTCCTTTGAGATGTTTCCTATTACTCATTAGAATTATCACCAAGAAAAGGTGGTTATCACTAGTTTACATCCTTAGAACTTAGGTACAGAGATGAAAACCTACATTGTACTGGTTCCTGTTACACCAGGATTTAGAAAGTTCTCTTTCAAGATCTGGTGCAAATTTGATTTGTGCTTATATGCTATTATATCACAATTACAGTACCAACATCAATCTAATTATGTTAAGAAGCACACCATTCATATTTTTGAATATTTTAACGGGGTTTGAAGTTCTCTTATAATCCCTATATGTCTTCTTTTTACTCAGAAAGATAGGCATATGCATTGAGAAAACAATAATCAAATAGCATGTGTATAATTGTGTCATTGAAAGAAATATAAAATAGTGGTAAATGCATTTAACAAGTAAATAAGGGTTTTATTTCACATAGATGCTACCCTTTCTGTGAAAGATAATTACCACCTAATTGCAAACTTGTGTTGTATCAATTTTGTCTTATCCTTTAGTTAATGTGCAAATATGAAATTATGTTGTGGAATTCACAAAAACTTAATTTTTCTTAATTGTCATCAATTAATATTTACTGAGTTATTGCTGGCAAGTGAAATAATTTTTTAACATAGTCATCTGCAGTGTTGTTCCTCCTTTCTTCCTATTCTGCTTGCCTGTCTTAATTCAACCGAAGAAAGAAAAAATATCCAAAGTTATTTCTGGTTCATCATTGACAGACTGTAATCCAAAGATGTGCCATAAATCACACATAAATGTTATAACTTTTTTGAATTTTGGTTTTCTTAATAGAAATGTTATAAGCAATAAGCATCCTTTATAAAACTTGAAATAATACATAGAAGACAATATCAGCCAAAATCTTGCAAATTTATGGCTCTTTGTATATTATTCTATCTTTTTAAAAATATGTGCATTATACTAAAACATATCCTCAAACACTAGGAGAATTCACTGCAGATTTTCCCCCATGTTTGTCACTAAAAGGAATACCTTTTGCTACTTGCAACTATGGAAGAAATGAATAATTATTTAAATAAATTGATATTAATGATGCATACAAATACCAGCTTTCAGCTTTAGGAATATCATTCCTTTTCCAGAATCTCAAATGAGCATTAAGAAATACCCTTGACCCCTTTGAATATTTCAACTTATCTAGAATAGTTCACATTGAGCCAATTAAAATATCAATTTCCTGACTCCACTTTTTAACAACTTAGAGCATGTCTTTATTAGTTTCATGTCTATCTGATACTAACTAGAGTTACTGGAAAGGAGAGCTTCTCAATTAACAAAAAACCAGACTCAGCTTTAGTTCCTCCATCCAGGATCCTACCCTGTTTGAGTTCTTGTCCTGACTTCCTTTTGTGATGGACTATGATGCAGAATTGTAAGCCAAATAAACCCTTTCTTCCCTAACTTGTTTCTTCCCAAAACTTGGTTTTGATCATGGTGTTTCATCATCGTAATAGTAACCCAAAGGTAGGGGAATTCCACTGAATGTCTTATGGCCAAAAGGTGTAACAACAATACGGACAGGAAGAAATGGCTTTCTCTAAACATGAACTGTCAACATAAAGAAATTGAGTCAGGTATAATGGAGGCACCTGCTCTTAAACAACTTAAAAGGTAATGCTTTCTAGGGACCAATAACAATAGAGACTTGCTGTACAAAATTTGATGTATAACTTCAGACCAGTTCACCTGTAGTGGTTAGAAACTTTTTTTCAGGGAAGTCCCATATTTTCTCAGGTGCAAAGCCCATAAGGAAAGCATCCTTCATGGGGTTGTTTAGCTTTTGAGATTTTTTTTGTCATCAGTCCTACCAAGCTAAACTTATTTTATTGATGTTAGAGGATTCCCATGGGAAGTTTTACATTATGTAGGCATTTTGCCTACTTTGTTTTTGTATCTTTAGCTCATTTGAAGACATTTTGCTTCTTGTCAACTGAATTTTGTTCACATGTATAACACACCAACATGTTTGCA
Source organism: Acomys percivali (assembly GCA_907169655.1). NCBI lineage: Eukaryota > Metazoa > Chordata > Mammalia > Rodentia > Muridae > Acomys > Acomys percivali. The sequence continues at coordinate 35,499,704 of OU015760.1, forward strand.
GCAGACCTGCCACTCCAATTTTGTCACTGCTAGACAAAAACTAAAACTAAAACCAGAAGAAAAAACAGAAAACTCACTGCACTTCCATTGTCTTCTGTCATCCCAGAACCATGACCAGATGAAAGGATGAAGAAATGACAGGCACACAGACACAAAATGTCTGGGAAATAGTGCTCTTGTACCTTAGTTGGGAAAGCTGCAGTACCCTAAAAGATCAGCTGGTTTGTTGTATACAGTTGAACAAAGAGGCAGTCAGATTAAGCTAATCTCAGTTGAGTCTGATTCTACAAAATCAGAAGCAAGTCTTCAAACCTGAATATACAGACAGAGAAAGCCAAGTAAAATATTTTTTTGCACATACTATCAATGTTTACATTTGGACAAGTGGGAGGTTTTGCCTTGTCTGAGCCTTACCTGGGGAAGGTTTTAGAAATCTCATAAGGATGATCTTTATATGCCCATGCCCATGCCAGACAATTCACATTCACCAAGGAATTTACATGGTTTAGGTGTCCTGTGCTTCCCGGAGTATTCCAGTTAGTGTTTTAAAAATATGTCAGGCGTGAGAGCGACCAAAGGACAAAGTTAGAGATTGAAAGCTGCCAGGTTCCCTGTGCTGTTGACAGTTATAGTTTTCAATGTATAAAAGTAGTCAATTATTTTTCCTTTACTGTGTGGAAACTTATGGTGGAATAGCAGGTTTTTAGCAGATTTAAAATGAT
>OU015760.1:35500435-35516480 GCA_907169655.1 Acomys percivali
CTGTTGCTTCACTACCCGTTATCATTCTTGACAAACTCTTCCTTCCTGTGCTCTATTTTCCTCTGTTTGCTTCCATTTATTTTTCTGAACAAGCAGATGAGCAAAGATTTACATAACTTTTGTTCAAATAAACCCTGCATAGTTCATCGTTTCAGCCAATATCACAGACACTTTCGAGTCATGGTTACATTTTGCTATTTTAGTCCCAGATTGTGTTTACTTGCTCTATTTTGTGTGTGTGTGCCTGAATTCTCATCTTTTGTTAAGTCTTTTAGAGTCACATGAAAACCCAGAAACCATGGCTACTCGAAAGTCATTAACAATGAGATTTATAGCTACTGTTTCTGCTGGTAAATTCTTCATTTCATAAAATACAGTCTCCAAAGACCACGGAGAATGCAGCCTTGCTTATCTCTATGTTGCAGAGGATGGTTTCTGGCTTTATGCAATCCCAGTGCAGTTTGCTTGCCATCCAGGAGTTGATTTTGTTTCTCTGTGACATTAGCATATTAAAAAGAGTGGAGATTGACAAGTACACTGTTCTTATTAGGAAAGTAATCAAGGTTTAGAGCTTGTCTGTCATGAAACTTCTAGAATCTGAAAATGCCAAGGGGTTGACTACTCCTGACCCAAGCACCTATTTAAGATTCTCACCCACAATAAGGGAAGTAAAGTGATTAGCATACTGATAAGATTTTCCTAAAATAATCTATTATTTCAGAATTATTCTTTCACCTCTTAATTAAAATCTTCCACAAATTTCCCAAGGTCTTTTCCTCTACCTCTGCAAGACATTTAATTACCTATATTCCCCAACCTGCACCATATTAAATTTTTATGGAACTTTTATAGAGTAATTTATTGGAAAGATGGCCTTGAGTGTCATTATGTTCAATGAATGTCCTATTTTGACAAAGCGAAGGCTAAATTATATTGAAATAATTTTAATCCACTATGTTCTGCTTAGATGTAAATGTAAATCTGTACTTCACATTTAAAATTTGAATTGAATTTAATACTGACATATTGATTCTTCTTACAAATAAAATATAAGCAATTTCACTCCAATTACCATACTTTCCTGAGAGATTGACTGTTTTGTATTGTAGACTCTAATAGTTATGAAAATGTCCTATCTTAAGGCAAATGAGATTGCTTTTCTCATGAAAAAATTTAATTTCTTTTTATTTTTTAAATATTAATCCATCACCTCTTATCTCATGCCTCTTTAAACTATAGGACAGGAGAAAGGAAGAAGAAATCATAATATTATATATAATTTATAATAGTACATTTAATGATATACATGTGTTTTTCATTGCATAACTCAAATGAGGAAACCAACTATGTAGCTTTTCTTATAATTTTTGTAAACTATGAAAATGCTATATTTAAATAAGCCTTTGTGTTTAGAAATATGATAAAGTGGCCTTTAACACATGGTAAATGTGGAAATAGATTATAGAGTATTATAAAGATGTAAAGTACAGTACATAATAACACACTTTCTGGGGGATTGCATATAGAATAAAAATCTCAGGAAACATCTATGTACATCAGTACTTATTGCAGCATCATTCATAATTAAAAGAACTAAGGAACCAAATAGGATAATATTAATTTTTTCAACTGGAAAATAATTAAATAAATTTTAGAGCATGTAAACTCTTGGCCATGAAAAAGTATGAATTTAGGAAGTACCTATTGACTAGCAGATATTAATACATAAAATACAAAAGTCAAATGCATGAAATTATGCCCAATAAATTATCAAGTATATTTCAAAAGTTAATTCTGTGTCTAACATTTGCATTATCTCTATATTTCTAAATGTGTTCTTCATGATATTATAATCATGGAAAATATCCAACTATGGAATTACTTATATTGTTAATATTATTATATTTAAGTTCCTATTGTATTGTATTATTAATTACATAGATAGGTATATCTATGTGAGTTTGCATGACTGAAATGGCCAGAGGAGGAGCTCAGATACCTTATATCTGGAGTTCCTGATGGTTGTGAGTCCCCCTAATATGGATGCTGGAAACCGAACTTAAGACTACTGTAAGAGAACTCTTAACTTCTGAACTATCATTCAGTATAGGTTTATTTTAATGGGAAATTTTGATGTAAATAAAGTAGGCGAAGTTTGATTTAAGCAAAAGAGAAATGACAAAACAAAATTTTGTATGCGTATTTAAGAAACAACATTAAATTATATTTGTATGCATTTTAATATCCTATAAGTTAAAAATAAAATTAATGTTTCGATGCATAATTAGATGGGTGACAAATTCAGGAATGTAGCACCATCGTATAGGATTTTTCATTTTACTTGCAACATTTCCAGACAGCTTTAATTACTTGCCCATGGAGGCAATTGCTCTAATTTAGCATCCCCATTTGCAACTATTATTTCTTGCTTCCTAATATTCAGTGTCTTTAGAACTTATTTTACCATGGGTTTTTAGCAAGGGGTTGTGTCAGATTATTCTTTGAAAAGTTTAACTACACTAAACATTCCAATATAAAGTCTTTACCAACATTTGTATGGGTTTTATATTGTTTCTTCCAGTGAAAATTAATCTTTTACTGATGTTTGCAAGTTATAACCTCTCTCTTCCTTCAGGAAGTGAGATTTATCACTAAGAACATTTTAATGTGCTGTTGTTTGTCTCCATTCCTATTAGTAATATTAAGTAAGCCTCCTCCTCTTTATCCTCTTAAAAGATTGCAATTCTGCTTTCTTAATCATTTGCTATATTTAGTTCACAAAACCCTTCCTCATCAGAGTTTGGGGTGATCTTCAGACTGTAGGCACTGATTTAGTAGTTGTCAAATGTACTTTCAAAATCAATACTCTTGTAATGTTTTTCTATTTTCTGATTCCTGTTTATAACTTTAGTTTCAGATTACACAAACCCTTTCTATTTTCCCCTATATGAGCATGTTTTTGTTCCACATGGCTTCATTAAAGATTGTCTTCTAGAATTAAATAGATGAGAGGAACAAAGACATTCTTTCTTAATAGATTTGTAGGTCTAACTTTAGCAGCAGACAGAAACTACTGCTTCAGTTCTGTCGAAGATTAATCAGAGTTTTCTTCACATATTAAATACACTAAAAACTTAGCAAAAATCAAATCTTTCCCAAGTATTCTATAATTATACTTGTATATGGCATTTGATAATGTACAAAAATGACATCAGGCCATAAGTTCAAAAGAGACAGTACCTAGAAACCTACAAGTAGAACATTATGATAGGCAGATTTGGGCCAAGGGGTCCCGCTCAAACTAAGGCCCTAGCCAAGGACAATACAGGCGGTAAAATTTAAACCCCTACCCTGATCTAGCCCATGGACAGAACAGTCTCCACACTTGAGTGGAGAGAGGGATTTGACTTTCTCAAGTACTCTGGTGCCTCACATTTGACTATGTCCCCTGGCGGGGGAGACCTAGTGGCACTCAGAGGAAGGACAGCAGGTCACTGAGAAGAGACTTGATACCCTATGAGCATATACAGAGGGAGGTAATCCCTCTGAGGAACAGTCATAGGGTAGGGGAATAAGGGGAAAATGAGAGGGAGGGGAGAATGGGAGGATACAAGGGATGGGATAACCATTGAGATATAATATGAATAAATTAATTAAAAAAAACAAAAGAGACAGTAGTAATAAAAATTCCAATTTTATCATTTGAGCAACAATAATCTCCTAGTTATTTAATGGCTAATTTTGTATATGAACATGACTGAAAACAAGGTGCTCATAGATATGGTCAGAGGTAGTACTAGGTGAGCTTTGTAGCTATTGCTAGACAAGAGTAATATCTGAATCTGCAGAGTTCCAAAGGAAGTTTTCCATTCCTTGAGTGGGTGTGTCTCGCTCAATCATTAAAGTCCTGAAAAACAAACACAAAGATTGATTAAAGGGAATTCACTCTGCCTTATGGCTTGAGCAGGAAAACATCATTTTGTTTCCTGCTGTAAGAGTTCTACATACATAGAAGAGTTGTGTGCATTAAGAGTTTTTAAATGCATCATGATTGGACATATAAAAATATATTTTTCATTCTCTAGGCAGTTATTTAAATAGTGTATAAGTTGAACTTTGTTATGAGTAATGTAAATGTGATTTAAAATATAAAGTAGCATTCCTGTAGTATATATGAATGCTTTATGTCATTTATATGAAATATTTGTACCTTTTAAAGTATCATTCACTCTGAAAGGAGGGGGGGTCCTTAAACCAATACCCAATGAAGCTAGTAGAGTGAGTGTAACTCACTACATCTACTGGAGACTAAATTGTCAACAATGTAAATTCCCAGTCTCTATGATTGAATTACTTTTAATAAACATATCTTCTCTTTTTTTGACTGATAAAACTTTTTAAAATATCATTGATCTTTTTATTGAGAATGTATTATTCTTTCATACAATACATGCAAACCACATTGCTCTTTCCTCTTCCATTCTCAGCTCCCTCCCATTTTTCCTCTCTCCCAGATCCACTCTCCCACCATTTCCATACAGAGAGTGGGAGGTCTCCAGGAGAAAAAAAAACAAACAAGGAAAAAAAACAAGATACAATGAGACAAGGCAAAGGTCCTCATATCAATGCTAGACAAGGAAATCCAATAGGAGGGAAAGTATTTACATTTCCTTTACAGTTGAGGACGCTGAACATTTCTTTGTGTGTTTATCAGCCATTAGAGATTCCTCTGTTAAGAAGTCTTTGCTTTATTTTTTATTTTGTATTTAATTAATTTATTCAGATTATATCTCAATTGTTATCCCCTCACTTGTATCCTCCCATTCCTCCCTCCCTCTTTCGCCCTATTCCCCTCCCCTAGGTCTGTGACAGAAGGGGACCTCCTTCCCCACCATATGTTCACAGCCTATCAAGTCTCATCCTGGTAGCCTGCTTATCCTTTCTTTCTCTGAGTGCCAGCAGGCCTCCCTACCAAGGGGAAGTGGTCAAATAGGGGGCACCTGAGTTCATGTCAAAGTCAGTCCCTGCTCTCCACACAACTATGGAGAATGTCCTATCCATTGGCTAGATCTGAATAGGGTTTCTAGGTTTACTGCATGTGTTGGCCTTGGTTGGTACAGTACAGTTTGAAGACGCCCCTGGGTCCACATCTGCCCATCATGATGTTCTTCATGTAGGTTTCTAGGACTCTCTAGATCCTTCTATTTCCCCATTCTTCCATACTTCTCTCAACTAGAGTCCCAATAAGAAGTCCCAGCATCTATCCCAATCTCCTGATAAGTGAAGACTTTCATGCGACATCACTTTTGGGATAGTGTCCAATTATAACTGAGTAAATTGGATTTTTTGTTTCTTGAGTTCTTAGAATGTGATTTCTAAAAAGGAAAAATCACAGACATGTCTTTCCTCCCTCTGAATGTTTCTTGTTTCCTATTCCTCTCGGTTGTTATTACTTCATTTAGTTTTAGAGCTTTCAGTTGTACTGTTAAGTTGCTAGTATGAGATCTCTCCAATTTTTATGTAGAAACTTAGTGCAATAAAACTTCCTCTTATCACTGCTTTCCATGTGTCCTATAAGTTTGGATATACTGTGTGCTAATTTTCCTTGTATTCTAAAAGGTCTTTATTTTTTCTCGACCAACTTTCTATTCAGTAGCTGTTCAGTTCCCATGAGTTCATAAGTTTTCTGTTGCTGTTAAAAACAAGCTTTATTCCATGGTTATCTGATAGGATGCAGAAAGTTATTTCAATTTTCTTGGATCTGTTACTATTTGCTTGTGTCTAAGTATATGGTCAATTTTTGAGAAATTTCTATGAGATTCAGAGTAGAAGATATATTATTTTGTGTTTTGTGAAATGTTTTGTGAATGTATGTAGTTCTATTTGGTTTATAATGGCTGTTAGCTCTAGTATTTCTCAGCTAATTTTTGTCTGTGTGACCTCTCCATTGTTGAGAATGAGACACTGCAGTCACCCACTATCAGTGTGTGAGGGTCAATTTAAGCTGTAGTTATGTTTCTTTTACAAACTTCGGTGCCTATGTGTGGGGTGTATAAATATTAAGAATTGAAATGCCTTTTGGTAAATTTTACTTTGGTGAATATTAATGTCCTTCCTTGTCTCTTTAGATGAGCTTCGGTTTGAAGTCTATTTTGTTAAATATTAAAATGGCTACATCAGCTTGGTTCTTGGGTCTATTTGCTTTGAATATTGTTTTTTACAATTCTTTACCTTGAGGTAATACCTATCTTTGACTCTGAGGTATGTTTCTCTGATGCAGCAGATGGGTGGATCCTCTTTTCACATCCATTCTTTTATTTTGTATTTTGTTTTTGTTTTTTGAGACAGGGTTTCTCTGTGTAACAACTGTGGCTGTCCTGGAACTCACTGTGTAGACCAGGCTGGCCTCAAACTCACAGAGATCTGCCTGCTTCTGCCTCCCAAGTGCTGGGATTAAAGACATGCGCTACTATCGCCTGGCTATTTTGTATTTTTTAAATTGTGTAATTGAGACCATGTATATTGAAATATATCAATGACCAATGATTGTTAATCCTGCTATTTTATTGTTATTGTTTGTTGTGTGTGCATTTCCCTTTTTGTTTTTGCTACTTGAAATTATTTATTTCATATGAATATTTATCCTTGTTATATTGCAGTTTTCCTTCTAGTACCTTCTGTAGGATTGAATGTACAGATAGATATTATTCAAAATTGACATTATTATGAGATACCTTGTTTTCTCCTTCTATAGTGATTGAAAGTTTTACTATTTATAGTAGTCTTGGCTAGTATCTCTGGTCTTTTAGAGTCTGCAGGACATGTGTCAAGGTGCTTCGAGCTTTTAGAGTCACATGTAGCTTTTGAAAAATCAGGTGTAATTCTAGTAGTGTTACCATTTTATGTTACTCTCTCTCTTTCCCTTGCAGCTATTAATATTCCTTCTTTGTTCTGTATAATTAGTGTTTTTATTATAATATGGTGAGGAGACTTTCTTTTCTGATCCAGTTTGGTGTTCTGTATGCTTCCTACACCGTTATAGGCATCTCTTTTAGGCTAGGACATTTTTCTTCTTTGATTTTGTTGATGACATTTTCTGGGCCTTTTTTATGGGCTTCTTTCCCTTCTTCTTTATCTATATTATTCTTGGGTTGGTTCCTTAATTTGCGTCCCATATTTCCTGGATATTTTGTGTCAGAGATTTTTTAGGTTTAACATTTTCTTTGACTGATGTATTTATTTATTTTATTGTTATTTTCAATGCCTGAGATTCTTCCATCTCTTCTTTTCTGTTGCTGAAGTTTTCCTTTGTAGTTACTGTTCGAATTACTAAATTTTTCACTTCTCAAATTCCCTCAGATTGGGTTTTCTTTACTGATTTTATTTCTCTTTTATATTTTTACATATATATTTATATTATTACACATATATACAATAAAGTGCTTACAGCAAGAAGAACCACAAAGCAATCAGGAAATCAGGAATTATATAAATGTAACATTTACAGTATTAGGGTTATTTTTATTTGGCATTCTTGTAGAAAACATCTTTCCTATCTTGGTGTGTCTAAAATTCTGAATGTAAAAACAAAAGGAAACAAAAGTTAGCTGGGTAGTGGTGGTGCACGCCTTTAATCCCAGCACTCAGGGGCAGAGGCATGTAGATCATTTTGAGTTCTAGGCCAGCTTGGTCTATAAAGCAAGTCCAGGACAGCCGAGGCTACACAGAGAAAACCTGTTTCTAAAAACAAAACAAAACAAAAAACAATGAAAATAAATATAATTCCGAATGCAGATCAGTATCTATCTTATCTTATTGTTATCAGCTTAAAACATCTAACCAGATGGGAAAACATCTTAACCCCTAAACAACTAAGCTTAATTGTAAAACTAAACTATGTGGTCTTCAACCCAAGCAGAGACTTGAGAAGGAATAAAATTAATCATCTGAGTAGACAGAAAGTGCAGGTTAGCAGCTTCCTAAATGAGTAAATGACAGAGACACTTTGATGCCTGAAGAGTCACCCAAAACTCTCTATAACGTTGGAGCATCATCTTCAGCGTTCTGGCTCAATATATCTGACAAACATATTTTTGAGGCAGGAGCTATAGAGGACTTGCTTTCCTTGTCTTGGCAGAGTTTGACTGTCGACTCTGCCTGCACCCAAGCTTGCCCATTTTTAGGCAAATTTTTTTTTCTGTGTAGAAATGAAGACATTTTACCCAGTGGCTTTTTTGCCACATTTAAAATCATCTCCATAAGGAGGTTCTTTGATGGTCATCATCTTCTTTGAGGTAGGCTGAGTGTTGCCAGGAGTTAACCTGTCTTGTCAAAGAATCTTTAAAATAATATAAACATTTTTAAATGCCATATTCTGTATTTTGCTGAAGTTTTTGAAAACCTTATCTACCTTATCTATCTAAAAAATCAAATCTATTTGTTAAACCTAGTATGTATATTCTTGTGATAAAAATAGACTAGTAATTGACATGACCATGATTTGATCAACTAACAATTAATTTGCATTACTTAATTATCCTAAGCGCTCTGTACCAAATATTAAACATATATTCATTTCCTTAAACTGTTCGTTTTCCTAGATTTATTTAAGGGATTGATTCATTTCCTGTTTAAGGGTTTCTAGTAGATTAATAAAGCTCTTTAAATTCTTTTTTTTTTTTTTTTTTTTTTTTGCTTCAGCTATCTTGGAATATTCAGGGCCTGCTGTGGTAGGATAGCTGAGATATACTGGCCTGATTATTGTTGATTATGTTTTTATGCTGCTATTTCTGCATTTGTGTCCAGAATGATTAAAGATCTAGGTGCTTCTTTCTGGACATTCCTTTGTTGGGTAGGTATTTTGTTCTTATTTCCTTGTTTTTCTTCTCTGGATTTTCAGAGACTGTAATGGCTGTGTCTTGCCTGTTTTCTGAACACCTGGTCTTTCTGAAAACCCTAAATTACGTGAATGTAAGAACAAAGCTCCTTCTATTACTAGTGTACACATTGCTAGAAATTTCAACTGAAAGAAATGTGAGTTGCTTTTTCAATCATATTGGAATAGGAACATTTTATTAAAATTTTATTTGATAGTATTTTTAAAATAAAATGAAGAGATCCATGTGATTAAAGACTGGAATAATTTTTGGCCTAGCAGCAGAAATACTTCAATTTTATTACTCATAGTCATTCAAATGAAAACAAATTTTGATACAATGAACTGTATACAGATATTCACAATATGAAAAATAATATCATCATGATGTTCTAATATTTACAAATAAAAGTTGCCTACTTAGCAGATGCTATAAAATTCTGCCTGAACACCGTGAGGCATTTCGGGTGTGTAGTTCTCATTATTTTGGTCCACATTATTACATTCTTCACTGTTTAACACAATAAGAATATCTATATGTGTTAAATATTTTTATTTGTTTATGAAAAATCAATCTAAAAGATACAAAATTTATGAAAATATATTGTTGAAGCTGATATACATTATAGTATCTCAAATACCAATATCAGGTAAACAAAAACTATTGAAAAATTTTTTTCTGGAACTACTGAGGATTTAAGCTGAGGCTTCATGCTAGCTAGGCGAGTGCTCTATTATTGAGCCCAACCTTTGCTATGAAAACTTTAAGAATCACCGTGTTCAGATACTTTCATAGAAAGTATCTCTTTGCTCAAAAGCCAAATAACATGAAAACAGCTATGAACTCAAACAAGATGAGATTAGTATCCATATATTTTTATTATGTTTCTTTTTTAACATATACATTTATATTAATGCACATGGGTAAAATACAACTACATACAGCAAGAAGAGCCATGAGACAATGAACCACAAGACAATCAGGAATTATATAAATATTACATTCATAGTGATTTGGCCATTTGCATTTGGCAAACTTAAACATCTTTCTTATCTTGTTGGGTTTAAATTTCTGAATGGAGATTAATATCTATCATATCTTATCTCTATTAATTTAAAACATCAATCTTGATAAAAAAAAAAACATCTTAACCTCTAACCTCCAAAGCTTAATTGAAAGACTAAATTATCTGCTCTTCAAACCATCAGAGAATTGAGAAGGGATAAAACTTAAATGCCTGAGTGAACCCACAGGACAGGTTAGCAGCTTCCAAAATGAAAAAAATGAGTGAGACAGTTTATTGCCTGAATGTCACCCAATACTCTTTATAACATTGCAGCAGCATCCTAAGCCTTATGACCCAATATATTTTCCAGAGGTATTTGTGAGGCAGGAACTATTGAGGACTTGCTTAGCCTGTCTTGGTAGAGTTTGGCCAAGGACTGTGCCTGCATCCAAGCTTGCCCATTTTAAGGCAGAATTCTGTCAGTGGAAGAAATGAGGGCATTTTTCCCAGTGGCTTGTTTGCCACATTTGAAACCAGTTCCATAAGGAGGTTCTTTGATGCTCATCTTCTTCTTTAAGGTAGGCTGGGAGCTGCCAAGAGTTAACTTGTCCTGTTGTCAGAGAATCTTTAAAATAATAAAAACATCTTCAAATGCCATATTATGTAGATCTCTGATTTTTTAAGACATTATTTAACTGTTTTACCTCATATATCTGATACAATCATATCTATCTAGTAGACCTAGAATATATATTCTTTTGATAAAATTAGACTAGTTTTTGACATGAGCATGGTTTGCATCAATTGAAAATTCAATACCATTGAATTAAAAAATAACCTTATTTGTAAGTAACAATTAGGGCCTAGAGATGAGGAGTAGATTCAATAATCTACCTTTTGTTCTATCCTCCCTCTATATTTCTATATCCCCCTTTCTTTCTTCTCAGCTCCTGTCTCCTCTCCAACAAAAGAATGATAAGGGAAAGTAGAAATATCCCTGAGTCAAACCTAGTTTCTGTTCTGTAAAAGACCAATAATACTTATAACCAACTCCCAATGAAAATAAGCAACTATAGCCCAAGAGAGTAAATAGAAATTTACCCAACCTCCCTTAGAGGAAATGGGACCTCATATCTTAAGGTTTCTTCAGGCTAATTTAGGGTAAATAATTCCTTTGAATCCCCCCCTAAAAATTGGGGAAATGGTTAAGTAAGCCAGAGATAGCATTTGTGGTCCATTTTTCACGAGTTGTGAAATTACAGGCTTAATAGGAGTCCTGTGTGGGACAGTCTGAACTGCAGGACTAATTGGGATCAGAAGCTTTCTACAAACGCTGTCCTGGAAGCTGTCCTGCTCTGATGGGTACTAGCAACTGAGGTGCCTGGGGCTGGAATATGGAGGGTGCAGGATGTCAGAATCCAGCTTGCTGAGAGGAATGAATTCTGTTAGGTCTGATCCAGGGTCTGTGTCCAGGTCTTCTGTTCTGAAAATATAACTTCTCTCAAGCATTATACATTTCTAGTATTGTGGTGGTATGAGGTGTGCAGGATATACAGAGCAATTAAGGCTGGTTCTCTGCTCATTGTATGAGCAGAAGTAAGACATCTGCAAATATTCCTTCATGTCATACTAATTATAAGTCATAGAGAGTCTGCGACCAACATGAAGCCTTGTCTATGCATAAACCTTCGTATCTCAATAGGTTAATGGTGCCTATTATAAGGATTGGTGATCTGGCTTGGTCTCTGAGACCTGTATGGTGAAAAGGAAGAACTAACTAATATCCAAAAGTTCTCTGACTGGGCATTGAACAGTGTGACACGCCCATCTCCTCTACAAATAAATAAGTAAATATATGAATAAATATAAAAAATAAGATATTGTCAACCAGTTTTATAAAGTTATTTTGACATTTTAATGGTACCAAATGATGGTGGAGGGCTCTGTTTATTCTCCTATGTTATCAATATTTGATCTTTTAAAAAAACTATTTAATCATGTTACATTTAAAATGTTCCTCCTCCTTCCTTTCCCCTAGTCTCTACCCCTCCAGTCAGGCCACCCTGGCACATCAAGTTGCATCAGGATTAAATGCATCCTCTTCCATTAAGACCAGACAAAACAGCTCAGCTACAGGTAGTGATATAAAAGCAGGCAACTGAGTCCATGTCAGAGATGCCCTTTGCTCCTCTTTCTAGGGGACCACACATGAAGAAAAACCTGCCCATCACTTACGTATTTTAGGGAGGCTAAGATCAATACATTTATGGTCCTTGGTTGGTTCTTCAGTCTCTGTGAGGCCCCATGATCTTCTTGTGGATTTCTTGTCTCTTCAAGTTCCTTCTATCCTTCCATCCAGTCTTCCAAAAGACACCCACCCACCCACCCAAAGCTCTGTCTAATATTTGTCTGTGAGTCTCTGCATCTATTTCCCTCTGATGCTGGGTGGAGCCTCTAAGAGGGTAGTAATGTTACATTCTTGCTCCTGTCAAATGTGTCTTTCTGGTTCTGTGTTACTTCACTCAGGATGATCTTTTCTAGTTCTATCTATTGGCTTGAAAATTTCATGATTTCATTGTTTTTAATAGCAGAGTAGTATTCCATTGTGTAAATGTACCACAATTTCTGTAGCCATTCTTTGGTTGAGAGACATCTAGGTTGTTTCCAGAGCCTGGCTACTATGAATAAAGTTGCTATGACCAAAGTAGAGCATAGAAGCTCAAGATTTGATCTTGTCAAAGATTGTCATTTCACAATTTTACATAATACAATATAGCATTTGATAGTTTTAATGTACATTGTTCCTGAACCTGCCACTATTAACCATTGCCTTTTGTGCCAAAAGATATTCATATATACTTGTCCTGTTCAAGACTATACCTTGTTTATTGTTAGATGACTTGTTATGTGACTTTGAGCTCCTTTTTGAAAGATCAAATTTGGAGGTTAGAAAGAAAATTTCTTCTTTGGCTTCTATTACTCTTAATTGTTTTTAAGTTAATTTAAATATAGTGCTGCTATTCAGGAAAACGTACATTGCCTGCATAGAAACACTGTGACATGGCATTTCTGTCAGCAGTATGAATGTGCAAGTTTTATCATTTTCTTTGATCAGGTACTAAATTATCTTTTCATAACCATCAACAATGATTTTTTTTCATTTAGGGAAGTACTATATGATTAAAAACACAGAAATGGTTTTAGTATTAATTTTATCACATGTGCCATCAATTTGCACAAAATCCTTACATTCAGTAAAAGAAATTAACTCATTCACATAGATATTTACTTTTAATAACTTCAAAATGAACATGTATAATCAAGTATAATCACAAACTTCAAATTGAAATCATGGCACTTAAATACGATAGATTCTGAAAAACATCATAAAATAAACCTAATATGTGTTGCTATGTATCTTATAAAATTAACAGATAATATTCTGTGCATTTGACAGCATTTGGTATGTTCCCTTTACTTATCCATTCAAAAATAATTCTAATTACCATCATATACCAGACAAATGGCTGGGTTGGGATAAACAGGAGGGTAAGAAACATTTTGTTTCAGATTCCATGAAGCTCCTGGTCTAGTACATTTGTGTTCATGGAGTGTAATAATTATAACAGAAGAAATGTGTTTGTGTGTGTTGAATGAGAGAGAATGGGTAAAGTTCTGAAGAATTACCAGAGCATCCACATTGCAGTGGAAGAGCCTATGTGTGCAAAAGTGTGCATGTAGGATTAGGAAGTCATTTTCATAAGCCTGAAAACATTTTCTACAGAGTTGATATAAAATTCTCAATGTTTCCTATGTTATTTGTGTTTCAGTAGGCAAGAACACAAGTATTCTTTTAATTAGAAAATCTATCAGTAGACTTTCCTATCTAGAAGTTTAATCTAGAAAGATTCTACCCAGTATTGTATAGGGAAAAGTTTTGAGGGGAAGCAATTTAAAGGATGTGTTTCTAAATGACCACAGTGTGTACAACTGCAAAAATGGGATCAACTGTGCAAGAACTACAAGAGAATCAGTAAGACAGACAGTAGTCTATGGAAAAGTAAGTGCCTGTATCAATAGATGATTTGATAGATCCTAGACTAGTAAATGAGAATATGCACATGCTCATTCAAATAAGTCAATAAAAGAAACCTCTTTCTTGAGATTTTGAAGGTTTTTGTTTGTCTTATACATCAGTTTCTATTAAAAAAGAAACTTCTCAAATAGATTGAGCAAAACATAACAAAGCCTTTGTGTGTGAAGAAACTTAGAAAGAGTAAGTGAAACCTGTCCATTAATAAGATATAAAAGCCATAGTAACATGGTTAAAGCATTGAGAAAACTTTGTAGTGAAAACTTATAAAGTTTTCTCAATTCTTGTTTTCTAGAACCCATCTCCAATAGAATCCAGAAAAAAATGTTTATTCATGGCTTTGACCTATTCGATGTATTCTTTTTTTTTTTTTCCATTTAAAGGTATCTGTAATTTTATGTAAGCTTCCTGGCAATAAACACAAAAAATAAATCATTTTCAAAAGGGCTACAAATAATGGCTGGGAAATAATTCCCTGGACACTTTTTTTAAATGGAAAGATGCTTAACGTTGAATGGTAGATTAGGAGGAAACCTTGTTAAAGCCAAAACCTTAGGACACAATTCCATTCCATAATTGCTTCTTGAGACAACTCTGCTCTAGTTTGTTTTCACCTCTGTAATTATTGCTGGATTTTAGAGATTCATATGGATAATTGAGGCAGTTCTGACAAATGATTTTCTGAAGTTCTCATTTGTTTTAGTGTCATGGATTCCTTTTGTTTGTATGAAGTTAATAAACACATGTGCAGCCTATGTTTTAGAAAATGCTAATAACAAAGAATGGATCACAGTGCCTGATGCTTTGTCTTTCCAGGATTATGCACAACCAAACATTGTTGCTATTTTTGCCTTCTACCATTAGATTCTACAAAACACAGGGATGTAAACATACAATAGATAATGAGTTACAAATTAAGAAACTTAACAGCAGGTATTAGAACATGAATAAAAAAATAAACTTGTGTTTAATGACTTTATAACTGGAGAGGGGAACATAAAAAATTCTACATCACTATGACACCCAATTTGGTTTAGATGTATAGTGTTAGTTTGTCTTGGGGCTCCTCTAATCTAAACTGAATGCTTAAAAGCAATGAATAGATGTTAGTCAGATTGCTTTTATAAGCCTTTTCTGTCTCATTTATGGGTCTTTCTATCCTCAAGGTCCTGGGAAACTATTCATTTTCCTGATGTCTTATTTGTGGTAAGAAATTAGGGTCAGAAAAAAAAAACTCAATTAACTTTAATGGCCCTTTTCTATATTAGTATAGTATAATTTCCTAAAATTTACTTTGAACCTTTGAAAAATTAGAAACCAACCCAATGCCTGGTGACATCATGTCTGTGCTTAGTCGCTATGCATCAAGCATTCTATTCAGCAATTACTGAGCTGATCGTTGTTTAACAGTGCATGAAACAACTGGAAAAAAACTGTCTTCAAGGTATTTATAATAACAGAAGCCACAAATTCTTTGTTTCTCATGCTAATATTTTCCCAAATTCCCAAATGCATGCACACACACACATACACACACACACACACACACACACACACACACACACACACACACGCTTGCGCGCGCGCACGCACATATACAGAGTTGTAATTACAGACATGCCCACACAACTTACTGATATATGTGGCTTTCAAAACTAAAAATATCCACAGTTGTATTACATAACATTGTACATAGCTATTTGGGTGCTGTGGTGTCCTCCATTATATTCCAGTTGTTGATAAAAAAGTAAAAGCTTAAGTATCATTCATAGCATCATATGTACAAACAAGTCTTACCTAAGTAGATATGGTGGAGAATCACATTTGATACAATGCTTATATGCTTTTAAAATTTTACTACATTGTACAACCACTTAGAGATGTTGCCATAGTAAAAACACATCAACTTCCTAACAAATCAAACAATAGTTTGTTAAAAGACAAACTCCTCTTCCCTCCCCTCCCTCCTCCCCTCCCCAAATATTTCAAATCGATGGCTTCTCTTACTTTCCTAGTTATATTTACACACACACACACACACACACACACACACACACACACACACACACA
>OU015760.1:35517479-35591801 GCA_907169655.1 Acomys percivali
TTTGTGTTTAAAACTAAAGAGAAAAATACATGTATATATACACACACTACTTCCTACATGTAGTCCTTAAGGCACTTCATGATAAATTCACTTGATATATGTTAACAGATAATAACAATAATAATAAAAATAATAATAAAATAGTTGCACATCACTATTATCATGAGATAAATACATGTAAATAAAATTTTATTACAATTTGATATTAATAAATATCTCATCACACAAATTGCTACTGTACTTTATTTCATTGGCAAAATGTTTGATTTGGGAAAGAAGCTGTCTAAATCTGTTTTTAAGATAAATTTCTCCTTTTAACGACTATCATTATCAAGAGCAAACATTAAATTGCACCACTAAACATGCTTACTTTGATTCTCAATGGAAAGAGAGGTTACTAAATGTGATCATTCTTGTTGAAAGGAAAATTCATTAAAAAGTATACATCTTGTTTCACTGTTTTTATTGATGAAGCATAATAAATGTTTAATGAAATGGGAATAAAATGGGACCAAGAGAAAGAAGAGGCTAAGGCGGGTAGATTTAAAAAAATATATCTTATGTTCATTTACAAAGACTGGCTCTCTTCAGTTTGATTTAGTTTCAAATTACTAGCAAAAGCTCTTTAGGTCTGTTTCCAAAAGTTGAATCTCTGGTTTACCCTGAGACATGAGCTAAACTTTTGAGGAGAAGATGTTTCAGAGGGCAGGCTGCTGAGACACATAGGGGAAAAGAACTTGATCTTGAAATTAAAAGGTAATCCCGATTCTTGCTTTTCTCATTCTGAGACTCCCTGGTCTTGATTCTCCACCTCCTAAAAGCCTTATTCCTTGCTTTCAATATGGCCTTTCCTGAAAATGCTTAAAGCGTTAGCCATATTTCAGTCTTTCTCAGTGTGCTGAGTAGCTAGCTGCCCATGCAGAATCATGAGGTATGCCACCAGGATGGAAAAACCTAGTTCACAAATGAGCTGAGCTGATATGTGCTAACCCTGGGCCTCTTATGTACCATGGGAATTTGTCTCCTTTGGATTGCTTCAGTACAAAAACTCTTTGTAGGAGAATGATTTTTTTTTTATCTTTCTTTGAAATTTCATTAATTTATTCTTGTTACATCTCAATGGTTATCCCATCCCTTGTATCCTCACATTCTTCCCTCCCTCCCATTTTCCCCTTATTCCCCTACCCTATGACGGTTCCTGAGAGGGATTACCTCCCCCTGTATATGCTCATAGGGTATCAAGTCTCTTCTCAGTGACCTGCTGTCCTTCCTCTGAGTGCCACCAGGTCTCCCCCTCCAGGGGACATGGTCAAATGTGAGGAACCAGAGTACGTGAGAAAGTCATATCCCACTCTCCACTCACGTGTGGGGACTGTTCTGACCATTGGCTATATCTGGGTAGGGGTTTAAAGTTTACCACCTGTATTGTCCTTGGCTGATGCCTTAGTTTGAGCGGGACCCCTGGGCCCAAATCTGCCTGTCATAATGTTCTACTCATAGGTTTCTAGGACCCACTGGATCCTTCTGCTTTGCTATTCTCCCATGCTTCTCTCATCTAGAGTCCCTATAGGATGTCCTCCCCTCTGTCCCAGTTTCCTGGTAAGTGAAGGCTTTTGTGGGACATGCTCATTGGGCTAGTATGCAGATATAAGTGAGTATATACCATTTGAGTCTTTCTGCTTCTGGGTTAGCTCACTCATTATGATCATTTCTAGCTCAATCCATTTATCCACAAATTTCGGGAATTCCTTGTTTTTAATAGCTGAGTAGTATTCCATAGTGTATATGTACCACAGTTTCTTTATCCATTCTTCATCTGAGGGACATTTAGACTGTTTCCATAATCTGGCTATTATGAATAAGGCTGCTATGAACATGGTTGAGCAAATTTTCTTGTTGTGTGCTGGTGCATCTTCTGGGTATATTCCAAGGAGTGGAATAGCTGGGTCTTGAGGAAGCCCTATTCCAAGTTTTCTGAGATAGCACCAGATAGATTTCCAAAGTGGCTGTACTAGTTTGCATTCCCACCAGCAATGAAGGAGTGTTCCTCTCTCCCCACATCCTCTCCAGCATGTGGTGGCGCTTGAGTTTTTGATCTTAGCCATTCTGATGGGTGTAAGATGGAATCTCAGAGTTGTTTTGATTTGCATTTCCCTGATGACTAAGGAGGTTGAGCATTTCTTTAAGTGTTTCTCAGCCATTTGATATTCTTCTGTTGAGAATTCTCTGTTTAGTTCCAAGCCCCATTTCTCAATTGGGTTATTTGGTTTGGTGGAGAATGATTTTTAAATAGCACAAAAGAAAAGAGATAAAGTAGCATGAGCTTGTGAAATTCCATCAGAGTATTCACCTAGATTTGTCACACTTTATTTTCCACTCATTGTATTTTCATTCAACTTTGGATACATTTATAAGTATACTATTCTAAAATGTATTCAGTGTGTCACATAAAAGATAAGGGGTTATTTATTTCATATTCTTCCATCTGTACACAATTGGCATCTTACCTTACTTGCATTTCTTTTTTCCTCCCCTCAATTTAACCAGACTTAAAAGACTTAGATGTGCAACAGTGTCATTTTCTATGATTTCAGTTTAAATTTTGATTGAAAAGATAGCTAAGAGTCATGTGGTTGTTATCAGGTAAACATGGTCCTTGTTTTTCCCTGTTGCCGCCATCTATATGGAGTTGCCCCCACGTTTGTTTTATAGCATATCAGTTTTATATACCCTCATTCTATAGTACTCCCCATTTCTAAGATTCTGATCCTTGAGCCTTGCCATGGAAATCTTGGCCTTTGTGTTTTGAATGCGCTCCCTGGGAGAGTCTGATGTACACTCCTTATTAAGAATGAATGTTTAAATATTGGGATCAAACTACAAAAATCTTTTCTAACTATATTGAATAATCCAACAGATTTAATTATGATTTTCATTTTCTCCAATACTAAAACTAGATGTTAATTGCTAGAAAAGTAGATAAGGATGCCTATGTCCACAGTATATTAATAAGATATCAAAGCCTAGAAGATTCATGGGTAATGAATAATTCAGTACTTAAAATATTTATACACTATAGAATTAAAATTAATGTTTTTTAAATTTGTGAATGAAGTTGAGACTTTATATTTAATTTTATAAATCAAATGCTATCATTTTGTGCCTTATAAGCTAAGAATGAAACAGCATATGCAATTTTTATTTCCTTTTTGATCCATTATTTTTCTCTCTTATGCATTATCACTGAAAATTTTTATGTAGAACATACACAATAAATGTTTTTTTCTGGCTAAAAAATCTTCTCACATAAATTCAATACACTAATGATAACTTTTTCAAATTAAAAAAAGAAGAAAATAATCAAAGACTTTGGTTTAGGATTCTGTATAAAAGAGATTTAGAATTAACAATTTTAAATAATCACCCATTTTAACTATAAATTTCTATTGCTTATATGCAATGTTTAAATAATAAAATCCTTGTTGGTTCAACAATTGGGCTGTAAAGTCACTATAGATATCAGCATATGTATTTGAAGAAGGCATATTTTCATTTTAATTGTTCTGTAAAATGACCATCAAATGAAGATCTAATCATTTTTGTTGACTTCTGAGGTTATTTCATTGTAAGAAATATGCTATCAAAATTCTTGTATTTAAAAGGTAAGAATATGAGCTAGAGAGATTGCTTAGTGATTACAAATATGTATTTCTCTTCCATCACATCAAGGCTGTGTTCTAAGGGCATCTGATACACTTTACTGGCATCTTCAGGCACATTCATTTATGTGGTATACATAAACTCATGCAAGCAAATACACAGGCATTTAAAACCATAAATAAAATTATAAAATTGTTAGTAATAAAATAGTTTGATGCTGAGGAAGAATTAAAATCTTATACAGGGATGACTTAAGTTTTTAATTTATTATGATTTTTTTCAGATTACACAGCAATTGTTATACGCTCACTTGTATTTTCACATTCCCACCCTCACTCCCTCTTCTGCTCTATTCCCTTCTCCTAGGCCTGTGACAGAAGGGGACCTCCTCCCCCACCATATGACCACAGCCTATCAGGTCTTGTGAGAATAGGCTGCTTTCCCTTCCTCTTTGTGCCCACCGGGCCTCCCCACCAAGAGGTAGTGGTCAAATAGGGGGCATCAGAGTTCATGCCAAATGTAGTCCCTGCTCTCCTCTAAACTGTAGAGAATAAGTTGTCCAGTAGCTATGTCTGAATAGGTGGTCTAGGTTCACTGTATGCATTGTCCTTTGTTGATGGAACAGTTTGTGCAGACTCCCCTGAACCCAGTTCCTGCAGCCTTGATATTCCCCTCTGGGAACTTCTATTCCCCCAGAGTCTAGCAGTGAGTCCCAGCATTTGTCCAGATCCCTCACTGGGTGGAGTCTCTCAGATGACATCTATGTTGACCTAATATCCACTTATAAGTGAGTATATACCATATGTGTCTTTCAGGGTCTGGATTACCTCACTCAGAGAGATTGTTTCTAGTTCCATGCATTGGCTTGCAAATTTCAAGATTTCCTAGTTTTTAATAGCTGAGTAGTATTCCATTGCGTCAACGTACATACCACACTTTCTTTATCTATTCTTGGATTGAGGGACATCTAGGCTGTTTTCGGATTCTGGCTATTACAAATAAAGGTGCTATGAACATAGCTGATCACATGTCTTTGTTGTATTGTGGAGCATCTTTCTGGTCTAAGCCCAGGAATGGTATAGCTGGCTCTTGAGGTAAAAATATTCCCAATTTTCTGAGAAAATGTCAGATTTATTTCCAAAATGGTTGTACAAAGTTTTCACTCCCACCAGCAGTAGAGGAATGTTCCTCTTTCCCCACATCCTTGCCAGCATGTGCTGTCAGTTGAGATTTTGTTTGTTTATTTATTTATTTATTTATTTTTAATTAATTTATTCTTGTTACATCTCTATGGTTATCCCATCCCTTGTATCCTCCCATTCTCCCCTCCCTCCCATTTTCCCCTTATTCCCCTACCCTATGACTGTTCCTCAGAGGGATTACCTCCTTCTGTATATGCTCATAGGGTATCAAGTCTCTTCTCAGTGACCTGCTGTCCTTCCTCTGAGTGCCACTAGGTCTCCCCCGCCACGGGACATAGTCAAATGTGAGGCACCAGAGTACTTGAGAAAGTCAAATCCCTCTCTCCACTCAAGTGTGGAGACTGTTCTGTCCATGGGCTAGATCAGGGTAGGGGTTTAAATTTTACCGCCTGTATTGTCCTTGGCTGATGCCTTAGTTTGAGCGGGACCCCATGACCCAAATCTGCCTTTCATAATGTTCTACTTGTAGGTTTCTAGGACCCACTGGATCCTTCTACATTGCTATTCTCCCATTGTTCTCTCATCTAGAGTCCCAATAGGATGTCCTCCCCTCGGTCCCAGTTTCCTGGTAAGGGAAGGCTTTCATGGGACATGCCCATTGGGCTAGTATGCAGATATAAGTGAGTATATACCATTTGAGTCTTTCTGCTTCTGGATTAACTCACTCATTATGATCATCTCTAGCTCAATCCATTTGTCCACAAATTTCGGGAATTCCTTGTTTTTAATAGCTGAGTAGTATTCCATAGTGTATATGTACCACAGTTTCTTTATCCAGTCTTCTACTGAGGGACATTTAGGCTGTTTCCATGATCTGGCTCAGCGGTTAAGAGCACTGACTGCTCTTCCAGAGGTCCTGAGTTCAATTCCCAGCTACCACATGGTGGCTTACAACCATCTATAATGTGACCTGATGCATACTGTATACATAATAAATAAATCTTAAAAAAAAAAAAAGAAAGAAAAATAGTCAGTTGAGATTTTGATCTTAGCTAGTCTGACAGGTGTAAGATGGAGTCTCAGAGTCGGTTTGATTTGCATTTCCCTCTTGACTAAGGACATTGAGATTTTCTTTAGGGGTATCTAGGCTATTCAGTATTCCTCTGTTGAGAATTCTCTTTTTAGCTCTGTATCCCATTTTTAAATGGATTATTTGGTTTGTTGGTCTTTAATTTCGTGAGTTCTTTATATATTTTGGATATTAGCCTTCTGTCAGATGTAGGCTTGGTGAAGAAACTTTTCTAGTCTGTAGACTGTGCATTTGTTCTCTTGAGAATGTCCTTTCTCTTACAGAAGCTTTTCCGTTCCATGAGGTCCCATTTATTAATTTTGGACAATAGTGCCTGAGCTATTGGTTTTCTGTTCAGGAAATTGTCTCCTCTGCCAAAGAGTTCAAGGCTCTTCCCCAATTTTTCTTCTAACAGATTTAGTGTGTCTAGTTTTATGTTGAAATTTGGACTTTAGTTTTGTTCAGGGTGATAAATATGGATTTATTTGCATTTTCTACTTTTCAATATCCAGATATACTACCACCATTTGTTGAAGATGCTATCTTTTTTCCTTTGTATGGTTTTGGCTTCTTTGTCTATAATCAAGTGTCCATAGTGTATGCAATTTTTCTCTTGGTCTTTGATTTAATTCCAATGATCAACCAACTTATTTCTATGCCAGTAACATTCAATTTTTATTACTGTTCCTCTATAGTACAGCTTGAAATCACAGATGGAGATTCCTCTGAATGATCTTTTACTGTACAGGATTATTTTAGCTATTCTGGATTTTTTGTTTTGTTTTTCCATATGAAGTTAAGAATTGATCTTTCAAGGTCTGTAAGGAATTTTGTAGGTATTTGATAGGGATTGTTTTGAATATGTAAATTGTTTTTGGTAAGATGACCATTTTTAATATGTTGATCCTCTTGATCCAAGAAGACGGGAGAATTTTCCATGTTCTGACATCTTCATTTTTTTCATATAAGGCTTTCACTTGCTTGGTTAGAGTTACACCAAGATACTTTAGTTTATTTGTGACTATTGTGAAGGGTGTAGTTTCTCTAATTTCTTTCTAAGCCCATTTGTCATTTGCATACAGGAGGGCTACTGATTTTTTTAAATTAAACTTGTTTCCTACCACTTTGCTGAAGGTGGTTATCAGTTGTAGGAATTTTCTGGTGGAATTTTGGGGGTCACTTTTGTAGACTATCATATCATCTGTGAATATTGATACTTTGACTTTTTCCTTTCTGATATGGATCCCTTGATTTCCATTTGTTGTCTTTATTTCTAGCTAAAACTTCAAGTACTATACTGAAGAGATACGGAGAGAGTGGGCAGCCTTGTCTAGGTCATGTTTTAGTGTAAATTCTTTCAGTTTCTCTTCATTTATTTTGATGTTGGCTATTGGCTGGCTGCATATAGCCTTTATTATGCTTAGGTATGTACCTTGATCTCGCTAAGACTTTAAACATGAATGGATGTTTGATTTTGTCAAATGCTTTTTCAGCATCTAAGGAGATGATCATGTGATTTCTTTTTAGTTTGTTTATAAGTTTGATTAAATTGATTTATTTCTTTACATTGAACCATGCATGACTGTCTGGGATGAAGCTTACTTGATCATGGTGAATTACATTTTTGATGTATTCTTGTATTTGATTTGCAAGTATTTTATAGATTAGTTTTACACAAATGTTCATAAGAGAAATTGGTCTGAAATTCTCTTTCTTTGTTGGGTCTTTGTGAGGTTTAGGTGTCAACATGACTCTAGCATCATATGAGTTTGGTAATGTTCCTTCCATTGCTCTTTTGTGTAATAGTATGAAGAGTATTGGTATTAGCTCTTCTTTGAAGGTCTGGTAGAATTCTGAACTGAAACCATCCATCCCTGGGCTTTTTTTTTTTGGTTGGGAGACTTTTGAAGACAGTTTCTACTTCCACAGGAGAAATAGGACTGTTTACTTTGTTTACCTGAACTTGATTCAACTTTGTTAAGTGGAATCTATCAAGAAAACTGTCCATTTCATTTAGATTTTCAAATGTTGTGGTGTGTAGGCTTTTGAATTAATACCTAATGATTCTTTGGATTTCCTTGGTCTGTTTTGTTGTGTCTCCCTTTTAACTTCTGATTTTGTTGATTTGGATAGTGTTTCTCTGACTTTTACTTAGTTTGGCTAAGGGTTTGTGTATCTCGTTGGTTTTCTCAATGAACTAACTTTTGGTTTCACTTAAATTTGAATTTTTCTATTTGTTACTAATTTATTGATTTCAGCCCTGAGATCATTTCCAGCTGTCTACTCCTTGTGTGTGGGTCTGCTTCTCTTTTTTCCTAGAACTTCCAGATGTGCTGTTAAGTTGCTTTTATGAAATGTTTTCAATGTCTTTATGAAAGCACATAATGCAATGAATTTTCCTCTTAGCACTGCTTTCATTGTGTCCCATAAATTTTGGTAAGTTGTGCCTTTATTTTCATTAAA
Organism: Acomys percivali; assembly: GCA_907169655.1. Lineage (NCBI taxonomy): Eukaryota > Metazoa > Chordata > Mammalia > Rodentia > Muridae > Acomys > Acomys percivali. The sequence goes on from OU015760.1 coordinate 35,525,814, forward strand.
TTTTAGGAAGTCACTAATTTCTTTATTTATTTCCTGACCCAGTTATCATTGAGCAGAGAGTTGTTCAGTTTCCATGTGTGTGTAGGCTTTTTTTTCAAATTTCTGATGTTGCTGTGGTCCACCTTTTGTCCATGGTTGTTGATAGGATATAAGGTATTATTTCAATCTTTTTTTATCTGTTGAGGCTTGTTTTGTGACCTACTATATGATCAATTTTGGAGAAAGTTCTGTGAGGTGCTGGGAAGAAGGTATTGTATTTTGTGTTTGGCTGGAAAGTTCTGTAGACTTCCGTTAGTTCCATTTGATTCATGGCATATGTCAGTGTCACTATTTCTCGAGGTAGCTTCTGTTTCATTGACTTATCCTCTGGTGGGGGGGGGGTGTTGAAGTCTCCTACTATTAATGTGTGGAGGTCGATGTGGTGTTTAGACTTATTAATGTTTCTCTTAGAAATGGGGATGCCCTTGTATTTGGAGCATAGATATTCAGAACTGTGATGTAATTTTGGTTGAGTTTTCCTTTGACGAGTTTGAAGTGTTCTTCCTTATCTCTTTTGAATAATTTTGGTTGAAAGTGCATTTTATTAGAAAAGAGAGTGTCTACTCCAGTTTGTGTCTTGTGTGCATTTGCTTGAAAGACTTTCTTCTAGCACTTTACTCTCATGTAATGCCTATCTTTGTGGCTGAGGTATGTTTCATATACACAGCAGATTGTTGCTTTCTCTTTACCCATACATTCTGTTGTAGAGTTGAGACCATTGATGTTGAGAGAGATTAATGACCACTAACTGTTGGTCCTTTAGTTTTTATATTGGTTGTAGTAATGTGTTTGTGTGCTTGCCTACCTTTTTGTTTTATGAAAGTAAAGTTATCCATTTCCTGTGTTTTTCTGGGTATAGTTAACCTCCTTGAGTTGGAGTTTTCCTTCTAGTATCTTCTGTGTGGCTGGATTTGTCAATAGGTATTGTTTAAAATTGTTTGTGTCACAGAATATTGTGTTTTCTCCTTATATGGTATTGAAAGTTTTGTTGGGTATAGTAGTCTGGACTGCCATCTGTGGTCTCTTAGAGTTTGCAAGACATCTGCCCAGGCCTTTCTGCATTTTATGGTCTCTGCTGAAAAGTTGGGTATGATTCTAATAGGTTTGCCATTGTATGTTGCTTGGCCTTTTTCCCTTGCTGCTTTTAATATTTTTATTTGGTCTGTACATTTAGTACTTTGATTATTATGTGTTGGGAGGATTTTCTTTTTTTGGTCTATGCTATTTCACTATTTGGTGTTCTCTAGGCCTCTTGTATATTTATAGGCATCTCTTTCTCTAAATTAGAGGAAATTTTCTTCTATGATTTTGTTGGAAATATTTTCTGGGCCTTGGAGCCAGGCTTCCTCTCTTTCTTTAATTCATATTATCTTTAGGCTTCATATTTTCACGGTGTCCTTGATTTCTTGGAAGTTTTGCATCAGGAATTTTTTAAATTTAACATTTTTTTATGGTTGCATCAATTCCTCCTATTGTATCTTTTACACCTGAGAATCTTTCTCTATCTCTTGTATTCTGTTGATGATGATTACCTCTTTTCAGCTCTAAGGTCTCTTTCCAGGCTTCCTCAGTTTGTGCTTTTATTATAATCTTCAGATCTTGAACAGTTTTATTGATTTCCTTCACATGATTGCATTTCCCTGAATTTCTTCTAGTGATTTCTTCTGTAGGCCTCTATCATGGACTCTCTAAGGGCCTCAATCTTCCTGTGTTTGTTTACAGATTTTACTTATTTCCTCCATTATGATCTTCATTAGGACAGATTTAAGGTCCATTTTCTTGTGCTTCCGTTGTGTTAGAATTCACAGGGATGATTGTTTTAGGATAACTGGGTTCTGGATGTACCACATTATTTTGGCTTTTAATGTTTGTGTTTTTATTCTGGCCTTTAAGCCATCTTGTTGTCTGGCATTGGGTGGTAGTTTCTGGTGTCCTTCACTGGCTGTTGAGAGCAACTTGTAGGTGAGTGGATATAGGTTGAGACTCCTCACCGGCAAGGATCAGGGAACTATTCATGTGGATCAGGTAGGTGACTTAAGATCAGACCTGGGACCTTTCTGTGGACCATTTGGGTGATCTGATGTCAGATCTACCTATGGTCCACACCATGGTGTCTCCTCTTAGCAGAGACACTCGGGCATTGGTGTTTTGTAGCCCAGAGTTCTGATTCTGTCTGAGACACAGAGCACTAGTGCTGTGCACTCCACCAGATGTGCGGCTAGACCTTAGAGATAGTTCCCTTGCCTGCATGGACCTGAGAACATTTTGTGGCTTGGCCAAGTGACCTGAGGACAGATCTGCTTCTGTTCCAGACTGTGGGTGTCTGCTGGGCTGGGAAATGCAGACACTGGTGTTTTGTAATATCCAGTTTAGTTTGATACCTAGAGAGCAGGCATTCAGTGCATATAGGCACGCGGCTACACTTTGGAGATTGTGTACATACCTGCAGGGACACAGGGATTTTCTGTGCATTAGCCAGGTGGCCAGAGACCAGAACCACCTGTGCTCCATACAATGTAGACCTCTCTCACCTGGAAATCACCAACAGTGGTGTTTTACAGTTTTCAGTTTGGTCCTTAGGTCGCATAATTGGTTGAAATAATTTCATTTTAATGAACAATTTCTTATGCTTTACTCTTAAATGTTCATTTAGGATAAATTGTAGAAGATATGTAACCATGACACCACCAGTGACTCATAAACGTGTTCTGCTAGCAATAAATATTTTTTCAGATTTATTACTGTACATTAGAAGTTTCTTGATGGGTTGCTATTAAAAGCAATTAATTTTCAGTTTTATGCAACTGTATAATGCAAAATAGATTGACGCAAACAGAATTTGAAATAAATGTCTTTAATGTTCTAAGTACTTTTATTTTAAAAAGCTCCAGAAGTTTAAAAAAAAAACTTTAGCTAGAGTATATATGTTCTTTTTCACCTTTGTATTGACAGCTAACTAAGACATTCAAATACGTGGTTCATGTTTAAATTTTACAACACTTCATATACTATTAAACATATAAAATCCTTGCGGGGACGAGAAATCGAATTTTCTCTTGAGAAAGTTTCCAACTAATTGATTTGTAGGACATGATAACATCCCCTAGCTGACAAGCTTTCAAAACAAAACCCCAAGCTGAACTGAGAGGGTACTTTTTTACTAATATAAAACCTATCTTTCTGTCTTGTATACATTGGATGTGGGCATGTCAGGTTCACTGAGCAACTTTCACTGTGAGATTTTCTATTTTTATCTCTCAATGTAACTGCAAATGAAAGCATGTTCTATAAACGTTTTCTCGCATTAAAGGATGTTGGGTTTCATTTTTTTTGTGTGTGTTTCTGGTGGTTTATAGGAACTCCAGGATGGCATTGGGCAGCGACAAACGGTTGTCAGAACACTGACTGCAACTGGAGAGGAAATAATTCAACAGTCTTCAAACACAGATGTCAATATTCTAAAAGAAAAATTAGGAAACTTGAGTCTGCGGTGGAACGAGATCTGCAAAGAGCTGGCAGAAAGGAAAAAGAGGTATTGCGTCAGAGATTTTTAGCACAGCTAAATTATCCTTTAGAAAAAGATTTCATTTCATGAAAACTTATAAAATAGGTGAAAGGTACTAATATCAAGAATCTATCAAGATAATCAATAGCAACATACACATTTCTTGTCTTTTTCTTAGGCACTATAATATATACTTGTTGCTTTTTAGTGCATTTTAATTGTTTTTAATATATTTTATTAATTTATTCATATTATATCTCAGTTGTTATCCCATCCCTTGTATCCTCCTATTCCTACCTCCCCCCTATTTTCCCCTTACTCCCCTCCCCTATGACTGTGACTGAGGGGGACCTCTTCCTCCTGTATATGCTCATAGGGTATCAAGTCTCTTCTTGGTAGCCTGCTGTCTTGAGAACCTTATAACTGTGATTAAATTGGACAGTTATTTTTATGTAAATTTTAGTTTTTTTTGTTCTAATTAATATTGACAACATATGCCTTGAACAAAACATATTCCTATATTTTCTGATAATGTTTGTTAACCTGAGTGACTAAAGTCTTGTATGGTTTGGCTTCTAAATGGAATTTATGATTTAAACGTAAAGATAGGGACATTATATCTGTTTACCAAAAAGTGCTACAATTTTATATTTATGTAACTTAATAGAAAGTCTTATGTGCTGACTCATTGTAATTATAGGTTAGTTACAGCTAGGGATCTGTACTTTAAAATGTCAAAATCAGCTTCCTTAACTTTTTAATTTTTTTTATATTTATGAATCTATGTGCATAGAAATCAGCACATATCGAGTATACTTCCACACACATACACATATACACATAAATAAATATGATTAAACAACAATAAAAAACTTCTACAAGGGCAATGATTTTATGTAGTTTAGCAGTCATGTGTCTTTCTCAGGAAACATTGACATTTTTGCTTCTTACTCTCTGTTACTATGCTACATACTCATTCCACTTGCTGTCTAGCAATAAACACATATACGCAATACATTTTAAAGTTAACTATTAAAGTGGAAAGTTGTCTGCATGTATTTTATTTTTCACATTTACTTGGCAAACTATGTACATTAAAATGAGTGAGATTCATTATGACAGTGCATAAAGTTAAGGTTGTTAGGAATGGAATATATTTTGTAGCTCAGGCTGGCTTTGACAATTCTACTGTCTCAGATTATGAAGTGCTTTTTCTTAAGTTTTTATAACTCAGCTTCAACAGTTGTTTACCTCATGTAACATTTTCAAAATAAATGTTTCTTTCTTTAGATTTCCACTCATATCAGCTTTGTGACAGAATTCCTCAGATGTTTTTTACCCATTTAGTTTTGTGAAATGTAAATATGTTTCGAATTCCATTCCCTGTTATTTAAAAATATCCAGTAACAAATGTACAAAAAAATGTAGTACTTCATAGAAGAATGGATAAAGAAACTGTGGTACATATACACTATGGAATACTACTCAGCTATTAAAAACAAGGAATTCCCGAAATTTGTGGACAAATGGATTGAGCTAGAGATGGTCATAATGAGTGAGTTAACCCAGAAGCAGAGAGACTCAAATGGTGTATACTCACTTATATCTGCATACTAGCCCAAGGAGCATGTCCCACAAAAGCCTTCACTTACCAGGAAACTGGGACAGAGGGGAGGACATCCAATTGGGACTCTAGATGAGAGAAGCATGGGAGAATAGCAAAGTAGAAGGATCCAGTGGGTCCTAGAAACCTACAAGTAGAAAATTATGATAGGCAGATTTGGGCCCAGGGGTCCCGCTCAAACTATGGCACCAGCCAAGGACAATACAGGCGGTAAACTTTAAACCCCTACCCAGATCTAGCCAATGGTCAGGACAGTCTCTACAGTTGAGTGGAGAGTGGGATATGACTTTCTCATGTACTCTGGTGCCTCACATTTGACCATGTCTCCTGGAGGGGGAGACCTGGTGGCTCTCAGAGGAAGGACAGCAGGTTACCACGAAGAGACTTGATACCCTATGAGCATATACAGGGGGAGGTAATCCCCCTCAGGAACAGTCATAGGGTAGGGGAATAAGGGGAAAATGAGAGGGAGGGAAGAATGGGAGGATACAAGGGATGGGATAACCATTGAGATGTAACAAGAATAATTTAATAAAAAAATAAAAATAAAAATAAACAAAGAAAAGCAGAATAATTTAAATAAAATGTATGTGTTTAATAACAGCCTTGACTTAACATGAGAAATAAAATAAAAAGCAAACATGATAAAAAAGAAATTACTGAATCTTTAGAATAAAGAATATGGGAAATTCCTCTCTCCACTCAAGTGTGGAGACTGTCCTGTCCATGGGCTAGATCAGGGTAGGGGTTTAAATTTTACCGCCTGTATTGTCCTTGGCTAGTGCCTTAGTTTGAGCGGGATCCCTTGACCCAAATCTGCCTATCATAATGTTCTACTTGTAGGATACAAGGGATGGGATAACCATAGAGATGTAACAAGAATAAATTAATAAAAAAAAAAGAATATAGGAAATTAACAAACATTCAGAGTCCTCCCAGAAATAGAAAATCAAGTGTTCTTACATGGGTGTTTTGGAATTTCCAGGAAAAACTGAGAAAAATAAGGTTTTTTTTAAATAGAGCTTGTTAGCTGGGTTTGGGAGCATACATAATGCTAGAATTTAGGAACCAGAAGCAGGAGGTTCTCTGTGAGTTCAAATTCAGCCTGGTCTACATAAGTTCCAGTACAGCCAGGACACTTACACAGAGAAACCATGTCCTGAAAAACAAGACAAAACAGAACAAACAAACAAACAAAAAACTCAAAAACTTGTTTGAATAGATAATGGTCATACACTTCATCAATATGATGAGACTCAATAAACATCACTACAACAAACAAAAAGAGTTCCGTAACACTGCTAATGCATGAATGACAGCATCTTAAATAGCAGGCTACCAAGAAGAGACTTGATAGCCTATGAGCATATAAAGGGGGAGGAAGTCCCCCTCAGGAACAGTCATAGGGGAGGGGAATAAGGGGAAAATGAGAGGGAGGGAAGAAAGGCAGGATATAAGATATGGGATAACCATTGAGATGTAACAAGAATAAATTAATAAAATAGAATTTAAAAAACAAATCAATAAAAAATAAATTATAAAAAGAATTGTATTGGAATTTTCATGGGAATCACATTGAATCTGAATACTGCTCTTGGTAAGTTAGCCATTTTTTATTTTGTTAATCCTACTGATCCATGAGCATGAAAGATCTTTCCATTTTTCTGCCATCTTCAATTTCTTTCTTAAAAGACTTGAAGTTTTTAATCATATGATTCCTCACTTGCTTGGTTATAATTACCCCAAAATGTTTTATATTACTTGAGGCTATTGTAAAAAAGAAAAACCCAAAAAACCAAAAAAACTTGTTGTTTCCATGAGTTATTTCTTATTTTGTCATTTGTACATAAAAGGACTACAGATAAAAATAAAATAAAATAAAATAAAATAGCCAGAGAAATAGGTCTAAAGTAACAATTGACACATAAATAACTCTCATTCTTTGTAGTGTGAGTGAAACAATGAAGTATAAATACATTAAAAGTGAAATTTTCTACCACGGAACTTATGTAACATTGGTGAAAGGCATGAAGAAAATCTAAGCAAAGTGAAGCCATTTTGTGTTCTGAATAGAAAATTTTGACATAAGATCACAGAGTATTGAAAAAATATCTTTAGATTCAATAAAATTTCTATTAACATATTTACAGACATTTTATGGGAATTGAAAATCAATCTTATAACTTATACAGAAATTCAAATGTATGAAGTTGCCCAAACAAATTTGAAAATGAAATTGCAGTAAAACTGTACTACATTTTAAAGTGGGAAAGTGTAATGCCTCCACCATTGTTATTGAGGTTACAATGAACATTTGTAGTATTCTGTGCTTTCATTTAAATTTTAAGGTTTTATAGTATTGTTTAAAAAAATAAAACCAGGAAAGAGATAAAATTAAATATGCATGTTGTTTGGGGGGATAATAATGATATTATTACTACCTCACTTTTCCAATCCATGACCGTGAGAGATTGTTTATTTCTGTCTTCCTTAATTTATACCAGTGTTTATTAATCAATATACAAATTTTACTAAGCATATTCTTATATATTCCTATTGATACTATTGTATGTGGAAGTTTTCATCCCTTTAAATGGTTTATTTTTTGATTGTGTGTTTGTTTGTTTCTTTTTAGTGTAAAGAAGTAGAGTTATTTTATAGTTTGGTGGCAAAAAAAAGCAAACTACTTTTCAAAGGACTTGAATAGACATTTCTCCAGTGAAAGTATACAAATGGCCAACCAGGACATTGGTCATTTTGAATCAACAGAGAAGTCTAAAACAAGCCATACAGTTTTCATTTTCCAGTTGCTATGATAGCCATTATTTTTTAAATAAAATTATTGATGATGTTGTGAGGAAATTACTATTCTTGAACACTTTTGATAAAAATGTAAACTGATGAAGCTGATAATGATTCTTCTAAAATTAAAACTAGAACTGTGATATTATGGATGAATATCATGTCTGGTTACATAGCCAAAGAAAATTAAATCAAGATATTACAGGGATATTAATGATTTCACATTTTGTGAAGCATTAGTCACAATATCCATTATATAAAATCAACATAAGTGTACATTGACAGGTGAATAGATAAAGAAACTTTGTCATATAAATAAGAAAGAATATTGTTTAGCCTAAGGAAGGAATGGCATACAGCCATGAAATATAGCATGTAAAATATTGTACAACATAAAGTAAGTTCATTAGTGAAGTATATATACTGCCTGGGCCTGTTAATATTATTCTTATCAGAAGAAAATGATTAGATGATTAGAGAATTAGATGATCGTGTACATTGTACAATGAAAACAAAAGTGAAAATTACTATATGGCAGTTAAAGTTATAAAATTAAATATTTTATCACTCAGTGTCCAATTGAATTATTCCACAGAGCAGTTATAGCATAAAAGCAGACAAACAATATATACATTAATGTTTATTGTTGTGTTTCACTCAAACAGTATTTACAAAATCAGACAGTGAACAAGGTTTGGTTTATGAGGTATTATATGAAAACCCCTGGTATGTGAGATTTACCCAAACAAATCTACTTTGTTTTCAGTAAAATCTACCTTCTTACATATATATTTTGTTTTCCATTGAAAATTTCTTAAGTCCAATGTGAATCATGTTATTACTTTGAAATGAATAATTAAGATGTGATTTAGCTATTAGTAAGAATTGAAAAGATACTATATGCTATGTACTGAGATTAGAGTATTATCATATTGTATAGTATATTGACCTTTACTTCTTATAATATATTGATAGATTTCATAGGAAACATTACAAGGTGTTATGAGATTGTATACACTAATTGTGCAAAAGTCCATGAAGTAAGTAAGGTCTAACTTGTGATGGCAAGATAACTAAATTAATATGCATGAGAGCATGGGAAAGCATTTCTGGCAGAGGAAACATTTCACTACAAATCCTGATGTACATATACTGGATTTAAAAGAAGAGTAAGTTCTGCAACAGCATATGGAATAAAATATAACTATGAATACTAAAAGAAAGATTTTAAAAATCCCAACCAGCCTTTTTTTTTTTTTATCCTTATTAAAGAATCTGATTCCTTGGCGTTGGAACTGGGAAATTACTGAACATATAACCTCATGGGTAGAGATATATTTTAGATAAATTTCTAATTCCAAAGTATCAAGAATGGATGAGAAAGAGATAAGATGTGGTGTAGAAATAAGTAAGAGACCAGTCAGTGAGGAGGGGAGCAGAGAATATTATGATAGGAGAGCTGCAGGAAAATAGGCAAAATAGAGAAACATGTGTCATGTAAAATTGTAAGGACTAGTTTACTGATATACTAGGAGTGAGGAGAAGCTCAACTTTCTAGCTTTGAGAAACTGGAAAATGATAAAAGTTTGCACTCATTGTCAGAGCAGCAGACTTAGGAAAGAAGATGACGGTATTTTCAATGCCTTGGAAATTAAAACCTAACTGGAATTGATATCAACCAAATTATTTGAAATAATGCCAGCTTTCTTAATTGTTTGACTTAATAGTGATAGCATGTTAAAATTATATTATTCAACCTATGTTAGAGGACAAGTGCCCAAAAGCACCATCCAAGTTTTCACTACCTGGAGGAGCACGAAAAACTGGGTAGAAATTCAAGAACTCAGTTAGTTCAATAGACTTTTACAGTTGGTTTCAAGAACATAATTCAATCTATAATCCCCTATATATATTATTATAAAACTTATTTTAGTTTACAAACTGAATTTTTAGGTATATGAATATGAAAGTTCAGGGATCTCTTGAGGACCTATAAATATTTCGTCTTTTGTCTCCCACTATGTTCTCCATCTCATTCCAATCCATTACAAATATTTTGTTTACTTATTTAGTGTCTATCATTTTTGACAATATTCTATATTCCTTCCTCAGGAACTTTGTACTAATTTTCTCTGCTTAGAATATTCTTTTTCACAGTTATTGCATGGTATGTTCCCTCACCTATAATGTTTCTTTATTACCTAACTTAATTTAAGTTGCTTTAAAAATACAAATATAATCAATACTTTGCTTAGCCATCATTAGAGAAGCTTCCTCTTACAGCAGATGGGAACAAATACTAGAATAGAGTAAGACATACAAAGAGAGAGAAACACTGGAGCTCTCAGTCCTAAATAGAATGTCTTCCTCAAGTCTCCCCACTCAGAGCTCAGGGAGCCCATGGAAGAGGAGGCAGAAAGAGTGTAAGTGCCAGAAGGTATAGAGAATACTAAGGAAACAAGGCCTTCTAAATAAATAAACATGATTTTTAAAACTCATATGAACCCCAGATACTGAGGCAGCATGGACAGGACTTTATGGGTCTGCACTAGGTCTTTGGTATGTATATTATTACTTCCAGCCTAGTCATTATGGTATTCCTGAGTATGTGAACAAGAAGGTCTCTTTTCCCTGTGCCTTCTCTTTGGCTCTTTTTCTTCTGTGTGTTAGTTTTCTCTAATTCTGCTATCTTAGTTATTGATTTATCTATACTATATTTTATTGTTTTAAAAATAGTGTACTTCAGCGACTAATTCTGATGTGTTAGTTATTGTTTTATCTTACTATATTATACTTTATTTTTATTCTAAAAATAGTACATTTCAGGTACTAAACACAATGGAAATATCTTGTGAATTCATCCTTTAAAACATTGTTTCAGATGAACAAGGAGCTTTGTTCCAAATGCTGAATTAGGATGCCTCCAATGGTACTTTGATTTTTGTGCTTGCATGTGTGTGACACTGACAATTTGAATGTTTGGCTTTTGTGGCCTTATCAGTGTTTGATAAAGAAAAATGAAACAATATCACCTGTAAATTACATTGACATGAGCGGATCAGGACTGGGTTATGAGTTTCCCTGGAGTATGTATTCCTTGTATTCAAACTCCACTATAACTATAACTGTAAATAAATAATGATAAAGGAAAATGGAAAATGATACCTTAATAAGTAGAAGAGTTGAGATCTGTTTTCTTTACCTTTAAAACAATTTGTGCACTTTACATCTAGATAGTAGCCCACTCCCTTGTCACATCCCGAGTCCCACCATCCCTCCCTCATACCACACCCTCCCTCCCCTAGTCCTCAGAAAGGGGAACCCCCTCCACTAACATCTGACCTCAGCCTATCAAGTCTCATCTGGACTGTTTGCATCTACTCCCTCTGTGGCCTGGCAAGGCCTCTCAGCCAGGGAGAAGTGATCAACCTGTGGGCACCAGAATCCATGTCAGAAGTAGTCCCTACTTCCCATATTATAAGACCCACAGGCAGACTGTTCTGCCTATCTACTACATTGTAGCAGAGGGTCTAGGTCCTCACCATGTACAGTCCTTTGGTGGTACATTAGTCTTTGAAGCACCACCTCTACCACCTGGATTTGGTGGCTCAGTTGGTCTCCTTGTGGTGCTCCTGACCCTTCCAGGACCTTCTAGTCCCCAACTCTTCCATAAGACTCAGTTATCCTTCAGTTAGCTAAAAACATGCAACATTGTGGTTTGTACTTGTACTTGGCTTCCAGGCATTCTCTAGGCAAGCTTCATTCTTTTCCAATCCTACCAAAATTGTGGTAACCATTTAATAATAATGAATAGATAGATGCTATCCACTTAAGGATAAACTCATTTATATGAGAGACAAACTTAGCATTTTTCTTTGGGGTTTTGGACATTGGTATTGTATGGCCTAATACAAATAAATATATACACAACACTAAATGCATTTAGTATGTTATCTTAAAAATAAGATGGCAGGAAGTTGGAGTAGAAACATTTAGGGATCTATGGGTAATCTAGAGAGAGAAATAGGAAAAAGAATGGAAGATATTAAACTGCATACATTTATAAAAGTTTCAAGCAATAAATACAATAAAGTAAATCATAATAAAATGAAGAAATACACAATTTGTGGATCCAACTTACCAGGCAGTTTAGAAAAACATGCTGTTTTAATCAGTAGTATATCTGAATTCTGAGGAAAGCTGACCTGGCCAAATTATTTGGTGTGTCACCTTATTTTTGAACTTTGTAAAGGGGCAGGATACTAGCCATTCTTAATTTCAATTAATAACCATTTTAATGACTTGTGGAAGTCAATTACAGAATATCAAAAAGTAAAAAACTAGAAGAAAATTCAATTTGGGGATAATCTATTTTTGCTATGACATTAATGTTGTGGAAGACAAGACTGGTAAAGGTTTACAATAAATACTTTAAAATAGCTAAAATATCTTTATAAGTAGTTACTTTTTATAATTTGTTATAAAAATAAACTCTTCTCATAGCAATACCAACACACACACACACACACACACACACACACACACACACACGCACACACACACACACACACACACACACACGCATATACTGTGGTTTGGAATGACATTTCTAGTGACCATTATACCTGGAATCAGAAGTATTAGTAGAGATCACCAAAGGAAAGACAATGATTTCTGTTGGAAAACTGAGTTTGGTAGCAAAAGAAGTATGTCTATCAGGATGAAGATTACATTGTGAAACATTTATGTTAAGAGTTTGGGCACAGTTAACAGATATATATATAAAACAAGTGAATAAAAGCCATAATTTTCTCATTAATATAATCTATTATACAAATTTTAAGTAACATATATTGTCAGTGACTAAGTACTGTGTGTGCATGTATATTATGATTCTATCTGTATTTTCCAAAGTTTTCATCTGAAAATTGACCGAAACAACTGGAGAAAAAGTTCTCATGTTGGAAATTAGATACACCATTACGTGACTGCATATAAAATATACAAATCTAAGAGTCATTTTCTTTATTATGTAAGCTAAATGAAGGATGGTTTTACTACTAGAAAACATTCAAACATGAGTATATTTAGTACATGTCCTATAACTCTGGATAAATGCACATACTTGTACTGTCACACTAGAAATCATGTCAGGGAGATTAGCCAGTGTCCCCACAAAACTATTGAATATATTGAATTTATATTAAATTACATTGATAAAATTTCCTTTCTGATTATTCAAATTTCTCTTATCATGATACATGCTTTATTCAATTTTATCACCAGTGTTTAAAATGTAAATTGTAACAGAGACATATTTCAGATGGAAGCTATTGTTTTAGAAAAAAAAAGATCAGCTAACTGTATGAAATTCCTCTAAAAGTAAAACATTTCACATTTAATCGCAGGCGTGAAATGTTAAATATCCCATTCGGTATTACTACTACCACATGCCTGAATAAATCCTACCATAAGCATTAAGCATGTAGGTAAACAAAGAAATAACACTTCATCTGATGAATGCCAACATAATACACGTTGAAATTGTTCTGTCAAGAGACATTCCTGGAAATACTGTGTTCCTTTGCTTTTCTAAGTGCATGTGTTTCTGAAATTTCAAAAGCCCCAGCTTTCAAGTTCAGTTTGAAAAGCTGTGATTTGAATTTATATATTCAGATGACTGCAGAAAAGCAAATTATAACAAGGTCATAGTGGAGTTTTTGTATCATATTTTATATAGATATCTGAATTATAAAATAATCAATACAATAAAGGACACAAAATAATTTCATATATTTAAATTTTTAAACTTTTTTAAAATTTATTTATTCATTCACTTTACATCTCGGTTGTAGCCCCCTGACTCCTTTCTTTCCAGTCCCAACCTCCCTTCCTTCCGTATTCCTTGAGAAAGAGGATCCCCCTACCCACACACCACAGCCCATCAAGTAGCATCAGGACTGAATTAGCCATCTTCCCTTGTGGCCAAACTAGGAAGTCCCATCAGGTGGAAGTGATTGAAAAGCAGGAACAGAGTTCTGTCAGAGAGCATCACCACTTTCACTCCTTTTACTACTGGACCCACATGAAGCATGAGAGGCCCATTGGTTACATCTATGTAGAGGACTTAGGTAAAATCGTTGGTGTTTCAGACTCCACAGGATCCTCTGGGCCTTGGTTAGTGGGCTCTGTTGGTCTTCTTGTGGAGCTCTTGTCAGCTCTAATTCTTTTCTTCCTTCCCCACACTTTTCCGATGCTTCACCCAATGTTTGGCTGTAAGTCTTAGTACTTTTTAAAAGTGCTGCTTGACGGAACCTCTCAGAGGACAACCCTAATAGCCTCCTGTCTAAAAGTGTAGCAGAGTATCATTAATTGTGTCCATGGTTGGCTCCTTTCCATGGGGTGGGTCTTATATTGGGCCAGGCATTTGTTGGACATTCCTCTGATCTATCTATTCTATCTTTATCGTGTAGACGGGGTGAATTTTGGATCAAAGACTTTGTGAGTATGTTGGTGTTCTCCCACCTCCACTAGGGGATTTTTCTACTTAGAGGGTCTTCTTCAGTTTCCATGGCCTCTGCTACTAGGAGTCTCTGCTATAGGAAGCCTCACATTCTCCCAGAGGCACATTTGGACATAGGTCTCCAACTTTTCACAGAGATGCCCCCACTCACAGTTAAATTTTCCTTTGCAGACCTTCTGTCCTCCCAACCATGCTCTCCCCAGCTCTGATTTCTATCCTTATTACTCTCTCTGATCTCAGTTCCCTCTCTTCAGCTGTTACTTCTATTTTCCCTTCTGAGTGAGATTTACACATTCTCCCTTGGGTCCTCCTTGTTACTTATCTTCTTTGGGTTGGTGCATTGTGATATATCCTGTACTAAATGGCTAAAATCCACTTATAAGTGAGTACATACCATGTGTGTCTTTCTGAGCCTTGATTACCTCACTCAAGATGATCTTCTCTAGTTCCATCCTTTTGCCTGTAAATTTCATGATTTCCTTGTTTTTAATAGCTGAGTATTATTCCATTGTGTAAATGTACTACTGTTTCTTTATCCACTCTTCGGTTGAGGAAAATATAGATTGTTTCCAGAGTCTGGCTATTATCAATAGAGCTGCTATGGAGAAAGTTGAGCAAATGTCCTTGCTGTATGGTGGAACATCTTTTGGGTGTATGCCCAGGAGTAGTATAGCTGGGTCTTGAGGTAAAGCTATGCCCTGCTACCTGAGAAAGAGGAAGATTGGTTTCTAGACTGGTTGTACAAGTTTGTACTCTGACCAGCATTAGAGGAGTGTTCCTTTTCCCCCACATCCTCATCAACATGTGATGTCACTTGAGTTTTTTATCTTACTCATTCTGAAAGGTGTAAGATGGAATCTCATAGTCATTTTGATTTTCTTTTCTTATTAAATTTTTTACATATACATTTATATTATTATACCTATATACAATATACTACCTACAGCAAGAAGAACCATGAAACAATCAGGACTTAAATAAATGTTACAATCTAGTGTTTTGGCTTTTTGTATTTGGCAGCCTTGAAGAAAGCATCTTTCCTATCTTTGTGCATCTAAAATTCTGAATGTAAATCAACCTCCATCACATCTTGTCATTATCAACTTAATACATCTATCTAGACCTAAAAACATTTTAACCCCTAAACAACTATGCTTCATTGTAAAACCAAGATACATGGTCTTCCACTCCATCAGAGACTTGAGAAGGAATAAACTTGATTACCTGAGTATGCCAGAAGTACAGGTTAGTAGCTTTCAAAATGAGAAGATGGCAGAGACAGTGTGCAACCTGAGCAGTCACCCAAAACTATAATGTTGGAGCATCATCTTTAGCCTTCTGGCCCAAAATATATGACATACATATTTGTGAGGCAGAAACTATTGAGTACTTGCTTACACTGTCTTGGCAGAGTTTGGCTGTTAACTCTGCCTGCATTCAAGCTTGCCCCCTTTTAGGCAGAATTCTGTCTGTGGCAAAAATGAAGACATTTTGACAAGTTGCTTTGTTTGCTACATTTGAAGCCATGTCCATGAGGAGGTTCTTTGATACTTGTCATCCTCTTTGAGGTAGGTTAGGTGTTGCAAGGAGTTAACTTGTCTCATTGTTAGTGAATATTAAAAATAATAGAAACATTTTATAATGCCATATTCTGTATCTCTCTAAGGTTTTTAAAAACCTTATCTAGGTATTTTACCTTATCATTTTATAGAATCCTATCTATCTGTTGCACCTGAGATGTATATTCTTGTGATAAAAATAGACTAGTAATTGATATGACCATTATTTGATCAGCTAACAGTTGACTTGTATAACTTATTTATCCTAAACAGCCTTAAATCACATTTTCAAAATATCGGAAGCAAAACTTGTATTATAATTGAGTTATATGGGTACAGTACCACATGTTAGAGTTGAAATATATATATATATATATATATATATTATAATGTGTGTAGAATAATCTTAAATTTGAATTCTATACCACTTTATCTAAAATTGAACTTATTTTGCATCTATATACAAAATTCTACACCAGTGAATTAAAAATAACCTTGTGAGTGACAACCAAGACATTAAGTTGAGGAGTAGATTCATTAAGCATTCCTTTATATTTCTATATTCCCCTCCACTCTCTTTTCAACTTCTGTCTCCAAACTTAAGAATGGAAGATAAAGGAAAAGAGAGACATCCATGAGTCCAACCTTTTTTTCCTCTCTAAATAAGTCTAATAATAACTTCTAAACAACTCCCTTTGAAAATAACCCTCTATAGCCCAAGAAAGCAACCAAAACCCTACCCAACCCCCTTAAAAGAAATGGGGTGTCATTTCCTCCAGCTTATTTGGGACAAATAATACCTTTGTAGGGGCCCAAATAAAATTGTGGAAAAGGTGAAACAAGCTGTAAATAACATTTGTGGTCCAGTTTCTAAATGTTGATAAATTCCAGGTTTAATTTGAGTCCTGTGTGGGAGAGTCTGAAATGCTGGGCCAATTGAGATTGGAAGTTTTCTTAGAAACTGCCTTGGGAGCTGTCCTGTAATAATGAGGAACAGCAACGGAAGCACTTTAAGATTAAGGATGCAGGATTCGGTGTCCAGCATGCTGAGAGGAATGAATTCCGTCAAGTTTGATCCAATGTCAGTATTCAGAACTTTTGTTCTGAAAACATATAATTTCTCACAAGCATTATACAGTCCTAAAATTATAAATGTATAAGGACAAAACAATTAAGGCAGGCTCTCTTCTCTTCGTATGAGCAGAAAAAAGACATCTGTAAATCTTCACTTATGCCATACAAAAATGATATCTAATAACAATTTATAGGAATTCTGCAGCCAAAAAGAAGCATTGTCCATGCCTAGACATTCATGTCTCAGCCAGTCTCAAAGCTATTCCCATATAGTGGAATCAGAAATATAAATTACCTGCTTGTCCTGCAGTTTAAATTGTTCCCATCTGGATTGTGTCCCCCTCCCTCATCTCCTCCTGATCCCCCTCCCCTGTTTCATTGCCTCTGTGTCCCTTGGCTAGTCCTCAGAAAGGGGAGCTCTCCTCCCCTAACATCTTATTATCAAGTCTCATCTGTACTAACTGTAGCCTCTTCCTCTGTAGCCTGGCAGGACTGCCCTGTCAGGGGGAGTTATCAAAGTACAGTGGCCAGAGTCCTTGTACAAAATAGTCCCTAGTTTCCACATTTTGGCATCCACAAGGAAATTGTGCCACTACATCTGGTATAGGTCCACATCATACATAGTCATGGGTTGATGTATCAGTCTCTGTATTGTAGTGTAGTTATACTGTATTATGTGGATAATATCTGCTTATGCATGTCTTTCTGTGTCTGGGTTACCTTACTCAGGATGATCTTTTCTAGTTACATCCATTTGCCTACAAATTTCAAGATTTCCTGGTTTTTAATAGCTGAATAGTACTCCGTTGTGTAAATGTACCACAAGTTCTTTATCCATTCTTCAGTTGAGGGACATGTAGGTTGTTTCCAGTTTCTGGCTACTACGATTAAAGCTGTTATGAACATAGCTGATCAATTTTCCTTGTTGTATGGTGAAACATCTTTTGCGTATATGCCAAGGAGTGGTAGAACTGGGTCTTAAGTTAGCCACATTCCAAATTTTCTAAGAAAACACCAGATTCATTTCCAAGAGGTGGTACAAATTTGCACTCCCTCTAGCAATAGAGGAGTGTGTTCTGCTTTCTCCACATCTTCAGCAGCATGTGCTGTCATTTGACGTTTTTACCTTAGCCATTCCGATAAGTGTAAGATGGAATCTCAGAGTCATTTTGAGTTGCATTTCTGTGATAACTAGGAATTTTGAGTATTTCCTTAACTGTTTCTCAGCTGTTCCATATTCCTCTGTTGATAATTCTATGTTTAGTTTTGTACCCCATATTTAATTGGGTTAATCGGCTTGGTGGTGTTTAATTCCTTGAATTCTTTATATATTTTGGATATTAGCCCTTTGTCAAGTGTTGGTTTCATGAAGGTATTTTCCCAGTCTTTACTCTATCAGGTTTTTTTTTTTTTCTGTTGACAGTGTACTTAGCCTTCCAGAAACTTTTCAGTTCATAACATCCCATGTATTAATGGTTGGTCTTGGGGCCTGGGCTCTTAGTGTTTTGTTCAGGAAGTTGTCTCCTGTGTCAATGAGTTCCAGGCTCTTCCCACTTTTTCTTCTAACAGATTTAGTGTATCTGGTTTATTGTTGAGGTCTTTAATCCATTTGGACTTCAGTTTTGCGCAAGGTGATAGATTAGCATCATTTGTTGAAGATGCTTTTTATCCATTGTTCGGATTTAACTTCTTTGTCAAAAATCAAGTGTCCATACATGTGTGGTTTTATTTCTGGGTCTTTGATTCAATTCCATTGATTAACCAGCCAATTTCTATGCCAGTATCTTACTGTTTCTATTGTTGTTGCTCTATAGTACAGCTTGAGATCTGGGATGGAGTTTCCTCTTGAAGATATTTTATTGTGCAGGATTGTTTTAGCTATTCTGGGTTTTTTGTTTCTCCATATGAAGTTGAGAATCTATCTTATAATGTCATTAAAGAATTGTGTGGGTATTTTGATGGGAATTGTACTTAATCTGTAGAGTACTTTTGGTAAAACAGACTTTTATCTATGGTGATTCTTCCTATTATTGATCATGAGAGATCTTTCCATCTTCTGAAATCTTCAAATTCTTTCTTCAGAGATTTGGAGTTTTATTCATATACAAGTCTTTCACTTTCTTGGCTAGAGTAACACCAAGATACTTTGTATTATTTGTGGCTATTGTAGTTTCCCTAGCTTCTTTCTAAACCTTTTTGTCACTTGTATACAGGAGGGCTACTGATTTTTGTGACCTGATTTTGTATTCAGCTACTTTGCTTAAGGTGTTTATCAGCTATAGAATTTCCTTGAGAGAATTTTTGGGGTCACCTATGTATACATTCATACCATCCACAAATAGTGATAATTTGACTTGTTCCTTTCCAATTTGTATCCCCTCACTATCCCTTAGTTATCTTGCTGATCTAGTTAGGACATCAAGCACTATATTTAAGAGATGAGGAGAGAGTGGTAGCCTTGTCTTTTCTCTGATTTCAGTGGAATCAATTTCAGTTTCTCTCCATTTACTTTGATGTTGGCTATAGGCTTGCTGTATATTGTCTTTACTATGTTCAGGTATGTGCCTTGTATCCCAGGACTTTTAAGATGAATGGGTGGGTTTTGTCAAATGTTTTTTCAGCATCTAAAGAGATGATCATGTGTTTTTTTTTTTCTTTCAGTTTTCTTTTTTTGTGTGATAAATGGCATTGCTGAATTTCCATATATTGAACCACCCCCTCATGCCAGGGATGAAGCTTACTACTTGGTCATGGTGAATGGTAGTTTTGATGTGTTCTTGAATTAGGTTTGTGAGAATTTTACTTAGTATTTTTGCATCAATGTTCATAGGAGAAACTGGTCTGAAATTCTCCTTTTTGTTATTGCATATTTCTATGTTTTAGGTATCAAGGTGACTGTGGCCTCATAGAATGAGTTTGGTAATGTTTCATCTGATTTTATTTTGCAGAATTGTTTGAAGAGAATTGGTATTAGCTCTCCTCTGAAGGTCTGGTAGAATTATTCGCTGAACCATTGGGTCCTGGCCTTTATTTTGTTGTTGTTGTTGTTGTTGGGAGAATTTTGATAAAAGCCTCTGTTTCCTTAGGTGTTATAAGACTATTCAATTTGTTTATCTTGATTTAATTTTGGTAGTTGGTATCTATCAGGAAAATTGTTCATTTCATTTAGGTTTTCAAATTTTGTGGCATATAGGCTTTTGAAGTAAGACTTGATGATTATTTGGATTTCCTCCATGTCTGTCCTTATGTCTCCCTTTTCATTTCTGATTTTGTTGATTTGAATTCTCTCCCTCTGTCATCACCTGAGAAAGAGTCATTTTGGATTCTCATTTCCTTGATAACTAAGGACATTGAGGACTTCTGTAAGTGCTTCTTGGCTATTTGATATTAAAAGTGATATCCATAGTATATGTTTTATCTTTGTTTCATCCACTTTGAACATTTTAATATTTTAAAAATTAAAAATATCAGTCAAGTAAAAATGTCTTAAGAATTCCTATTGTTACATTTGAAGAAGATTTCATTTTGGCAACTCTTAACTGTAGAAAATTCTTGATTGTTAGAGGCTGTCCTTCTACTTTGTAAAGTATTTAGCAGCATTTGTGGCTAATATGCATGAAATTTCCAACTGTGAGAAGCAAAAATGTCTTGAGGACTAATATTTACTCCTGACTGGAGGTGTGCAATTTCTTTCTGGGAATCTATTGTAGAAATAGAAATAGATAATGTGAAGCTGAGTGCTTTAAAGAAGGCACAGTTAAAGAATATTTATTGGAAAATTAAATGACAGAAGCAAAAACAAGGTTATAAAATAAAAACACTATGCAAATGTTTACAACTATGACAAGTTTGTTTTTGAAAAGAGACAAAAATAACAAAACTGATTTGTGTTTTATAATATCCTAGTGGACATATTGATTATATGAATGCATATATTGTATGTGTTTTAATTAGAAAGAAATTTATTTTTACATATTGGATTGGAAGACTTATGAGTATGAAGAATAGTTCACATTTTAAATGATTTAAATTTGCTTTTGTAATCTTTTGCGAGATATCATGGAAGGCTTTAAATGAAGTCTAATATACATATGAGAAAGTACATATATAAGTTTGTAGATCAAAAAAAATGTAAATTTAAGATTCACCATAAAGAGAAAGAAATATATTGCTATAAAATTATCTTGTTTGAGCATATACAGGGGGGGAGGTAATACCCCTCAGGAACAATTATAGGGGAGGGGAATAAGGGGAAAATGGGACGGAGGGAAGAATGGGAGGATACAAGGGATGGGATAACCATTGAGATGTAACAAGAATAAATTAATAAAAAATATGTTTTTAATTAAAAAAATAAATTCTTAAGGGAAAAATCAGAAATGTGAAAAAATATCTTGCTTTCTTCTCTTTATTACCAAATTTAATGATCTGTCACCTTGATTATTTTGTGCTGTAAGCATTATGCAAAGATAGTAATATCATATGTCATCTTTTTAACTAAAATTTTTGTTTATAATGATATATATATATATATTTGATCATTATTTATTCTATTGAATGTATCATATTCCATATTATTCAATATGAGTGTTGATGTCAATTTGGACTATTTTTATATTTTAAAAATTAGTCAATTTTACATCAAGGTAATAAATGTTTATTGATAATTTAATATTTTCAAGGATATATATTGCTAGAAATCATCATATAATATATATTTTCTTGAGGATCTACCGTCTCATGAGAAGAAATACCAATGTTTTTAGGTGGTCTCTGTTTTTCACAGTTGTGTTTGCTGAGAATTTTGAACTATATATGTGGTTTGTGCAGTTTTATTTATTAAATAATAATAATCTATAAAATATGCTAATCATTCTTTTCCTTAATCTCAATCACATTTTCATCTATTTACTTTTACCCATTTTAAAAGAAAAAATATTAAATATTAGATAGTCTTTTTATTGTAATTTATATGTAGGCATTTAGTTCATAGAGAGCTC
Organism: Acomys percivali; assembly: GCA_907169655.1. Classification (NCBI taxonomy): domain Eukaryota; kingdom Metazoa; phylum Chordata; class Mammalia; order Rodentia; family Muridae; genus Acomys; species Acomys percivali. Next base: position 35,547,940 of record OU015760.1, read on the forward strand.
TTTATAATTTTTGTGCAAGAGTTCTCTTGAATTAGAAATTATCCTTTGGATTCTGAAAGAGTTTTTTATAACCATGCCACAGTTTATAGGAAAGAACCTTTAGACATGAGGAAATATGAATTTTCATCCAAACTATTAACATTTTCTATTTTACTTTCCAACGTCTTCTAGACTAAGGGATAGTAAATCATGGGTCCTTAGGGCAAATTTGGACTATGGTTTCATTTTATGCCATTTCTGAACGAATACTTTATTTTTACCCTTAGTGATAACCATTGGTTACTTCTCTTTGTTCTTCAAGTACCCTAGTTGGATTTGCATTTTGGTCTTGAAAGTTCTTTTCTTAAATTTCAAATACGCATACATGTCACCTAATGTAGGTTTTCCATAATAATCCTATTTAAACCTGTATGAGTAAAATATAAATTAAAAGACTGAAGTATTGCTTAAACATTCTAAAGTTTTGAATCTGGTTATCCAGCGTCAATTTTCCTTTCAAGGCTTTAGGGACAATGGATATCATTTAAATTAATGACTTTTTAAAAATATTATTATTAAGGTTTTGTTATTATTTTGGTTTGCTTTTTTTAAGCCTCGAGAGGTATGTCATTTAAAATAATATTATTTTTCTTTCTGCAGGATTGAAGAACAAAAGAATGTCTTGTCAGAATTTCAAAGAGATTTAAATGAATTTGTTTTGTGGTTGGAAGAAGCAGATAACGTTGCTACTACTGCACTTGGAGATGATCAGCAGCTAAAAGAAAAGCTAGAACAAGTCAAGGTAATTTTGTTTACTAAAATCTCCAGGGCCTATTTGTATAGAGCAGATATGAATCTATTTTAATTTATTAAATCATCAATTTGTTGCTTATTATATTATCTGTAGCTCTTCCCAGTGTAACTTCTTCACTGTTAATTAACATACATACATACACACATACATATTTATAGATGGATATATATGTGCTTTGATACAAACATTTTTATATGTTCATAGTGCTTAGCAGTCATTTTGAAAACTAACTTAAAATTAATTTAACAGTTATTTCAGTATTCTACAACTTCAAATGATTGCCTACTCATGAATATGCTGTTGTATATTATATGGTATGTTAAAAACCTTGAGAGTATGATGGAATTGTTCAAATTCTTCTATTTTTGATAAAACATACACTTTTAGTATAACTGCTTGTTGTGCTGTTTTAGAATGCGACCTGTAATCTAACGTTTTTCAATTGAAAAAACTATCAAGGAAATAAAATAATGTAGTCATAGAATGCTTTATCTGCTTAGATGCAGATGTTTATTAAGCCTATCAGCTCTGGGGAAGTATTTGGTATTTCAGGTGCCAGTGAACCTTCAGTTAAGTTGCTTCACTTTGATACACTAGTCAATAAAGGTGACATAGAGGTAGCTGGAGTAGCACTGTAATTTATTTCAAATGTTGTTGTCTATGTCTGTTTCAGTTACTGGCAGAAGAGTTGCCCCTACGCCAGGGAATTCTAAAACAATTAAATGAAACAGGAGGAGCAGTACTTGTAAGTGCTCCCATAAGACCAGAAGAACAAGACAAACTTGAAAATAAGCTCAAACAGACAAATCTCCAGTGGATAAAGGTTAGACATTAACCATCTTCTCTGTCAAATGTGTTAAGTGTTGCAAGTGTTTGTATTTGCTTTGTTTCCTGAATGTTTTCTTTGAAGGAAGAAGAAGTTTTTATTATTGTTTGGGTTTATAACCTGACTATGTGGTTTGGCTGTATATTTTGCTCTAAAGGCAAAGCAATTGGTGATAGTGGATGACTTCACATAAATGGCAAAAGGCCAAGTGTGAACCACTACTTTTTGGAAATATCATTCGATAGGTTGAAACATTGAAACATTGATAAAGCAATTAATTTGGAGTGCAATTAATCAGCAAGTATTGTGATACAAAATTACTACTTTCAGCTAAGAATATAGAATTAATTCCTAAAAAATGCATGGCAATATTTTCTAGATGTATTCAATTTCCAGTTCCCTTACTTGCAAAACTTGGGTTTTCCACCTAGGACAAATTCTAACATTGGTGTAAAATATAAAATGTTTATCTGTTTAATGCATTTTAAAAAACAAATTCAACACAAGAATTTACATTGCAATCCATATTACTTTGACCCTCAAATCATTTATTTATTCAAAGGAATTATTTCCCTACTGTACAACCATCATGAGTCAAGTGAATATCCATGTATGAATCTGCTTACATTTTGATTGTCATCAACCAGTACAACAGTAGCCCAATAACAATTCTTATAGTCTTTTTGTTATTATCTTATTCACTGACATACAAATAACATGTCATAAAATTCATGTATTTAAAATATACAATTCGATAAGATTTTTTAATTTTTTAAAATATATTTTATTAATTTATTCACATTACATTTCAATTGTTATCCCATCCCTTGTATCCTCCCATTCTTCCATCCCTCCCATTTTCCCCTTACTCCCCTCCCCTATGACTGTGCCTGAGGGGTACCTCCTACCCCTGTATATGCTCATAGGTTATCAAGTCTTTATTATTTAAAATATTTCATAAAACATTTATATCATCAAATTTGTAAGATAAGCATTTTATTGTATAATTCCCTTTCATTGATTACAATCATAATCATAATCATAATCATTATCTGGATCCAAAAATTTAATCCACATCACACTAAAACTCTATAAACAAAGAGTTTTTCACTTTATCCTCTGGTATCATCTCCCTCTATTGTCTATCTCTGTGATTTGCTTAGTTCAGATATTTTGTATAGGTAGAAACATAGAGTATGTATCTCCTTGTGTTTGATTTAGTTTAATTAGCTTATTTTGAGTTTCATGCATGGTAGAAGTTTTTTGTTTACTGAATGAAAAATACCATATATATATATATTCCATATATGTGCTTATATATATTCCATATATATATAGCACATATATGTAATATATATAATATATATTATATATATATTACACACAAAGGGCTATAATTTGAGTTACCAATCAATTCCTATCAAGTCCAATTTCTTATAAGAATTCTAATGTTCTAATGTTTGTCTGTAGGTCTCTGCATCTGCCCCAATTAGTTGGTGAATGAGAACTCTATGCTGACAGTTAGGCTAAGCCCCAATATATAAGTATAGCAGAATATCAATAGAGATCACTTCATTGACTTTTGTTGGTTTGCTTTATTGTTTGTTTGGTTTTCATTTTCATTTTTGTTTTGTTTTGTTTTTTTGCCAGGAGTGTTTAGTTCTATTCCTGGATGTCTGGGCTGCTCTGCCTATGGTTCCTAGTCATCCATGCACTGTTTAGAGTTGGGCTCCTTTTTCTGGCATGGGCTTAACTTGATCCAGTCAGGATAGCCACTCCCATAAATTCTGTGCCACTATTGTTCTAACATGTCTTGCCAGGTTGTAAATCAATAGTTTGCCATGTGCAGCTGTGATATGAAGGTTTGTTGTCAGGGGAGGGAGCAACAGAAGAGGAATTGATCTAGCTCAAGAGGGGGGAAGTAGGAGGAGCAACTGGGAGGAGTGGAGGGAGAAGAAACTGTGGTTGATATACAAATGTATGCAAGGAGAAGAAATGTTAAAGAAGAAATGTACACCTTTGTTTGAATTTGTATTTAGTTTGTCAAAAAGTCCTAATTGTTAGTGCTTCCCATTAGTAACTAATGCAAAGCCATTGTTTGTATTCTAGTATTAAATCAAGCTGGTAACAAATTTCCCCTTACCACCTCCAGCTCCTCAATTTTCATCCCCTTCCTCACTCTACAGGTAATGGTATCTTTCCTATCACACCTTCTGCTAGTATGTTTTCTCCCTTACCTAATGTAGCTTTCCCCTTATATCACATATACTTTCCATGCTTTCTTCAGATAGTCCTTAACTTTCAAAGATATTCTGAGGCTTCTCCTTCACTTTTGACAGCAATTCTACCATATTATTTATCAGAAATAATACATGTTAACATTTTTCCATCCAACGTTTACAGGAAATTGTAATCCTAAAAACTAAGAACCAATCTGCTCTAGGAAGATACTGAAAAATGGTAATTTTCATGAAGTACAAAAATTGCTTCCTTCAAAATGGCACAATTACCTCTAAAAATTGCTTGTTTCATCAACATCTAGCTAAATAGAGGTGTGAGGGTGTTATACTGAACAAAACCTTTGTTGTTTGAAAAGAAAACAATTGAAACTTCATTTCAAATTGTTATTTACTTTATTCTAACATTAATGATGCTGAAGTTCTTGTACCAGATCATTTCTATGACTGAAAAAATATGGAGAAGCAACACTTTTGTGATATTACAATAAAAAGTTCATGTTTAGAACTCTATAATTCAAAGAAGTATATATGTGACAAAAATCATTCATTTTGAGATATCGTATTTCCTCTTATTAATATGAAAAACCATTTTTCTGAAGAGTAGTCTCAATGAAAACTGGAAAGTTTGTTTAATAATCTCAAAATATCCATAAAAACATATAAACTTGCATTTAGTACAATATATTAGTAATTTTAATTTTGTAGTTGTGCAATAATATAAAGAAAATACTTACTTTAGAAGGATAAATATTCTAAAATGTTACATAATATCTAACACATCTTGATATCACATAAGAAACAGAAAAATTGACAAGAACTGTGAGATACAAAAAAAATTACAGCTTTGTGGATTGTGGAAAAATAAGGTTTTATCACTTCTACAACAGAATAAAAACTCAACTTTATATTAGAAATTGAAAACTAAGGCAATGACACCATTTGGTACAGACTTATACTGTTATAAAACAATAATATCTTTCCCTCTACCAGAATTCAAATGTTTAATGTGATACCTTTGCATAAAATTACAAATTTAATGTACAACTCAGTAGTTATTCAGTAATGAAACACAGCTAATGGTTCACTGAGAGACACTTGGGAATCTTATTAAATTTTAATATTTGAATCATAGAAGGAAATACTAGGAATTCCTCCCTCTGTTTTATATTTCTTTCCTCTTTTTACATGTTAGAGTGAAGAGTGCACTAAGAACTTATAGACCACATTTATACACAGACATATATGTCCATTCATTAACAGATGTCCCCCAAAATGTCCTAATGAGACTGACATAGTACCTACTGTGATAACAAGGCACCTAAAATATCCTAATGGAAATGTGTAATTCCATGGTGTTTCATTCTGCATATATAGACAAAATGCTAATTACATGCACACCTTTTTATTTTAATACCAAATAAAGAAAACAGTATTTAGTAGCAGAACAGAGTTTTTATTTATACATCAGTATTTCCTTATAAGCCCATCATAATTTGATAGCATATGTGGAAAATTAGTTTCATACATAATATTCTGTTTATCATAGCTTAACCTAGCAGGTGAAAATTGCTGGGAACACTTGTGTTAGCTTTCATTAGATGAAATAAACTAAAATAAAACCTATATAACAGTATCCCATTCATTATAGCTTGTATATTTGAGTATTATACAGTAAGTGAAACCAAGATGGTTGTGTGAGTACACTTTTACAAGACTGTAGTAAAGAAAAGTTAGAAGTTGATCCACTATGAGTTGAGAACCACTTATGGCTGTTGTTTTGATGAATTGGTAGAAAATACAATAAATTTATTGTAAAATATGTTAGCTTTTCTTGCTCTGGGTGGTTTATCCTTAAAGGAGTAAAGGCAAGTATGGTTTTACAATGAATATAGACATTATCTTAAATTATGGACACCATCAAAATAGTATCATGTGGTGGTAACAGTAGTATTTGTCTAATGTACAAATTTTATTTTCTTTAACATATTAATGTTTTACCTTTTACAGTCATGATGTTATAAAATGATATACTAAAACTGAAACATTTTACACACTTAAGTTGTATTGCAAAATAAAGTTCAGTTGAGTCACTCTTCCTAGAAAGTCTAATATGCTTTACCCAAAAAATATAGGTGTAAAACCATTTATCTTCAAGCTTGGTATAAAATTAATTTTGGAAAAATGTTGAAATTACTTTGCAATGAAATCACAAGATAAAAGTCATGAAAGTAAATGCATAGTTCAATTTTTAAACCAGAACATTTTCTACAGTACATTAGTAACTGTATCTAAATTTCCAGAAATTGAGTGCATTTTGTATTGACCTCTAATCATATTATTTCTAAATATCTATCTGAGGAGTAAACATGTTAGCAATACTCCTTTCATTTGTGTTAGTTGAATAATTTATTGGTCTCTTTTCAGGTACATTTGCCTTGTACTGTCAGTCATTAGTAAGGCATTACAATAAATGTAGAATGTAAATGTAGAAAATTGTATGAAAAATAAAGCTTGGCTACTCCACTCTTTGTTAAAATATGGATAGTACTCCAGACAATTTTCTGTCACAGTATGGTGATTAATAAATGCTTTTCATGGTGATCATTCAGTCTGTGCTGCACTACAAATTTTATAATGAAAGAAGAAAATGTTTCATTAGAGGTATTACCATGTTGACGGGCATTTATGGAGCCCCCATGTGCCAGAGGTAACAGCAGGGCCAGGTTACTCCATATGGTCTTTGATATAGTCATGATATTCTCTGATAAAGCATATTCATGGCATAGTCCACAAAGTTCTTTGATTTATAAACTTATAAACTGAAATGGTATTATATCAGAAAATGATGCCTACTTCGTTTATGCATATATAGTCTGATGGTTTTTGAAATTCATCACCTGGAATGTTTATGTAGTTAAGTTTCATGGGCTCATTTATTTATTCAACTATCTAATGAGTGACTATGTATCACATGATGTTCTAAGCATATCATTATCAGTTCCTACCCTTGTGTTATTTAAAGGACATGCATAATTTTATGGGGATTGCCATTATAAATATTCATCTCTCTAATTTATAGTTACTAAATAGGTTGAAGCTGTAAGTTGGGGAAATGGAGCAGTAATTTACTGTTTATAATATAATTGTCCTTGACTCTGACTCCTATAAAAATTTTCACTGTGATGAAGTTTATTACTAGAGTATATCTCAATTTTCCTTAATGTTCCTACTTTTGCCTATTCTCCCATTAATATTTTTAATAGTTCTTCTTTTTTCTCTTGTGATTACCCACTTTTAAAGATTAAAAATATACAGAAGGTTACCCTCTTTATGAAAACAAACATCAGGCTCTTAGGGATGAATGCATCACAGTGCTTAATAATTGTAATTATAATTACTGATAATGCTCTTGCAACAAAAAGTACTATCTACCTTCTTGACATTACAATAACATTGACAAGATTGGCCATTCCAAGAAATTTGAATGCCATTATTGCAAAATTAGTCACTCTGTCAGCAAGGTAAATTTATAGGAATATATCCCTTTCTATTTTCCAAGCTATTGGGATTTGGAGCAGTAAGAATATGGATTGGGTAATTTATGAAGAAAAGTGAACAGGGTTGATGAGAAAGCAATGTTATGTGGCCATTAATGATTAATGGTACATTTTGTATTCTAGTGATTATCAGCTGTGTGGTTTTAAACCTTTCAAGCCATACTTCATTTATTTCACATCAAAATTCAAACAACCATAGATTTGGGCTTGTCAGATTATAGAGGAAATTCAATTAATGGTACATGTACAATGAGTAACATTGTGCCTGACACAATTTTAATTGCAAAAAATATTTAATTTTTAAAGTAGGAGAATTGTTCAAATATTAAAATTCAAAAATTAAACACTGCTTCCTGGCTGAAACAAATTAATTAAATACTTTTAACTATGGCTACTGAACAGAAACTTGAGTTAGGAATGCAAAGGCTGACTATGAGGAGCATTTGACACACTAAAGCATCAAAATAGCCCTAATAGAAAGCACAAAGTGTTTTCAGTCAACGACTTCCCATTCCAATGATCTTGACTTTAAAAATGTCTTATCATCCAACATTTCAGAAGAAATGAGCTGGAAAACATTGAGGTATTCTCTTCACTTTTAATAGGCCTTGTCAGACAATATTTTATTTATACACCAACATTTTCACTTTTTAAATTAATGCTTTATTCCACGTGCATTGGTGTTTTGCTTGTATGTGTGTTGATGTGAGGGTATCAGATCCTCTGTAATTAGGGTTACAGACAGTTGTGAGTTGCCATGTGGGTGCTGGGCATTGAGCCCAGGTCTTCTGGAAGAATAGTCAGTGTTCTTACCCACTGAATCATTTCTTTAGCCTCTACATCTTACTTTTTAGCTGTAAGCCTATCTTATTTTTCCTATTAATCTTTAATAACTTTGTACTTGGTTCATTAAGCAGGCTCTAACTCAGGAATCCAGCCTTTCTGCAGGCTTGATGTGAGAGAGTGATTTGGAGAAAGTTACACTGGTGCCAGATATTATTTATTAGGGAATTTCAGCTAATATATTTTGTTTAAGACAATGCTATGTTTAAACTTTGACAGACAAAACTCAGTATGTACTATATAACACTGATATTTTTGCTATGATCCATTTACATAAGTTTTTCCTTTTGTCAGTGTGTATATGCTGACAATGTTTACCCAACATGAAAATGTGTTCTTTAAGTTTGCTATAGCTGCTCCTTTATTTAAAAGGTAAGCTAATTTCCAGTAAAAACAGATTTGATTATTCTTAGCAAACATTCTTTCCTCTTAACAATGAATTCAAATGAGAAAAAAGGTATTATGATAAAAGAAAATTGAGGAGAAATTTTCATAATTCATGACATTCAGTATAACATGTTAAAGTCCTTTATTAGCACAAATATGTTTACCTTATGGCACTGAAATTGAGATAGTAGAAAAATGTTACAATAAAAAAGGATTTTGCAAACACACAATGATTTTCATATTTTGTTTCTGCAGGATTTTTCTTACTAGATTATATGACATCAGCTCTAAAACTTGAAGGGGTTTTCTTTCTGCTTAATAATTTAATAATCTCAAATTCCATGGAGACTTTCATATACTGATTGCTTAAACTGAGCCCCAATAAAGAAAGAAGACTAAAGGCCATATTCAAAAATACAGATTGTATATTCTAACCTAGTTTCCTTTATTGTATCATCTGCAAAGCTAATACGTAATATAAAAATAACAGGACTATTTTTATGAAAGGTCAGAATTATACCAAAATGAACATTTCAGTGAATCCTTTGGATCTATACATCAAGTTATGTAAGTTTACTTATGTACCAAAAAGAATTTAGTACTAAATCTGACAACTATACGCATGTTAGCTGACACCTAGTACTTCAAACTGGAGAAAAAGGGACACTGAAAACTGACCAGCTGATGTATTCCATTTTTATTATAGACCACCTGCCAGGGCTTATAACAGATCTGTAATGGGTTTCTTACCTTTCATTGTGTAGAAAATGGATTGATAGATTGGGCCTGTGGCCAATGAACCATGGAACCTCTGGTTTGCGGGAAAGTGTTTATCACCCTTTGATGTTATTTCTGTCTTGTGTCAGCTGAGAAGGATGGGCTAGATTATCTGTGAGTAAGTTGAATGCCAAAAGCAGCATTGCCCTCATTTTTCTACCTTATATAGTTCAAGGCAAGTGTACTGTGGGGTTTATGTAGGGGCTGATCAGGGCCTGATAGAGAAATTTTGGTTTCCTGGATTTTTATCTGTTTTCTGACATTAAAACTAATTATCAGACTTCAGAGAGATTCCTTCATTGTTTGTTTCTAGAGAAAATCAATCTCTTCTGCAGCACAAGTTGAATATTTGATCAGAATGATGTATTCTGATTTGTGAACATTTTCAATTATCATTGGAAAGAGTTTAGTCAGTATTTGGCATGTTTAATCAAGTGTGAAGGAAAAGTGGTGGACCAGATACCAAAGTCACTACAAGGGTATTTCAAGAAACTTCATATCAAGTAGGACTAGGTACATCTTCTATTGAGGATAGGAGGGAGGGATTCAAAAGCATGTCACAGAAGAAGAAGTATCCCCTGCTCCTGCTGTTGGAGGTCCCACATGAAGACCAAGCTATACATCTCTTACATATGTTGGAGACAGGCTTAGAACCATCCCATAGATGCTCTCTGGTTGGTGTTTCAGTATCTGTGGGCCCCTATGAGTCCAGGCTAGTTGATCTTGTAGGTTATCTTGATATGCCAAGTTAGTTTGGTACCCATGGGAAGTCTTCCCTTCTCTGAAAAGAAGAAGAGGGGGCACACAGTGAGGGGAGGGGAAGTAAGAGAAAGGGACTAGGGGAGAAAAAGGAGGGAAATTTTCTACTGAGATGTAAGTAGATAAATTAATTGATTAATAAGAAAAATAATAAATAAATATGAGAAAAGAAACTTCAATTTTTGATAGTTACAATAGGTAGGAAACCTATTGACAATTGTATATTCCATACATAATAAAAAGAAACATCTCATAAAGTTGACACATTCTATTTCTGGCATGAGGGATATCAACATGTTCAATCAGATAATAATGCATGAACTTAATTCAATTTTGATAAAAGAGTGAAATTCCTGCAACTCAATTCCAGTTTAAATGGCAATTGTGGAAATAATTTTTGCTACTTTTTCTGTTTTTACACATTCTTGTCCAAAGTAGTAATTAATTTTAATAACTTACTTGTTCTTCTTTTATAAGTGACACATTTCTTCCTCTTAAAATTGTTGGGATTCTGGCAAAAACAGAAAGGAAAAATTATTTCTGGTGTTAGATATGTCCCAATTTATTGGAAACCAAAATTATATATCCATAAGATAGAGGAAATAATAGAAAACATTTTAAGGTTAAAATATTACAATGGTAGGGGAATTAAAATATTTTAAGTACTAAAATGACAAGAGACAATACTGTCATTAACATCTTCAATCATTTACACTGAAACTCAAATGTGATACAATTAAATAATAACTTCTTGTTTGTATGAAGGATCATAGTTTCTTCTCATTCATTGTGTATGGTTGAACATTATTACATGAGCACATTTTTATAGAACTATCTAATATATTTGAGGCATTTTAACCCATGCATCTTCTATTTTTCTTTAATATCCTATACCATTTCCATTAGTATTTGTATTAGTAACATATATCTTGCTATGATAAATTGAAATGACCACAGGAACTTACCAAAGAAAGTGTATTTTGACTTGCAGTTCCAAGGGGTTAAAGTCCGTAAAGGAAGGGATAGAATGATCATACACAGTAGTCATGGCAGCAGGAGCTGGAAACTGAGAGTACACATTTCAACCTCAAGCATGCAGACAAAAGGGAACTGGAAATGGTGTCAAGCTTTAAGTCTCAAATCTCACCTGTAGTGACTTACTTCCTTTTCAAAGTATCCACCTGTCAGTCCAGTGTTTCTACCAAGGACTACTGAGAACAATTTTTATTTATTTAAGCCACTATAGTGCTCTTGGTTCCTTGCAGCAGTTTCATACATACACTATACACACACACACACACACACACACACACACACACAGAGAGAGAGAGAGAGAGAGAGAGAGAGAGAGAGAGAGAGAGAACATGTGTGTATGATGTACATGTGTAAGAGACACACATATGAAAAGAGACAGACAGAAAGAGAGCGAAAGACACACAGAGAAATATTACATTCCTTTTACCCATTTCTCTGTTGTTGAACACTTAGGTTGGTTCTGTAACTTTGTTGTAAATTGTGCTATGACAAACACTGAGGCGCAAGGGTCTCTGTGATGTTGACTTGTATACTTTGAAGTAAATATCAAGGAGTGGCTTTGCTATATCATATTATAGATCTTTCTGAGCTATGTTAGGAACTTTCCTACTGATTCTCATTGTAGTAGAAAACAGTTTATATTCCAACTGCTGTATCTGCAGAATATAACCCTTTTCCAAAAAGGGTACTAGTGTCTAATTTATCACTTAATTTTAATGTAACTTCAAATATGTTACTGGTTTCTATAATACCTATGGCCATTCTACTTTCTTTCCACCTTTCACATTCATGTTAGTATTGGAAAGATGACAAAAAAAATCAGTTAATAATTGAGTCCAGGCCCTATTTATCTACTCACTAATTCAAGACAACTTATTCAAATTTCTTTTGTGTCCCCATGTCCTCATTTGTGCAATGGCACAAATGTCTTGTTAGTACATTTCCAGAGTGTAATGAGGAACTAAAGATACAGCATCCACTGGAATATTTTATTAAATATTATAACATAGCTAATTGTAAATATTATTACAAAACAAGCATCATAAGATGCAAGTCACCACATAGAAATAGAATTTCTCAAACTCACAACTCACAAAAATTATACCATACCCCAATTAAAATTTGGTTCTTGATGCAGTGGTTCTAACAGTGCATTTGAGACTTCTGCCATCCTAGCTTATTTCCAGTTGTGATATGATGAGGTTTGGTCCATTTTCTTGAGACAAAGACTTATTAGAAAACCCTGTCTGGCCTGGAACTTGCTGTGTAGTACAGTCTGGCTTGCATTTCAGATATCTCATTGCCCCTTCCTCCAGAGATTTTTGATTGTGTGCAATTCCACACACATGGCTTTGGTTTTCCTTTTAAATAATATAATCACTAGTTTTCAAGAGTGTATATAGAAGTAGATCAGCATTTATATTCAATAAAACTTGCAGGTGGTCCATTCTGAGATAATGGAAAGGCATTTTATGTCTCTTGCTATGAATGAAGCACATCCAAACAACCAACAAAAGACACACATTCAACTTTGACAGATGTCATGAGAATATTATACCTATTTATTATATTTGAAACACTGTTGGTAATTCATAATCAATTTATGCATTTTGCCCATGCACTTTGTTTTCTCGGATACATTTTATTTCCTTCCACCTCTATATTATATATAGTAAGATAATGAATACTACCTGTTGTAGAAGTAATTTTATTTTCCTGGTTCAATTGTTTTCTGGGAGACTAACTGCCTCCTTCTGATAACCTAGGCCTAACCCTGGAAGCTTCTAGCCTCTGTAAGGTCTAATCTAGAATGTTTTAGCCATTGAGACTTAGTGTTTAATAAGCTCACCCTTACTTGTTCTTTCTGAGTTCTGGGCTGGCTGTTTCAACTCAGCTATTTGGATCAAACTCTTCTCCCAGCTGACTTACTTAATTTGGCTTCTCTGTTGGCATGAAATTGCTCTCCTTGGCCTCAAACTAACTCAGCAATCTGCTCTACTCTTCTGGTTTCTCATTTTCTGGCCTGTTCATCTTCACCTGAGTTCTCTCTCTGCAACCCATCTCTCTATACTGTCCTGGTAAAAAACTGCCTCCACTCTCTGTAAAACTTCCTTTTAAGTAGCTTCCTTTTCTACACTTTTTGTGAGAATTGGACGTATATTATTCTTCCAAATCTTTTCTGACTCATCACCTTTTCTGCCACTCAAATAGCTATCACTTTGAGATATGTGTTTTTTCTTCTACAAACTAACTCTACCTTCATTTGGGATTAAAGGCATGTATCACCACACATGTATCTAAGCTTTCTTTACCTGATACTTGCTCTATACCAAGCTGGCCTTGAACTCAGAGCTGTTTGTCTCTGTCTCCTGTATTAAAGGAATGTTTGTATTCCAGCTGGATCACACAGACCTAGAAGATCTATGGATGTGATCTCTTTCCAGCTGGTTCACATAGACCTAGAAAGTGTTTGGATGTGACCTCTTGCCAGAACATCCATGTTCTGATATAACATTCTTCTACAACCTGTATTGTTTCTGGACTTTCCTTGCAAACAGGTTACTCTATTGACTTATCCCAGAAGTATTGACAGGAAAATAATATCAGAAGTTGATATATAGACCAACTAGTCAGAAAATACTATTAGGTATTATAATTCAGATGATATTTCAATTTTTGTTGTTACCTCATTAGATTGTCATGAGTTTTTATATGGATTATCTTCAAAAAGGGTCATTAAAAATTGAAATTGTAGAGGTAGAATTCTGAAGTTTTTGTAAACTTCCCTACCTGATATATTCTAGTATCTGTCTGTCAATTCATCAGTTATAGCTACAATATCATAAAAAACTAAAATGATGTTATATGCTAAATTGTTCTAAAACAATGTCTTAAAATGATAACCAACAGTTTTGCATGATCTGTCGTGAAATGAGGTAAGCTTCTTTTATTGACTCAGCTTCAGTTTGTACACACAGCACACGTATATATATATATATATATATATATATATATATATATATATATATTCATTCAGCCATGTTGGTACTTGGATAGGCCATAGCAAATCTATAATGAACTTAGTTGTGATAATTTACCTGTGTTTCATGAGATATCTAATCCTTCAACAAAATACCCTGTTCTCATTCCCATGAAGCAAAAGTGGTCATGGACTCTTGTGGCTTATGCTAAGACTTGTCTCAGTGTCATTTTTAATGAATGTTGTTGATCAAAGGAAGTCTCAGTATAGATCCAAGGATTAGGTTAAAAAAGCTATGCTTTTTGATATTATATCATCTTGTGGTCTTCCATACTTTTCAACACAGTTGCTTACTTATCTCAAAAGTACATGTTTAAACAAAATGCATTCCTATGTACTCAGATGTTTTCTCAACTGATCATGACTATTTTCTAGTATTAACATTGTACCAGAACAAAGATCCAGTGATCTTTAGTGTCTCTTAGATTCTCAAACATATTTTATACTAAATTCTAGAAATGTACCAATAATGTATATTTATCCATTCAATATTTATTAATAGTCTTCAAGATAATATTACCTGATAGAAGAGTTTTGAACAAGGAAGGCACTTGTATTTATGAATGTTTGGAAGGCAAATGTTGACATTAAATAGACTACATTTATTGCAAATGTAGTTGACTGCATTGTCTTTTAGATTTATTAGACTATAGATTTAGACACTATAAAAAGGAAACCCCCACGTTTCAATGACTGAAAGAATGAAGATCTTAATTTTTCCTGCCAAAAGCCCTACCTGACTGTCCCTCTCTCTGTAGCCATTAACTGCCTATGCCTATTGTGGTAATAATCCCCTCACCCACCCACCAATCCACTGATATATCAACTAATGCCTTCATACTGGTCTCATTTAAGCAACTATATTATTGAAAACTCATGAGAGTAGCTTCTCTGTCATATATAAATACTTCCTAGCATACACTGTAGTCCTCTGGATCATACACTCCTTCTACCCTCTCTTCATAGTGTTCTCAGAGCTTTAGGTATAGGGGTTGTGTTGTATATGTATTGGCTAGTGATGATAGGCACCCCAAGATCAATTATTCTCTATATTATTAATTAGGAATTTTTCAAGGGTCTCTATATGATGCAAAAGAAGTTCCATTGATGAGAACTGTGAGCTACCCTTATCTGTGGATCTAATGATACCTATTTTGAATGTATTTAGGAATTATGCTGTTTTAAGAAAGTGGTAGTAATAGATTCACCTGTAAGTTTCATGTTCTCACTAGCCATATGTAGTTGTCTAGGTTTATAGTATTAGACACTATTTTCCCATTAAGAAGGCCTTTATTGTAGTTATATGACTGTTGTTTATCTCCAAGTACCACTATTACACATCCTTGGGGATATCATGTTGTTCTGATCATTGTTTTGAATGATAGGCATTACAGCTTGGCAAGGCTATTGATTGCTTATCCACCTTGTCAGACCTTGCATAGAACGTTCAAATACTATTATGAGAGCTAGACCTCAGAAAAGAAGAGATTTCTAGGTCAGTACCAGATTGATTCCTCCAAGTCCTATGTCCAAAATATATCATGATTTCAGCAATAAGGTCTTATCTTCAAGTTCTGGGAAACAAGCATGAGCAAGAGTGATAACATTGTTTTGTGAGTCTACTTGACTTTCTTGGCCAAAACATAAAGAGAGGTTTCAAATATATAATACTGGGCATTGTTTTTTACATTAAATATATGCTTTTTATTGTATGTGCTATCCACTACACATTTGTTTATTTCGCTTTTCAAAAAATGTGGATTATTATAAAAGACTCTATGGAAACAACTTCAAAATATGATTCATAGGTATAGGATCTGACTTTAAAGCTATAAAAGATTGGAAGAGAAATAATTTGACAATGAGAAATTGTGTCACATATAATTTGTTCATTAAGATGAGGTAGAAGTAACTACTATTTTAACCATTTACACTGTCTGATTTTAAATATTTTCTACTTTGCAATAAATAACTATATTAAAAGTAGTTTGTAAGAAAATTTTAAATATCAGTTATTATTTTTAACTACTTAATTAAATTTTCTCTAATATATTAAATCAAGGCTTAAGTTTCCTTTCCTTTCTTTCCTCCCAGTCACTCCCTATATACTTCCACTCTCTCTCAGATCTTCTACTCTTCCATTTCTATTCAAAGATGGGCAGACCCCCCATAGATTTCAATCAAATATGACATATCAAATTGCAGTAAGAGTAGGCACCTCCCCTCATATTAAGGTTGGACTAAGCAACTCTAACAAAACTTGTCTTTTGTTTTGTTTGTTTTGAGAAAGTTTATGTCTGTGTAGCCTTGGCTGTCCTAGAAATCATTCTGTAGGCCAGGCTGCCCTCAAACTCAAAGAGATCCTCCTGCCTCTGCCTACTAAGCACTGGAATTAATTTCCTATGCCAACATTGCCCAGTGATACTGGGCATTTTGCTATATGGTCTGTGATCCTTGTATATAACTTTATTATTACTATATGTATATATTTGTGATTATTAATAATATATAAGTGAACAATATACACTATTATAACATATTATCATATTAATATTAGTATATTAATATGACAACTTACAGATAAAGGACTTTATTGGAAGTTTGCTTACAGTTTCAGATGGTGAGTCCATGATCATCATGGAGGGAAGCAGAGCAGCAAGCAGACAAGCATGGAAGTAGAGCAGCATATGAAGGATTACATCCTGAGACAATACCCATGAGGCAGGGAGACAGCTAATTTGGGTGTTGTAGGCTTTTGAGACATCAAAGCCTGTTTCCAGTGACATACTTCCTATAACTAGGCCACACCTCCTAAGCTTTCCCAAGGAGTTCCACCAACAGGCAATCAAGAATTTAAATATACCCACCAATAGGGAATAGTCTCATTCAAATCACTGCTGTGAATGTGTGTATGTGTGTGTGTCCACTTATGTATGTGTATACTGAAGTATAAACACAATAATGTTTACCTCTGTTTTTTTCAAACATCCTTAGTGTTATATTTTCTTCTTTTTTTCCTCTTCACCTTCATTACTCCACCTTCAAAGCTCTCATTAATTTTTCTAATTCTCTTTTCATAGTACCTTTGTCTTACTATCTACTGAGGAGCTCCTTCTTACTCCCTATACCCTGTGGTCTCTGTTAACTTACCTATTTTCTAATTTTGTTCAAAGAAAAAATTCACTTAAAATTTCCAAGTTCAAGACACTCTTTTGTAAATTAATTTATTTATTATAATTTATTGACATTACATCCCAATAGTTATCCCCTCCTTCTTATCTTCCTATTCTCACCTTCCTTCCCTCTTCTACCCTATTCCCCTCTCCTAGACATCTGATGTAAGGGCCTCCTCCCCCACCATTTGATCACAGTCTATCAGGCCTCATCAAGATACCTGCATCGCCTTCCTCTGTGTGCTGCAAGTCTGGAATGCCAAGGGGAAGTGATCAAATCCTGGGTACCAGAGATCATAACAGAGGCAGTTCCCTCCCTCCCCCCACATTCGCCCATGTGAAGAATGAGCTGTACATTGGCTACATCTGAACAGGTGGTCTAGGCTACTCTTTCATAAATTCATAGAATAAACATTTTTTTCTTTCTAGCTGTGGCCTGGATACTGGTGTTGTCATTGACTTATTCTTTATAAGAACCTAGGGACATTAAATTCGTCCTAAAAAGAGAAAAAAAAGACAAGCTGTTTCCACTAACAATGTATGTAATTTTTCTATACATTTGTCCTAATTAAAATATGAAAGTGGTAGTAAGGATATCTTTGTTCACTTCTGAAAACAAAACTAATGTACTATCAGAAAGTACCTGTGTGTTCACATAAAAATAGGAAAGAAGAAGAGAAACAAATTAAGGTGAGATGAATCAGTACTATATTATTTATTATTCTGGTATAGATATTATATGAAACATATTTCATATATATGTATATTTCAAATATATGAAATTTTTCACAGTTTGCACAATTTGATTTTTCATTTCTGGATGTTTTTATAAGTTATTGTTCTGCCTGTTTCAAAATTAGTAGATTAAACAATTATTGCTTAATGTGATTCTGAGAGTTAATCTTGATTTTTGTCTGCTTCATCTGAGGACAACCAGGGTACTGGGAAAACAGAAATGTCTAACATGACCTTATTCACATGAATGGCAGTTGGTCCTGGCAGCCCACTGAGAGCTCAGCTGGAACTCTTGGCCATAAGCTTCAGTTTGTTTTCAGATTCTCTTCTCCACATGGCTCCTTTGGCTTCCGTACAGCTTGGGGGTGACATCCCTTTATAAAATTGTTCCAAAAGAAGACACATCAATGTTCAAACACTTTTAAGGCTTCTTACATCAAGTTTTCTTTCTATTCCACTGGCCAAAGCCAGATAGATACAAAACCCAGCCACAGTAAAGATAAGAAGAGACACCCCAAAGACATGAATCTCAGATGTATGTTTAATCAAGGGCTTCCAAATAAAGTTCCTCACTAGCTGTGATTGGGTGTCCTCATCTAGAAATAAGTAGAAAATGGCACTATAAAAATGGAATAATTGAGATATAGTACATTTAGGAAGTTAGAGTTGTATTATTCACATAAATTATAAATATTAGCTAATATTAGCATTTCAAAATTCATTCAAGGTTCTACATAAAATAGAATACTTTGCCACAATACTGTATTAAAATAATAAAGCAGCACTTTGTTTTGTTTTATTTTTTACTTTATAAAATACTTTAATGAATTTTTATAAGGGACAAAGTCTCTGACTCCAACTGACTAAGAAAGCAAATAGTTTTATAAGCAGAAGTTTTGGGTTTTTTCTTTATACCTGTGGCTTTGTTACTGACATTGTCATTTACTTATTCTTCATAAAAACTCAGGGTCTTAATATGAATGATGAAAGAGACAATCAGGGCTTTGAAATACAAGTTTCTGCCTTACTCTTCATTCCACTGAAGCTCTTCTGATGTAATATATCTTATTTTTATTATTTGTTGATTCACTTAACATCCTGGTCATAGTCCATTCCTCTTCTCCTCCAAGTCCCACCCTCCTTCCCTCTTGGCAATCCCCCCCTCTCCTATTCCTCAGAAAAGGAGCAGTCCCCTTCCTATCCACCCCAACTTATCAAGTCCCATAAGGACTAAACATATTCCCTCCCTCTGTGGCCTGAGAAAGTAGTCCTGCCAGGGGGAGGTGATAAAAAAGCTGGCAACAGAGTCTATGTAAGAGAGAGCCTCTGATCCCCTTACTAGGGGACTCACATAAGCTGCCTATTGGCTACATCATTGTAGGCGGCCTAGGTCCAGAGCATGTATTGCATGGTCCTTCATTGGTTCTTCAGTCTCAGCAAGCTCATTGGCTCTTTTGGCCTTCTTGTGGAGCTCCTTTCACCTCCAGGTCCTTTTCTCCTTCCCCACACTTTTCCACAAGACTCCCTATGCATTGCCAAATGTTTGGCTGTGAGTCTCAGCATCAGTTTCAAAGTATTGCTAGATGGAGCCATTCAGAGAACAACTCTGGTAGGCTACTGTCTGCAAGCATAGCAGAGTACCCTTAATATTGTAAGGGGTTGGCTCTCTCCCATGGGAATGGTCTTGGGTTGGGCCGGGCACTGATTGGATATTCTCTCAATATCTACTCTATCTTTATCCCTTCACATTTTGTAGACAGGGTAAATTTTGTGTCAAAGTTTATGTGAGTGGTTTGGTATTCCTCTCCCTCTACTAGGAGTCTTGTCTAGTTAGAGGGAGAGCTTTTCAGTTTCTATGGACTCTGCTACTAGAAGTCTCTTTTAGAGTCTCCCTCATATCCTCCTAGGAGCCTACACTAACTTAGGTCTTCAGCTTATAGAAGAGATGACTCAAAAAAGTAATAATAAAATAAAAGAGATGACACTGCCCATGGTTTCTCTTCTCCTAGCAGGCCCTCTGTCCTTCAGCCCCAATGCTCCCACGGTCTGATTACCCTCATTTCTGTCTGAGCTCCCTCCCCTACCTTGTTCTCTCTCTTATACCACTACCTCTGTCTATTCTATTTCCCCAACTGAATGAGATTTAAGCATCTTCACTTCAATCCTCCTTGTTATTTACCTCCTCTGAGTCTGCACATTTTAGTATGTTTACCCTGTACTATTTAGCTAAGTGATTACGTACCATGTGTGTCTTCGTGAGTCTGGGTTACCTCATTGTTTTTAATATCTGAGTAGTAGTCCATTATGTAAATGTACCAGTTTCTTTATCCATTATTCGGTGGAGGGACATCTAGGTTGTTTCCAGATTCTGGCTATTATTAATGAAGCTGCTATTAACATAGTTGAACAAATGCCCTTCCTGTATGGTGGAGCACCTGTCGGGTGTATGCCCAGGAGTAGTATGGCTGAGTTAATATTAGCCAAATAATACAGGATAACCATATTACAATATACAGACCTAAAGAAGCTAAATAACAAGGAGGACCCTAGGGAGAATGCCTAATTCTCATTCAGAAGGACAAATTAAATAGACACTGGAAGCAGTTAAAGAGAAGGAACAGGAATGGAGCCTACCATAGAGGTCCACTGAAAGACTCCACCCAGCAGCAGATCCAAGCAGATTCTTAGACTCACATCCAAACTTCGGGGTGGAGCACAGGGAGTCTTATGGAACAGTTTGGGGATAGAAGGGCCTGGAGGTGTAAGGAGGGCCATAAGGAGACCAATAGAGCCAACAAAATCAGGTGGAATAATGGA
The DNA here is from genome assembly GCA_907169655.1 of Acomys percivali. NCBI lineage: Eukaryota > Metazoa > Chordata > Mammalia > Rodentia > Muridae > Acomys > Acomys percivali. The sequence continues at coordinate 35,568,922 of OU015760.1, forward strand.
GTATTGCAGAGACTGATGTACCAACAAAGGACCATGCATGCTGAGGACCTAGACCCTCTGCTCAGATGTAGTTTCTAGGCAGCATAGTCTCCTCCTGGGTCCCATAATATGGTGAGCAGGAACTACTTCTGACATGGACTCTGGCCTCCATAGGGTGATCACTTCCTCCTGGCAAGGCGGCCTTGCCAGGCCACAAAGGGAGATAATGCAGGCATTCCAGATGAGACTTGATAGGCTGAGGTCAGATGTTAGGGGTGGAGGCTTCCTCTTTCTAAGGATAATTCCCAGGTTGTCCCCTCCTATCTGGGAAACACTGATGTCAGTGTTTCTGAGTTAGCTGCTCGGTTACTCACTAGATCCCTAGTCAGATATGATATTCACTAGCCACTACCACCATCTTGGAGGTCCCTCTTATATATTATTTCTATGAATGTTATTTGTGTCATAAAACCATAAACAGTAATTGTCAGTACTTGCTTGATGATTCTGAAATATGCTATCTGGGAAATGCTATACATTCAGCTAGGGAAACAGTTCCATAGTACATTTCTTTTTTTTTTCCACTTTTTTTATTGATTCATTCATTGATTCATTGCAGTATTTATCCCATCCATTGTATCCTCCAATTCCTCCCTCCCTCCTGCTTTTCTCCTACTCCCCTCCCCTATGACCGTGACTGAGAATACAATTCTCTTAATTCAGACATTTTCAGCTCCTCACAATACACTGCTGGGCTCCAATCCCAATGATACTGCCCATTTCCTCCTATTTGCTCTATGTTTTCCTTTGTTTCTCTTCCCTGTCTACCAGTGTACCTCTACCTCTTCTCTACCAATTATCTTACCAATTCTCTACCTCTACCAATTATCTTATTTTCTCCTCAAAAGTTTACATAAAACTTGTTCTGCATCTCCAAACAAGATTCATTTGGTCATTTGTTATACTCAACCCCATGGCCATATTTGTCTTATAATAATCAATCATTGCTTATTTCATGCATGTCAGGTATTTAATGTGATTTGTTATTTTATTTCATCATCATTCCATTTGGCTTTATTTCTTTATAGATGTATATTATAACTGCACCAGAAAGACCAGGGGAATTTTTAATTCAATGTTTGGGAGGGTCACTCCCTAGGAGAACTAAAGAATCTTAGATGTGTTAAGCCCTACTAACCTACATTTATTGATAGTGTACTGTGTATTGGAAATACTCTAAGTACATTTAATTATTAAAATGAGAAAAACAAGAGACTCAAACATAAATTTTGAAGATGAAAATTTGTTTCTTGTTGATCTGAAAAGAAAGAAAAATATACATACTAACATATTACTTAATAGTAACTTTTGATTAAGTACTTGTATAGTCATTAGGGTGTAGTTTTGATGACACAAAAAATAACCTACATTCATATCTTTTTTAAAAGATAGAAATTCCATTGTAATTTATGAGCCTTTGAGAGGATACCCCTTGTTTCAACTCCCAGGCAAATGGCACCATCTGTGTTATTTCATTCCATTTGCCAATATAGGCACAGAAAGTACTATTAGATTAACCTTTTCACTCATCAACATCCTCTCAAATACTTTGGATTTTCAAAAGCTCTAAATCAAAAAGTGCAATTTAAAACACATTTTCTTCTGAAAAGAATTGAACTGTTACTGACTCATGTTAATTTTTATTATTACTTTAAGTATGCCTTACATGCATTGAAGAAAAATGACAAAGAGCAATTTTTTGTTAACATTAACTCAAGAGATTATACCTTAAATAAGAAATGTTGGATTGTTTTAAAGTAGACTAATTTTACCTTCTTTCGTGTATATCAAATGCTATGGCTTTTAAAAATTATGAGAATTATAAAACTTTTAGTTAATTTTTCTTTCCTCTTTTGGGTGAGTAGAGAGAACTCATCTTTATTGTGTCACTTATAGTTCAAAAATGTCCAAAGACATGTTTAAAACCCACATCTGAAAACTTACTTTTGAAGATCTGGTTTCTTAGGTACTTACTTTCCCAACATACTTTGAAAAACCCCTCAGAAACTCAATGGCCTGAGTTGAGTGACTTGTTCACTCTTGACCTAAATCAGACCATGAACATAGAATACAAAATGGAATGTAACTCTGTGACTGTAATACTGTAAAGGAAGCAAGGTAAAAATTATCCCAAAGGAAAATGGGATCTATATATTTATAGATAATTGATAGTTGGCAGATAAATTGAGAAACATAAACCAACTCATGTCAAAAACATAGTATGGACCTGAACGTTTATCCAGTCAAACTGAACAATGAATTATCATGTGATGTTAGTGCATTAAAAATGTTGGTTTGGTGTTGAGATCAGGTGTGCCATTGGTCCCCAGTCCATATCTCTTCAACACTTTCTGATTTTGTATGTAGTATATCAATTCCAACTACCATTATTTACTGCTCTTCACTTAGGGCTTTTTTTTTTTTTTTTTTTTACTTTTTCTTGGAGCATAGCAAAAATTCAGGGGAAATGTTGCTCCTTTGTTAACAGAATTTTGTATATAACCTAGCCCCCCTATTCACCAGATTTGATTATTTCAATATTTTCAGCCTACATTATCTCCCCCTTTTTCCCAAGCAGTAGTCACTTGTTCACAGTGACAATTCTCTAAATAATTTAAAGCATTTTAAAGTTGTAATTTTATTTCCTTCATATATGTCTCTGTACTGCATGCTTACAGTGAAGTAGAAGACAGAGGAAGGTCATGAATCCCCTGGAACTATTGGGAGAGAAGCCTGTATAGGGGCTAGGAACTGAACTTGCATCTTCTGTAAAAGCAACAAGAGTTCTTCACCAACAAACTTGCTCTCTAGCCCCTGAATAAAATAATTTTTATTGATTCTCCTCAACATTTCACTTGTCCACACTTTATTGATGTAATATAAGAACATATATCAAAATTGCTTGAGTTCAAATTCTTTCTCTGGTGAGGCACGAATCAAGATAGTTTCCTTTTATATAAAAGCATATAAGTTTATGAAGAAGTCTGTATTTTTGCTTTTCAGTTTTATATCATCTTAGGATAAAAGTATATTGACTTATTTTTCTTCCAAGACTTAATTCTGTTTCTAATCCTTCGAATTCTGATTTCCCAAATAAAATACAGCCACAACCATGGATGAAATGTAATTCAGAATAAATACCCTATTTTATAAGAAGATAAGAGCTTGGCACTGAGATTATAAGTAAAATTAGATGTGAGAGTATTGTAAAACATGAGCTAGGAAAAGTGAAGACAGGTTTCTTAGACAAAGAATCTGCATAATGAATTGATAAATACAAATTTTGTGTACATGGATTAGACAATTTTCATTAATCAAATAGTGCTCTGGGAATTTCATGGTAAAGTTTTACTGAACTTGAATGAGGTGTTTATTCAACATCATCTTTCTGTCAGAATAACTATAGGGTATTCATTCTGTTTTAAAGGCAGTTCAAGACCATAGGAGTCACAAATCCTCACATAGTTATCAAAGCCTATTTTTGTTGGTAATATTAGACAATTCTTTTCCATTTTAAAATCTTTCAAAAAGAAAATATTTATCAGCATCAGTATTTGATGGAAGTATATAATTTCAGAATCTGGTAGAAAAACTAATCAAGAAAACAATACCATTTCAGAAAATTCTTAGAGTACCATGCATAAGACTTTGTGCAAGATTCTATTGGCATTTTATAAAATTGAGTTTAAACTCTAAAAAATTAATTTAGGTTCAGAAAGTTGCAATCTTATGAATCATTTTAAATTTATTCTCAATTTTTCATGCACTACAAATGTCAAAATGGAAAAGATATAGAGCTATCATTTTTCATTTCTGAATTTCCAATTCCTCAGCAGTTTTCAGAAGCCAATTTTAAAGTGTTTTTGTCATATCCATTCCATATGACAGGGCACTTTACCTCAATTTCTTGATTTTAATTTATTCTTTACCTCTTCCACAGTATGTAGACCATGCTATCAAAATATATCTCTTTAGCTTTTTTCATTTCCATTTTATTCTCACTATCCCTTTAATTACTATTCTTTTTCCTTTACCTTTTACTTGTTAACATTAACAAGGTGAGTAATTTCCCACTCATAATCATACATATGGCTTGTCTTTATTATATCTTTTAATAAGCAGTTCAATCAATCATGCATTTAATTTATGATGTATAATTCAGAGAAAGGATGAGAAGGAAGCCTATTCTTTTACTTTAATGTGTGATTCTCAGGCTGGCAAGATTACTCAGTTATTAAAGGCACTTGCCTATCAAACCTACTGACCTGAGTAATCCCTACTATACACATAGTGGGTAGTAGGTACTCCTGCAAGTTGCCACATGACCTCAACCAGGATCCTGGGGCAAGCATGTGATCCTTAAATAAAATAAATTGTAATTAAAAATATTGAGTTGGTTTTTAATATTCAAATACCATATTATTAAATGTGGGCTGTGTGGTGTTATAGAGACTTAAAATTCCACTCAAAATAGCAGTAACATAAAGATAAGCTGATTGCCTCAAATGAAAGATGGTGAAATACAAACAGAAGAATAAATAATGTTACACATTTTTATTATGATTAAGTTAAAATTTGTGAATGTTGTGTAGAATTGATGCATAATAAAGTATTGTATTTAGCTTTATTTGAACATGTATTTGACCTTTTTGTTACGGCATTGAAAATGTTAGGAACAGAATCATTTTCGGCAACAGATTCATATGTAAGCTCTTTACACATTGTAGTACTTGAGTGTTAAAACCTATACCCACAGAATCATTTTATTGATACTATCACATTTCCTATCAAAATATTCTAATATTATATATAGATGTGTGTATATATCATACATATAAAATATATACACTAGAGAGATGATTCAGTGCTTAAAATCCAGGACTGTTCTTTAAGAGGACCCACATTTCATTCCCATTATCCACATGGTGGTTCAAAAACAGTTATAATGTGAGCTCCAGGAAATCAGGCACTCTCTTGTGACTTCCTTGGGTACCAGGCATATATAAATTATCATATGATTTTAATGCATTAAAATGCACATATACATAAAAAATAAAATTTTCAAAAAGTATGTGTATGTGTATGTGTGAATTTCAAGTAATATATACATCAAGAGTTGTATATAATTGTAGATTGAAATTTTCACATTACCATCTCTCTAAAGGGCTGTGCTCTGCTTATTATTCAGAGTTAAGATAGAGATTTAAAGCTTAACTTGTGTATGAACTGCTTCTAAATTCATGCAGCTGTTGTATTAGTTTCAATGTAGTTGTTGAATTGAAATCTTCAGTTTCATTTGTCTGAAAGCTATCATAAGTTCCTTACCGTACAAGGCATTGTGACCTAACAGATTGCCTCAACTAAGCATTAGATAGATATGGCTAGAAAGACAAAATTTATAGCTTTAGGTATTCTTAATACACAAGTCACATGCCATCATCTTTGACATATTGTAATTTTTAGAATTAACATGCAAGTGTTAGGCATCATTGACATATTTTATTTATTAGAATTAAGTTGCAAGTTCTTGATTACAGGGAGAATATGCAAATACACAAGTCAGGGTAAACATAGTGACTAGATCCCTTGTTAGAATCTGTACACCTTAGATTTGTTCCTTTGTATTGTTGCCTTTGGGACATGCAGATCATTTTCTAGGAGTCTCCCAGCTTATATTTTTTATTGTTACAAAGCACTATTTTTATAATTATAGAAATGGTTTTAAAATCATCTATATGTAGTAACATTAACTTATGAGATTAAATTTATGATTCTATGTTTTAAAAGAAGTGTCTGTAGTATGGGAAACTAGGTTTTCAAAACCATTAATTCAAAATGACTTGCAGTGGTTTCTGTGAGCTTTTCCCTAGGAAGAGATGGTATGTGCTGAAACAACACTGGCCTAAAAATATGGGTGAATTGAAATTGTATAGTCTTTATACAAATTTCTCCTGCTGACTCTAATTCTTGGATTTTAGTACATAGTGGTTTTCCTTTTTATAAAATAAATGCCCTTGACATTCCAGTTATTTGTCACATGTATTATGTCAACTGCTTCCTAATGAAAGTTAAGATCATCTTAAAAATCATTTTCCTGCTTTCATTTATGTTACGAACTCAAAATAGATGATAGCAGATAAAATTATTACTGTATTCATGAAGAGCTCTGTCCTATAAATGAAATTTTATTATACAGAAATGTCAAAATATAACAAAGATATAGCTATAATTTTGCATATAATGTAATTTTAAGTAGTCATTTTCTTCCATAAATAGAGATTTATATTCACATAAGAACTGAGTATTCAAAGGAAATTTTTCAGACATCTATTTAAAGTAGTGAGGTTACCACTTCAGTGTGGGAGAACATGAGGCAGTATTTACTGTGACAGTGATCCCCATATTTGATTTTTTTTTCAAATGATGGTTTCAGTAAATTTAGCATAGCTAGTTTTATAAAACTTTCTCAGAGGTAAAATTCAAGAGATTGACAAGAATAATTAATATTTATGCAATGTTCACTAGTGTTTTGAGCAAAATGTTGCACAATATATCCAAGATCCCAATGCTGTTGAGTGCTGTCTACTAGGACAGCCATAGCCTAACATATGTGAGATAAGGATGTGCTCAATACAAAGCTAGATGTTTTATAGGACAGATGATATGTCTAAGAAGTAGAGTGATTGCCTAGCAATATATGAGGCCTTGGGTTCCAACTCTAGCATGGGTATAGTGAACGAAGGCAAGTTGGCAACCCTTAGTATGAAAGTAATAAAATAAAATATCTCAGTCGATACTGTTAGAAAGCTTTATTAAAATTATGTTTACATATTTTCCTTTTTGATTTTTTAAATTTTATTTATTTATTCACTTTACATCCCAATTGCAGCTTCTTCCCTCCTCTCCTCCCAGTCCCATCCTCCCACACTCTTCCCCTTTTCTTCCATCCCCTTCTCCTCAAAAATGGAGACCACTGTACCAAACAACCATGTCACACCAAGTTGCATCAGGACTAAGAGCATTGTCTTCCACTGAAGCCAGACAAGACATCCCAGCTAGAAGAAAGTGATGCACAAGTGGGCAACAGAGTCTATGTCAGAGACAGTTCCTGGTCCCCTTATTAGGGGATCCACATGAAGACCAAGCTGATTATCAGCTACGTATTGTAGGGGGTCTAGGTACAGTCCATACATGCCTTTTGATTCAGTCTCTGTAAGCCACCATGGGCCTAGGTTAGTTGACTCTGTTTGTGTTCTTGTGGAGTTTTTGTCCCCTCCCTGTTCCTTTACCTTTCCTCCTCTCTTCTACAAGACTTTCTTAGTTCCATGCAATGTTTGGCTGTAGGTCTCACCATCTGTTTCCATCAGCTTCTAGATGGAGCCTCCAGAGGACAGTTATGCTATGGTCCTGTCAGCAAACACAGCATAGTATCACTAATTGTGTCAGATGTTGGATCTCCCCAATATAGTCAGCTTAAATTGAGCCAGCCATTGGTTGGCCATTCTCTCAATCTCTGCTCCAGAGTAAATTTTGGGTTGAGGATTTTGTGGGTGGGCAGGTGCCTGCCTCCCTCCACTGTAAGTCTTACAAGGCTAGGAGGCAGCCACCTCTGTCTTCCTGTCCTCCACTGCTAGGAGTCTCAGGTAGCGTCACTCCCATATCTTCTCAGGATCCTACCCTGTTGCAGGTCTCCAACTTGCTCCGAGGTACCCTCCCATGATTTTACCTTCTCTCTCACAGTCCTCTTACCTTCTACCCTGCTCTCCTTGTACCTGATCTCCACCATCATTCCCCTTCCCACACCCACTCCCAGGCAGTTGTCTCTCTTTACCAACTTTCGTTGCCTATTATATTTCCCTTTAGAATGAGATTCAGGCATCTTCACTTGGATTCTCTTTGTTACTTAGCTTCTTTGGGTCTGTGGATTGTACTATGGTTATCCTGTACTGTATGGCTAATATCCACTTATAAGTGAGCACATACCATGTGTGTCTTTCTAAGTCTGGGTTACTTCGCTCAGGATGATATTTTCTAGTTCCATCTCTTTGCCTGCAAATTTCATTATTTCCTTCTTTTTGTAGCTGAGTAATATTCCATTGTCTAAATCTACTACATTTTCTCTATCCATTATTCAGTTAAGGTACATTTGGGTTGTTTCCCATTTCCTACAAATAAAGCTGCTATGAACATAGTTGAGAAAATGTTCTGTGGTATGGTGGAGCATCTTTAGGGTATATGGCTGGGTCTTGAGGCAGAATTATTCTCAATTTTCTGAGAAATCCCAGATTGATTTCCAAAGAGGTTGTACAAGTTTATGGTCCCACAAGCAATGGGAAAATGTTCCCTTTGCTCCACATCCTCACCAGCATGTGCTGTCACTTGAGTGTTCAATCTTAGCCATTCTGCTGTGTGTAAGATGGAATCTTAGTGTTGTTTTATTTGCATTTTCCTGATGACCAAAGACGTTGAACATTTCTTTAAGTGCTTCTCTCCATTAAAGATTCCCCTATTTTCAGCTTGTACCTCATTTTTTAAAATTGGATTATGAGGTTTTTTCCTGTTTGATTTTTTTAGTTATTTAAGTTTACACAAAATGCCTGAGGACAGATAGTTATTTTTTAAAAATACTACGGCAGAACAAAACTGACTATACCACACTAATAAATGAGGTCTTGCATAGTCACTATTCCATTCTGAAGTCAGATTTTAAATAATCAAGAAAAAAGGCACAATTACTAGAAGAAAGATTATAAATATATATTTTGGTAGGATTTCTCCCAAAATAAGTAAGGTGATTATTTAAAACTGGAAATGTATGTTTGTACAGAGGCTTTAAAATCTTTAAGTACCAGGTGAAAGAATACTGAATCTGTATCTTCTAGCTGAAAGCAGTGACTTTCATTGATAACTGTTAAACACAACTCTGTCAAATTAAAATAATACACTCAACTGCTTCTATCATAGGTCCATCAGAAGTACTCAAGTGACCTCCATTGTTCCCCATACCTTGATTTTTGTTTATTTTGTAGTGTTGGGCATGGTATGCAGGACTTACACATGTTCGACAAGTGGACTTCCACTAGGCTATGCATCTCCAGACCACTGATAAATATTTTCTGAAGGAAAGCTTTGGTTCTGCCAAGTATGTTCTATGTAACCCTGGAACAATGCACTAGAATTTCTATAAGAGAGTGGGTAATTTGATTTTTTCCTGAATTCACATACAAAAACAGTCCTGGTAAATTCATCTTCAAAAGAGAGACTCTCATTCAAGAAATGAGTTTTGTTTTAGAACGTTGAATCTGGAAACAATTCCAAGATTGATATAATTCTAATGATGTCTAGAGGTATACACACCAGTTTAAGATTATATTTTTCTAACAGCTCAGGTGATAATGGCCTAAAGAAGCCCTCTGCTAAAGGGGACTGCAAATTTGGAGTGGTAGATGTCAGTTCCACTAAAATGCCAAAGAAAATAAGACTCTGGAATGAATATAACACAAGATTAAAAGAGCTACAAAGTATAGATACTGTGAAAATTATGGGTTCTATTCTACAAAAGAGTATACGGTCTTGCAGAGTTATTCTATGCCACAGAGATCAGATAGCTTGTACATGGTAAAGCAGATGATTAAATCAAGGCCTTCCAACCCTTAATTTATTTGTTTTACTATGCTACACTTGACTCCTGTTTTAGACTTAGTAAATTTAATGGAAACCCAATTGAAATTAGGGACAAAATGGTAACACAGAAGGAGGGCAATTTCCTTACTACTAATGGACATTGTAATTTGTGTGGACATCAGAGATATTCTAAGTGCTATAATGTAAGTATATGTTTCCAAATCTTAACTGTATAAATCAGATTTTGCTGTTAAGACTCTTTTGCACTCAGGCAACATAACATAAATGCCATCAGAAAGGCTTGACCCAGCATTTGATGGAAAAAGATGCAGAGACCCATAGCCAAGCAATGGGTCGAGCTTGAGAAGTCTTGTAGAAGAGGTGGAGGAAGGATTGACAGAGCCAGATGGGGTCAAAGACAGCAAGCACAAGAAAAACTACAAAATGGGACTCCTGAAGCAGGAGCAGCAGCTGTCTCTGACTCTGTTGCCTGCCTTTCTCCTAATTGGCTGCCTTGTCTGGCCTCAATAGAATAAGATTTGCCTAATCTTACTGGAACTCCATATGCCAGAGCTGGTTGATATCCATGAAGGTCTCCCCTTTTCTGAGGAGAAGGGGAGGAAAAGTGGATATAGAACAGGGGCAAAATGAAAGGGAGAGACTGGGAGGAGAGGAGGGAGAGGAAGTTGTGTTCAGGATGTAAAGTAAGTAAATAACTTAATAATAACAAAAGACTCTGTTGCAGACTTACTTAATGAGGTTTGCTGCTGTAGGGCTTGGAAATACATATTAAAATAAAAACCCTGCCCACTTGAGCTGCTTTGTGATCTGCTTAGGAATGTTTTGGTTAAGAAATTAAGTTTTAACTCTATGAAATGTTTATCATCATATTTCAAAGACATTCAAATTACTGGATAAGCATTCTAGCTTTCTAATTCCTAGAGAAAATAAAATCAGAACCCAGTATCACAGTAAAGAACTCTATGTACCCTTGATTTTTATGTTATTATTTCAATTTTATCATATAGATGTTCATCACTTGGTTATAATGGACTTCACTTTATTTCAATCTTACTGATGAGATTTCTCAGTCCCAAACGTCGATGTATCCTGCTGATTTTAGTTATTCTAATATAAAGGTGTGTAAAATGAATATGACCAAAAGAGGTTTAAAAAGTCTCTGTTTTTCAAAAAACTAGTTTATCAATTGAAGCAGAAAATTTTATTCAGTTCATTGGGCTTATGCACTGTTTAGTCCTCTCCAACAATTTAGAAATGTATTTTATAGAACTGAGATTATTATTAATCCTGTGCTAAGCAGCTAAAATAATGTACCAATGCCAAGGTCATATACTCAAAGTTTAGAACAATATGCTGCAAACCAATGTAAATTTATGAATGAAGTCCACATTGTGTTCTGACGTAATCCCATTTCCTAATTTTGATTTCTTACCTAATAGTATCTTTCTTATTACTTTACCTTTGTCAGTGTTTCATGCATATTCATTGCCTGAAAGAAATTAAGCAGGCATTATTCTAAAGTCAATATTGAGTCTGCTAATGAAAATGGTTAAGTTAATTAATTAAATGGCAACCCTCACTGAACTTTTTCAAAGCTATTTCCCCTCACGATGTGTTTTTCTGAAGAAGTGATGCATAAAAATTAAACTCCTGTTATTCTCTGTTTTATATCAGCTTCCAAATTGTTACTTTACATATATTGTCTCATGACTAATTATGACACTTAAATGGCATTAGGTAAAAAGTAAACATATGAGTTATTTAAGCTATTGTTCTTTATGCAAGAAAAATGTAAATGTTCTCTCAGAGATTCAGTAAATTACTTTTAAATAGTATATGTGGGACACAAATAAACTAATAATTTTAATGTAAAAGTTAATTTTTAGTCAAAAAAGGTACTCTCTTTTGTAACTATGGAAATAACTGGATCTTAAAAAGAAGGCACAGGGCCAGTATGATGTTTCAGTGGGCAAAAACATTAGCTATGCAAGCCTAGAAACCTAAGGTTGAACCCCAGATCTCATGGTGGTAGGAGAAATTCAACTCTGAAAGCTATACTCTAACTTCCATGTATGCATCAGTGCAAATGCTTGCACATTCCTGCCCACACATGCACACACTAATAAATATAAAAGAACCAGGGAAAAACACATGTTAGCAATTCTTATACCAGCATAGTTACTTTAAGATACTAATTAAAGTAGGTTTTCATACTTGACCACTTGTAAAGGATGAGGAGATATACACCCATCTTTAATAGCTTTTTTTAAGTCAGAGAGTATATATTAAAAAATAAGTATGAACAGGCATGGTGACTTACAGATATAAAGGGGAGGGTGACAAATGAGGAATTATTTGAATAACTTCCAGGAGACAAATATATCACATAACTGCTAAAATTAGAATATTCTTAATAGTTAACAATTTCCAAAATACTATGATGCATATTGTACTATCCAAAACTTCTTTCAATTTCTGGTTTTATTTTCTTTTAATGTCCCTTTATATGTAATAATCAAAAGATAATTTAATCTACCAGCATGGTTAATTAAATTTTGACTATATATTATTAGTTCATAAAAGGTCATTTTTATATTTACAACTAATTATTGGTTTTGTCATAAATTTTATTAGCATCTTGTTTCATTTAAGAAGATACTATTAAGTTTTATTCATTTATGAATGGCTAAATTTGAGATTTCAAGTTATCATCGGAATGCCTTGAAAAGATTTTCCATATTCTCTTACTGAATTGTGCTTCTAGGAAACATTTAAGGCTTATAAGAATAATACATGGTGTGGCACCAAATCAATGGTTGTTTATCTTTGCTCATCAGATGAAAGTTAAGGATAAGGTCTTGGGTTAAGTGATTTTAAGAATAGGATAGGGGATTACAAGAGACTGAAAGTGGTGATCCTGAACATTAAAAAGATACATTCAAGAAAATCTGTCCCACACAGGACTTCTGTTAAGCCTGGAATTTCTCAGCATTTAGAAACAGGAACACAAAGGCTACTCCTAGCTTTTATAATAAAGGTTTACTTCCAATACTTTGAAGGTGCTATTGTAGGCTGTTTAGGATAATTAAGTAATATGAGTTAATTGTTGCTTGATCAACTCATGGCCATGCTAATTACTAGTCTATTGTTATCACAAGAATATACGTCTATGTTTAAAAGATAGATAAGGTAAAATAGATCAGGTCTCCATAAACCTCAGAGACCTACAGAATCTGGAATTTAAAGACGTTTTATTATTTTAATGATCCTTTGACAATAAGACAAATTAACTTCTGGCAACGCTGAGCCTATGTCTGAGAAGATGATGAGCATCAATGAATCTCCTCCTCGAGATGGCTTCAAATGGAGCAAACAAGCCACTGGGAAAAATGTCTTCCTTTCTGCTACACAATGCATTCTGCCTAAAAGTGGGCAACATTGGATCCAGGCAGAGTTGATGGCCAAACTCTGCCAAGACAGGAGAATCAAGTCCTCAATAACTCCTGCTTTACAAATATGTCTGCCAGATATATCGGGTCAGAGGCTGAAGATGATACTCCAATGTTGTACAGTGTTTTGTGTGACTGTCTAGGCAGCAAATTGTCTATATCATTTTATCATTTTGGAAGCTGCTAACCTGTACTTCCTGTCTACTCAGATAATTAATTTTATTCCTACTCAAGTCTCTCATGTAGTTGAAGACCAGATAGTTTGGTTTTACAATTAAGCTTAGTGGTTTAGGGGTTAAGATGCTTTTAGGTCTAGATAGAAGTTTTCAGGTTGATAGAGATAAATATAATAGATGTTGAATTATATTCAGAGTTGTAGATTCACCAAGACAGGAAAGATGTTTTCTCCAAGGTTGCCAAATACAAATAGGCAAAACACTATTAATGTAACATTTATATAATTCCTAATTGTTTTGTTGTCCATACTACTATATGTAGTTTATTGTATATATATGTAATAATATAAATATATATGTAAAATTAAAAGTATAGAATCATATTTGGAGAAGGACTCCACACAATATAACCAGAGATTTGTAGGCAGTGTGGAAAGAGAATCTCCATCTCTACCAGGCATGGAAAAGATGAGGTCAGTCTTCAAGTAGCTGCTACAGATGAGAATTTTGGAAAGCAAATTATACTCTTATTGTGATGTGGAGATTTGATTCAAGCTCTAGTTTCATTTTAGTCTCACGAAAATGTACATTGTCTATTTGTTTATTTATTTGAAACAGGTTCTCACTATATATCCCTGGTTGGTCTGGAAATTGTTCTGTAAATTAGTCAAACCTCCAAATAACAGATCTAACATTTTTTATTCTCTCAAGTGTTGGGAATAAGGAACTACATCTTTAAGTCTTTCTTTTGTTTTTGTCATTATGTTAACTAATGTTTTCCCCCATAGAGTAAAATTCCACAGATTGGTACAAAAATTTCTTTAATGTTATCTTTTGATAAACACACTATTTCACATGCCAGTCATAAGATCCTAAAGTGCCACTTTAAGGGCCAAAATTATTAGAACAGCCAGGAATGCTCAAACAAACAATAGGGAACACAGTTTCCTGCAAAACATTTTGAAAAAATAGATCCTAGAGGCTTTTGCCTGAAAGCATTATTGACCATGGTTGTAAGAGATAAAGAAAAGGGTATTAGCACACAAAAATCCTCTTCTGACATAAGATGATGTTGGATGCTTCGTACAACCAACTTAAAATATGTGTTTGAAATTTGCTTAGTGGTTTTAAGAAGAAACTGATTTCATATAAACTTAAAATTATTTACATTTTAAAATTTTAAATAGAAAAAATCCTTTTTAAATTTTACACTTTTTAATAACAATTCTGTATGAGAATACAATACATCCTGAACACAGTTTCTATTCCCTCCACTTTTCACAGTCCCTGCCAACCTCTTTCCCAGATCCACACCTATTTAGTTTCCCATCAGAAAAGAACTGGCCTCCAGAAGATATCAACGAAACATAACATAACAAGATGCAATAAGACTATGCACATAACTCCTATCAAGCCTGAGCAAGGCAAAACAATAGGAAGGGAAAATTCGAAGAGCAAGTGAAATAATCAGAGACACTTCCTATTCCCACTGTTAGGAGTCCCACAAAAATGCCAAGCTAACAACGACAACATACGTGTATAGGACCTAGTGCAGACCCATTCAGGCTATATTATTATCCTTCAATCTTTGTGAGCCCCTATGAGCCCTGCATAGTTGATTCTGTAGGTCATGTTCTCCTGGCGTCCTCTACCCATCTAGCTACTACAATTGTTCCTCCACCTCCTCTTCAGGCTTCCCAAACCCCAAGTACAATGGCCTGATGGACATATACAGCTTGGACTCTCTCTCCACCTAAGATTTGGCTACTATAGCTCAGTAGCTCAGCTCGAAATCAAGGACAGTGATACCTCAGGAAGTTCAGTAATGTTTTCGCAATACTGTTTTTTCCATATAGAATTAAGTATTGTCTTTTCAAGTTCTGCACAAAGAATTGCATTGAATCTGTAGATTGCTTTTGGTAAGATAGCCATTTTTACTTTGTTGATCCAATAATCCATGAGCATGGGAGGTCTTTATATTTTCTGATATTGTCTTCAATCTTTTTCTTCAAAAACTTGAAATTTTTGTCATGTAAGCTTTTAGTTTCTTGGTTATAGTTACTACAATATATTCTATATTATGTGACAAGGGTGGTTTCCCTGATTTCTTTATGAGTCCGTTGTCGTTTGTATATAGGAGGACTATTTTTTTTTTTTAGTTTATCTTGTATCCAACCACTTTGATGAAAGTGTTTATCAGCTGTGCAATTTCCCTAGTGGAATTCTACAATAAAGATGTTTTTACTTGATCATGGTGGATGAATTATTCTTAGATTTGGTTTATGAGTATTCTATTGAGCATTTTTGCATATACATTCATAAGTGAATCTAGTCTATAATTCTCTTTCTTTGTTCAATCTTTGTGTGGTTTGGGTATTAAGGTAACTGTCAATGTTCCTTCTATTTCTATTTTGTGGAAAAATTTGTGGAGTATTGGCATTAAATCTTCTTTGAAAGTCGGATAAAATTCTGTACTAAAACTCTCTCGCTTTATGCTTTTTTAGTTGAGTGTTTTCAAATAACTGCTTCTATTTCATTACATGTTATAAGTCTATTTAAAATTTTCATCTGCTCTTGATTTTACTTTGGTACATGGTAGGAAATAATCCATTCCCTTTAGATTTTTCAATATTGTGAAGTACAGTTTTTTTTAATTGTTACTCAATGATTCTTTGGATTTCTTCAGTGCCTGTTGTTATGTCACCCTTTTTCATTTCTGATTGTTTTGATTTGGATATTTTCTGTGTCTCTTAGTTAGTTGGAATAAATGTTTTCTCTCTTGTTGATTTTCTCAAAGAACTAATGCTTTGTTTCATTTATTCTTTATATTTTTCCTTGCTTCTACTTTACTTATTTCATTTCTCAGTTTGATTGTTTCTTGATGCATACTTCTATTACATATTTTAACTCTTTTTTGATCTACTGTTTTCAGTTGTGCTATTAAGTTGCTAGTATGAAATCTCTTCTATTTTTTAATGTAGTCACTTAATGGTATGAACATTCCTTTTAGAATTACTTTCATTTTGTTCCATTAATTTGGGTGTGCTGTGTATTCATTTTTATTGAATCATAGAAAGACTTTAACTCCTTCTATATTTCTGTCTTGACCCACTAGTCATAAAATATACAGTTGTTCAGTTTCCAAGAGTTTATAGACATCCTGTACTTTCTGTTTTTGTTGAAATCCAGCTTTAGTTCAGGGCGTCTGGTAGGACACAAGGGCTTATTTCACATTTCTTATATCTGTTGACACATGCTTTGTGATTGAGTATGTGATCAATTTTGGGGGAAGTTCCCTGAATTGCTAAGAAGAAATTATGTCTTTTGTGTTTTGCTTAAATTTTCTGTAGATATCTTCTATTTTTAAATATATTTTATTAATTTTTTCATATTACATTTAAATTCTTATCCCATCTCTTGTATCTTCCCATTCCTCCCTCCCTCCCATTTCCCCTTACTTCCCTCCCCTTTGATTGTGACTGAGGGGGACCTCCTCCCCCTGTATATGCTCATAGGGTATCAAGTCTCTTCTTGGTTGCCTGCTATACTTCCTCTGAGTGCCACCAGGCCTCCACATCCAGGGGACATGATCAAATATGGGGCACCATAGTTCATGTGAAAGTCAGGCCCCACTCTTCACTCAGTTGTGGAGAATATCCTGTACATTGGTTAGATCTGGGTAGGGGTTCAAAGTCTACTGCACATATTGTCCTTGGCTGTTGCCATAGTTTGAGCAGGACCCCTGGGCCCAGATCTGCCCATCATAATGTTCTTCTTGTAGGTTTCTAGGACCCTCTGGATCCTTCTATTTCCCCATTCTCCCATGCTTCTCTCACCTAGACTCCAAATAAGATGCCCTCCCCTCTGTCCCAGTTTCCTGGTAAGTGAAGACTTTCATGGGACATGCCCCTTGGGCTAGTGTCTCAATATAAGTGAGTATATACCATTTGATTCTTTCTGCTTCTGGGTTAATTCACTCATTATGATCATTTCTAGTTCCATCCATTTGCCCACAAATTTCAGGATTTCCTTGTTTTTAATAGCTGAGTAGTATTCCATAGTGTATATGTACCACAGATTCTTTATCCATTCTTCTACTGAGGGACACTTAGGCTGTTTCCATGTTCTGGCTATTATGAATAAGACTGCTATGAACATGATTGAGCATATGTCCTTGTTGTGTGGTAGAGCATTTTCTGGGTATATTCCAAGGAGTGCAATAGCTGGATATTGAGGAACCTTATTCCCAGTTTTCTGAGACAGTGCCAGATAGATTTTCAAAGCGGCTGAACTAGTTTGCATTCACATCAGCAATGGAGGAGTGTTCCTCTCTCTCCCCATCCTCACTAGCATGTGGTTTCGCTTGAGTTTTTTATCTTAGCCATTCTGATGGGTGTAAGATGGAATCTCAGATTTGTTTTGATTTGCATTTCCCTGATGACTAAGGATGGTGAGCATTTCTTTAAGTGTTTCTCAACCATTTGATATTCCTCTGTTGAGAATTCTCTTTCTTCGTTTCTTATAATTCTTATGTTTTTATTTTCATGGTGTCCTTGATTTCTTAGATGTTTTGTGTTGGGAATTTTTCAGCTTTAACATTTTCTTTGATGGATGCATCAGTTTCTTCCATTGTGTTTTCTACAACTGAGATTCTTCCTTCGTCACTTGTATTCTGTTAGGAATGCTTACCTCTGCATTTTCTGTGTTCTTCCCTAAATTCTCCCTCTCCAGGATTTCCTTAGTCTGTGCTTTCTTTATTATTTCCATTTCCATCTTAAGGTCTTAAACTGATTTATTGAGTTCCTTCATATGTTTGTTTATACTTTCCTCTTTTTCTTTATATTATTTGTTTAATTCCTTTCCCTGTTTGTTTGTGTTTTCTGGATTCTAACTTAGATTTATTCATTTCCTCTCTAAAGGCCTAGAACTGTTTGTTTGTACCTTTTTTTTTCTCTAAGGATTTTCTTCATTTCTTCCATTATCACTTTAATAAGTATGATTTAATTCATTTTTGTGCATGTGTTTCAATTTTGTTAGGGGATCCAAGACTGCTTGCCATGGGATAATGGGTTCTGAAAATACCACATTGTTCTGTTTTTTGTTGATTGTATTTTTATGTAGGCCTTTAGCCATCTGGTTGTCTATAGTGTTGGCTATAGATCTTGTTGCCCACTAGGGTTCTCTGGGGATCTATGGCAGGAAGCTATATGTTCCAAAAGGTGCTCCTCCTCAGATTGTTGGGAATGATCTCAGATTAGTGGAAGGTTTTCACAAACTTGCTGGAGAATCTCCTCAGCTCTCTGGTCATGGGGGCCAAATGAATTCCTCAGGATTCCAGGAACCCTTCTCTCAAAAAGGGAAATCCTGAAGTTGACTGCCTTGCTTTCTTGCTCCAAGTTTAATGAGGTCCCACTTCCCAGCTACTGTCCACAGTCAGTGTGCTCAGCCGCTGTGTTCACTGAGTTGGGGAGCCCTCACTTTTCTCTGTCTGATTAGGTATCAGAAGGTATCCATTCCTCCACAGGAAGGGCTGAGACTGTTGTACTCTCAAAGTCTCCACAGCCTGGCAGTGAATGTGGGCACATGAGATAGGAGATGTATGTCCCTTTCCAGGAAGATAACCACTTCAGGAGAGGGTCTGAGGTTGGGGCCACAAGATACAGTACCCGGAAAGTCTTTGCTGCATGGCAGTGATAGTGGGCACCTGAGCTACATGTCCTGGTCCCAGAAGGTAACCACTTCATTAGATGGACTGAGGTTGAGACCCACAAGCTCTGGTATCTGGTAACTGGACAGTCTCTGTTCAATGACAATGTATGCCCACAATGGGCTGCCCAGGTTCCCGAAGGCCTGAAGCTGAGGCCAAGACAGTGGAATCCCGGGAGTTTTTCCAGGGTTTAGCCTGGTAACATGGGGTTGGACCCAGGAGTTTCTCATACTGTGGGCTCCTGTCTCATCTGGGAAAGATAGACATTTGGGGTTTTGTGGTTCACCGCAGGCCTGTTGTGCTGCTCTCACTGCTGCCCTGTTGTTCAGTTATGGTGCATACTCAGTGCCACCATCTTGGATCCTACCTTTGGTAACTTTTAAATCCTTAATTTTTCACAAAAGCATCAGTTATAGCTTAAATATGAAATTAATCCCCAAAGCTCATGTGTTACAGTCCTGATAGCTCTCTATTTGGTGTATATTCTGGAAATTTCAAGAGATAGGGCCTACATGAAGTAAGTAGGAAATTGAGATCCCTGGCCCCTCCCCATTGTCCCTTGAGTAGAACTTTTAAAACTGACAATGTATAATCACATAATGCATATCTCCCTTTTTCTTTCCAATGTATACTGTTTAATATAAAGGTAAGATTATTTTTAACTCCTATCATTTGAAAAGCTATTTTTAAATGACACCTCACAAAATAACTGAATATTAAGTTGTAATACTTTATTAACCTTGTTTTAGGTAAAAATACAAAGACAATGGTTTAATTTTCTTTGAGTTTTGATTAAACACTAAACTAAATGTATAAGAAAACAGAAATATTTCCTTGGAAACCTAAGGATCATTTGTCTATAACACCTAGGCTGTAGTGTTTACTCTTTTTATAAAAGCAAAGACTTCTATGGTAGAATGTGAAAGTATGAGCATAGTTGGGGAAGGAGAAAGACAAATATGGGGTTAATTTTTATGAAAACATTCTACATAGATTGTATTTGCCATATAAACTTACATTTGAACTTCTTTATGAGTTTTATTGTCCCTAGAGTTTAAACAGTATGATCAAAATCATGCTGTGTAGTAAAAAAGTGTGTGGGTAGGTGCATAGTTAGGTGACTGTAAATCCCTATCCCATAAAATATATTTTAGAAGATAAATGAGAGCTATTGAAGTTTGGGCAAATCAATTTCACCAATTCACTTAACATTGCTAATGCCTCCGGGAACAGTTATAGCACTTGTTACCTAATGTTAGAGTAAGTTTGAATAAAGGTGAACAATCAAAACCTATTTTCTATGTGCTATGTGCTTTATTAAGAATTTTTAAGGTATGAAGTGAGTTGCTTAGGCTGCAAACCAACAAATTAATGAACAAGAATACTACTCATGAACACCAAGTTTTAATGAAAAGCCAATATGGGTTTAGAGTGGTAATAAGGGCACTGTACTCCAGAGACTGTACATCAAATTTTACTGACTTTGAAATCTTGCTGCAAATGCTCATTTACCACATTTTGTATTATGTATTTGAGGTCTTTGGCAACAATTAAAGAATCCATGTGCAGTAATTCAGTGATTGTACAGTAAAACAGATACATACTGTGATTAATTAACAAAGTTAAATGTTATTTTCACCTAGAACTGGAAGTTATATATCAATAAAAAGTCTATAAACATTATGAATAAAATGCACACACTTTAATAATGAAATCCACTTATGTTAAAATTAAAATCCCAAGAGATATACCATTGAGGGCTGACTATAGAATTTTACACACATTTTCAAAAGCCCAGTACTTTTCATTTCTACATCCATTATTGTTTTGACAAAATGTGCAAAGAAATGGAATATAAATGACCTCATAGTGAAGGATAGCTTACCATGAAACCTGTAGTAACCTAGAAAAATGTACCTTACAATGTATTTTTCCTATATCTAATTCTCCAGTGGCTTTAATTGATTGTTTTGTTTTGATTTACTTTGTTTTATTGTATATGAGTACATGTTTGTGTGTCGATGCAGATGCATTTTCTATGAGGCCAGATGTCATCATCATGTATTATTCTTCACTGAGACAAAGCCCAGAGCTTGCAAATTATGCTTGGCTGATCAGGCCTTATGGCTCTACCTGTCCCTGCCTCTTTCTAGAATTACAAGAACACCCCCACCAAAATCAATTCTCTTTCTGGAATGGTAACCAAGCCTACGCTTACGTGGCATGCTAACTAAAATTATCTAAAGAGGAGGGAATATCAACTAATAAAATGTCTCCATAAGATAGGACTGTATAGGAAACTATAGGTAGGGCATTCTTTTAATTAGAGATTGATGTGCTAGGACCCAGACTGTTGTGGATGGTGACACCCCTGATCAGATGATCCTGACCTCTATGAAAAAGCAGGTTAAGAAAACCAAAAAGAGAAAGCCAGTAAACAGCACTCTTCCAATACCTCTGCATCAGCTCCTACCTCCAGGTTTTTGCCCTGCTTGAATTCTTGTCTTGAATTCCTTCACTGATAAACAGAGGTATGGAAGAGAAACTTTCTCTTGCTTGGTCACAGTGTTTCATTACGGCAATAGTAACTCTGAGTAAGACATGTAGCAAGCACTGTTCTCACTGAGTTCTCTCCTCAGCTCCTCCTTTAATTTAATGAGCATGTAACTTATGTGAGTCTAAGTGAATTATTGAAATATTACATATTATTTTCATTTTTGACAAAAGATAATGGTCTGGATGAATTATTTCATTTACAGTACTGAATTTTGAAAGTTTTGTTTAGTATTGAGAGACAGTATTCCTAAAATGCCTTTAGAATATGCTCCTGGTACTTTTATTCTTTTTTAGAATGGAGAGGTTTTGATGTGAGAGGTTAAATATAACCTTGTGACCATGTAATTGCTCAGCAATTGATATATTTATAGGTAGTATATAGGATAATTGTTGGAACAAACATTGTTTTTAAAGTAGATATCCAATAAACTGATTACACAGACAATGTTAGAATGTATATTGTGTCCAGCATGAGAAGTCAAGACACCAATGGAACTGAAAGAAAACAT
Source organism: Acomys percivali (assembly GCA_907169655.1). Classification (NCBI taxonomy): domain Eukaryota; kingdom Metazoa; phylum Chordata; class Mammalia; order Rodentia; family Muridae; genus Acomys; species Acomys percivali. The sequence continues at coordinate 35,591,003 of OU015760.1, forward strand.
GCAACAAACTCAGCACATTTTCTTTAGTATGATATACTGATCATATCATACTGTTGCACACCTCTTTTCATCAATCAGGTTTCATCAGTCCAGGTGCCAGGACAAACAGTCCAGTTGTTTTGGGGAATCTAGCTTCAAAATGTAATGTGAGCACACAAACAATTATATATCAGTTTTTGATTTATTATATTTGAATTTTCTTTTTTGTAACAGATAGATAAAATAAAATTATGCAAACTTATTTGGTAGCATGTGATGCTTTGATATATTGCATACACTGTGCAATATTTAAATGCAGCTAAACATTTTCATATTTTCAATTTTTTTCATGTATCTCTATGGTAAAGTGTTTAAAAATCCTTCCTTCTAGCCCTCTGAAAAATGTACTAAAGTATTATTTTTAGTCATCCTTCATTAAATTATAACTCCTTACTCTTTTCTTAGGGTAATATAATAGCTGTTAAATAACCTCTCCCCATTCCTTTATAGGTGATATCATACAGTACTTGATTTTCTTTACCTTTTTTCATCGGCCATTATCATCATATGTCTTAAGTTTTTCTTCAAAAATGGAATGTTTTTTCCTCTAATAGTAAAATGCTATACAGTCAAAGTATACAAATGTCCATCTCTAGACTATTCTGAGCAGGCAGCTTATCCTTAGTGAAGTTCAGGCAAGTGCAAAACCCTATCTTTAAAAGGAAAATAAGTAAGAAAGGATGGGTTGTACCCAAAAGGTCATCCTCTTGTCTACACACACACACACACACACACACACACACACACACACACACACACA
>OU015760.1:35602292-35642693 GCA_907169655.1 Acomys percivali
TGTGTGTGTGTGTGTGTGTGTGTGTGTGTGTGTGTGTGTGTGTGTGTGTGTGTGTGTGTGTGTTTGTAGAAGAATCTGAGAGGGGGTGGATTGGAAGGGTGGATTGGAGATAGAGAAAAGAAACAAAGGTGGAAATGTTGAAAATACAGTCTACTCATGTTTGAAATTCTCAGAAATATATAAATTAAAATAAAACGCATTGCTTTACTCCTCTGAATGTATCCAATATGATATAAACACCATAGTAATATATTATCTACCATCACCCACTTTTAAAATACATGAACAAACTTATCCTTAATAAAAAGACATTTTGTATTATACATCTTCTTTAAATCACACTTTCATTACACTTCCCTCAGAAATATATTTACTAATACAATATGTATTTATGCTATAACATATTTTATTAACCACTTTGCCATACTTTTGTATGACAAATATATCTATGTGAACTTCAATATTTAGAAACAAATTATTGTGACTATAAAGATTTCTTAATACATTTAATATCCATTAAATTGATTTGTATTTCCAATTACTATTAACATCCATGACTAGTAATAACTAGACATGCTAAGTTTGTGACTAATAAGTATCAAACATAGTCAAGAGAGTTTTATCAGAAAGAAGATTATTAATGAAATGACCAGGTGTTAGGTAAATAGTTTCTGATTAAAAAATAGATTCAATTACCAGTATTTTGAGACATACTTTTATTTTTTAATGAATTTGTTTCAGAATCAATGACCATTGGAATATTCAAGAGAGCTGTGCTTGGAGGCAGGGAGAAGAACTCTCATAGGCCAAAGGGTGGGAAAACATTGAAATGAGAAATGTATCATGGAAATAGAACCAGTGAAAACTCTTAAAGGAGCCAAGGATCTGGAAAATGAATCTATTCGTACTACTCCTGCCCACATATCCCTAAGATAGTCTTCTCAAAGCTCGAGGGAAATACCCAAGTCTGAAGATTGTTCTCTAGGTTGATATTTTTTCTGTGATAAGGAAAGAGAAACAATTTGATTTCTGGTTTAACACTTGTTATACTGCTAAATCATCATCTAGTTTATCCTACCACAGTCATCAAATTCACTGCCTTCATTCCTGAAATACATACATCACCATTGTGCCTTACATGAAATAGTGTATCATATAGAATGCTTTATATATTCGATGTGACATTTCTCCTGTCCTAGTTATTCAATGAAATTAGATACAAAGTTGCTTGTCAACCCTGTCCTTAAGTGTATTCACTGAAGTTCTTCAACCCTAATTAAGATCTGTATGTGCCATTTTATGGTTTATTTCATTTTTGTTTGGGGCTTGGTTTTGAGACAGGGTCTCATTATGTAGCCTTTGCTAGCCTGGAACTCACTGTATAGACCAGCCTGGCCTTAATCTCCCAGATATCTCTTTTTCTCTGTTGCTATTATAAAGGAGTAAGCCACTCAGCCTCTTTGATTCATTCTTTCTCAAGGCAGAGAGCCATCACCAATCTTTGGCAGAATCAAGAAGTAACCTTGTCACCTTGTACCTGCTGGGTTCATTTATATAGTTTACAGTTGCCTTTCTGGGAGCAAGTTCTTCTAATCATGGCATTTTCTAACTCAATTCTGATTGTTCTTTCTCATATTACAATTTTCTTCTCACTCTGTTTGATAATAGGAATAAAAAGAGGGCATATATAGGTTGTTTATTTTCGGTAATAGTGAGATAGACTATTAAATATTAATGTAATTTGAGTATATTAAATTAATTAATTATAATTATAGTATGATAAAGTTCCATTTTTGCTTTCAGATTTTATAAATATAATATAAAATAATCGTATATACATTTTCTATAATTTAACTATGACAGAAAAACTGAATCCTAAGACCTCCGAGCACATACTAGGAAAACTTCTTTCTACTTTGTAATCAACTTACTTTGGGTAGAGTCCTCAGCTAGTTACAAGATTATTGTTACTTTCTTTGCTATCTACTTGATATTGCTTCATATTGCCAACAAACATAATTCTAGCATTTTCTATCTTTTATTTAAACAAATATGAAAGTTGTTGCACCAATCTCCAGTGTACCATTCTAAGTATACTAATGAAGTTTCTATTCAGTTAACAAGCCATATGTTGATTGACTATGAAATCTTATATTAAAGAACTACATATTTAGAAGTTGCTGAGAGTAGATACAATGTATAAATCCTCGAAGTATGAAGTATAATCCATGCTGGCACATACACCATGTTATATAGTGAGTGCTCTAAAGGGTACCATAATAGCGTCAGACCTAACGAAGACATTGTAGGTCTTCAAGGAACTTTCATGAGAAGGAGGAAGGCATTTTATTTGATCCTTGTACCTTTTCAGTGTGTCATCAACATTATTTATTCAAGGAGGAGGGTGCCAACGCACTCTCTTTTAACTTTGTATTCTTTGAGTGAGGATGAATTTTTCAAATGTCTCCAAATCATTTTACCTTCCCTTTGTAAACATTCTTAACTAATTTTTCCAGAGTTCTCCATTGATTTCCATTGCTCCCTTTCAAAAACTGAGACAAATACACTTCACAACTTACAGTAGAAACATGTTTCTTCTCTACAGCAAAGGTTTTAAATGACAATTTGATTCTGGTTTTGAAGTTGTAATCTGAAACCATCAAAGCTAGTCTACAAATGAAGTACAAATCATCCTTGTCCTCCATAGCAAATAATCTTAGAAAGAAGTTCACTTTGGTGAGAATTTGTAGCACAATTTCAGGTTTTAAATGTTCTGTTTTTTAAATCTATTTTCCACATGTAATGATGAAAAAGTTGTTTGTGTGTTGCCCTTTGGTAACTGACTATAACATTCTAGCAATTTAGAAACGACAGGCTTGTCTCTGATTTCTGTTTTCTACTCACATCTGAAATAACTACTCGGAAAGTTTTAATTTGATTTCTACATCTTATTTTTTCATATAAAACTACAAACTGCTTGATTCTAGTCTTCAGGTACACCAATAGTAGTTTGCCATTGGCTGGCTAGTTTTATTAGCATACTGAGATGTAATTTATATGAATCTGGAAAGTTAATTCTGAATAGATTGGGGCCCTGTAATCTCTTTACTCCTCTTGGGCACTACTTTGCTGTCAGTACTATTTGTTCTGTTCTTTGCAGTCAGAATATTACTCCTCTTGACATACAAGAAATAAGCCCAATAGAATTAAAGGTCCCGGTTTTAATTTTCTCTCACCAATATTGAACAATTTTCTTCCAAAGAAGACGTATCCTATCCGACATCATTATTTTGTTCTAGATATAACTTAAAGCCATTTTGTCACCCTGCAACTATTTTTGCTTCCTTCATATCACACTTTTACTTCACACTAGGATTTGTTTTACTGATTTTTCACTGCTCCATTAAAACTAATTGTAGGTAATGATACTTTGCAGGAAGTTAATGTGAGAACATCAGAAACAATATTATCATTTTAAAGTGTAAACTACAGAAATCTCTACCCTGAACATGTATAGTGTCCCTTTATGAATATGATTAAACCAGAAAAGTTAGAACATTTTCAAAAATTTCTTGTATAAGTGAATGAATGGCCCACCTGGTCTGCTACCATACTACACAAGGGGTGGTTTTGATAGACAGACAAAATATAGGGTAGAGAATAATTGAAATAAAATATAAAGAGTTTGAGTTTACAAATTACCACCATGGGAGAGATAAGTACTGGTATATAACACTAGTGTGGGAGTTCATATACACCCAGCAAGTATGATCTATGCACTTGCAAGTTTCAGTATTCAATACTATCCGACATATATATTTTAAAAAGTCTGAAACTGTTTTAAATTGTATGAGAAAGCTGTATCCACAAAGTTGCTTATTTATAAAGCCATGTAACTAAAAGGTACATGATATATATGTATATATATATATATATATAATATAATTTGGAATTATCATTTATACATTACCCATATACATTACATAGGACTATGCTTCTCAAAGTTAACAGTTATGGTATAACTATCAATATTGTAAAATATACTTTACTAGGAGTACTAATAAATCTAGTTTAAGAATCCATATGTTGATTTTTCTATATAAGTTAGGTTCCAGAAGGAACATCACTTAGGACAATACCTCCATAATATCAGACTATAAGGGGCATTTTCTTGGTTAATAGTTGATGTAGAAATACCCAGCCCACTATGCTTAGTCCTATGCCCAGGCAAATGGTTGCGGGATATGTAAGAAGTCAGGCTGAGAGAGCCACAAAGATCAAGTCAGTAAGCAGCATTCCTCCATGGCCTCTGCTTCAGCTCTTACCTCCAGGTTTCTGCCTTGAGTTCCTCCTGCCTTCCTGCCATGACGGGCTATGATCAGGACACAGAGCAAATAAGCCCTCTGCTTCCCATATTTTTTTTTTGTCATGGTCTTTATCACAGGAATTGGAAGCAAACTGGGACATTGAATAGCTCCACTATTGATTTTTAAGTAGTCAAATAGCCATATCTATATTGTGTATGCAGGAATAGTTATATTATCTCTTGATAAAGTATTCATTCACCGCAAACAGGTTCTCCATTAGATTCTCTGTGATTCCCCACAACTCTCCCTCATTAGGCAGTGACAACAAAGGTCTTGTCCTGAAATACCAACTTATCCAATCTCATTGTCTGGGCCAGAAACTCTTAGATGAATGACCTTTTTTTCTAATTCTTTTATTTCCCCCTGCTCCTCTACAGGATAAGTGACTTAAAATTATATCTTACACAGGACATAAGAGTCCAACGGAGGTGCTTTACTCTCCTATGTTTCTTTTTTCTATGTAGTGTCTTCCTTGCTATGTAGATATTTTGTATTTTGTCAAAAATGATGTTCATTATCCATTAAATTATATTGGTTATAAAGGAATCTTTAAATCTGGAAGTTACGGCTGATTTAACACTTAAAATCTAAACACATAATTACAGTTCCTCTAAAAACAAGCATGACTGTCATTATGGTAAGAATGTCTGCCAAGAAGTTATAACTTCATAAAGTCTAACATTACATTTTTTTATTTCATGAGTGATGGGGGGGGATGAATTTGGTATTCACAGGCCGAATACTCATGTTCTCTGGGAGAAAAAAAAGGCCAATGTAGTAATGTTCACATTCTCTGTGACTTGAAAGACAGAAAACACATATTCGTATAATAATTTAAATATTTATGCTATATATTTTATGTAAAATCCATTTATAATAAAAAGTACTTTAAGAAATACTTTGAAGTAATATTTTAGTATTTAGTTGTCATAATGAGAAATTATTCTAAATTAAGAGTCCACCCAAATTTGAGAGTCTAAAAAGTTACCAAGAAGGAAATGTAAAATTAATTTATATATAATATAAAACTATAAGATCCTAAAAAATAAGAATTTGACAGAGTACTAAATATATTGAAATTCAGGGTAAATTTATATTTTATTAGTATGAAAATATATCAAATTCACATGACTCTACAATGAATCGAATCTATATTTTATATATTGAATGTGTTGCTTTAGAACTAACATAAAGAAAAGCCAAACATGGTGGTCAGTGTCTCCAACACAATTGCTTATGAGACTGAAGTAAGGGAAGAGAAAATTTCAGGCCAATTCAAACTATATGGCGAGGGCTTGTATTTGAAAAGACAAGTCAGTGAAATAGCTCATTGGTAAGCTCTACGCCAAGCAGTTACAAGCAGTGGATTTTTTTTCCACCAGCAACAAAAACAAACAAAAGCACAAAAAGTCACAGTGCTTTTTTATTTTTTGTGATCATATAATACTATGTCCTGAGTCTTTATTTATGGTATGAATTTTAGGTTATTAAAAGTAAAAATATATAATGAACACAATTAACAAATACAATTCTATGCTATATGATAAAAGTAATAACTTAAAAATCATCATACTTCTAAATTGCCAAATAGTTACTGTTATCATACTTAGATATTTTTTCTGTCATTCTTTCTGTTTGCCCATTGTGTGGTTGTAGTAGTGAGAATAAGTGAGGCCTTAATTGTTTAATTTGAAGCAGTTTAATGGAAATTTTTGTTTTATGATTAGCAGCTCCAAATGAACTCATAATAATTGATTTTGTAACAAAGTAACCATTAAACAGAGATTGATTAAATTAACGAGTTTGCCAGGCATTCATAAGGCAATACAAAACAGGATGCATAGGATTCATCTAGAGTTACTTGGTTGCTCAGTGAAACTTCAAAGCAGTATATGCATGGTTTTTTGAAGGAAATTTTGTGGCTAACATGTAGAGAAGTTTCTGTATAGATAAACATATCTAATTTTTAAATCATTTGATTACATGATAAACAGGAAATAAGCCAGATGTGGTGGCACACACCTGTAAACCTGTAATCCCAGTACTCAGGGAGGCAGAGACAAGCAGATCTCTATGAGTTTGAGGCCAGCCTAGTCTACAAAGCGAGTCCAGGACAGCCAAGGCTACACAAAGAAACCTCCATCTCTTCTCACGTCTCTGATGGAGTTGAAGACCAGGTAGCTTAGTTTTAGGATGAAGCTTAGTTTTAGGGGTTAAGATGTTTTTAGGTCTAGATAGGTGTTTTTAGTTGATAATGACAATATGTGATAGTGATTTACAGTCAAAATTTAGACACACCAAGATAGTAAAGGTGTTTTCTTCAAGGCTGTCAAATACAAATAGCCAAAACATTAAGAATGTAACTTTTATATAATTTCTGATTGTGTCATGGTTCTTCTTGCTATTGTATATATGTGTAATAATATAAATGTATATGTACAAAAATTAAAATTAAAAATTTTTTTAAAAACCCTAAAAACCAGGTTTAAGCATCCAAAATCCTAAAACTTGTGGCCATGGATTCTGGGTTTATTGATTGAGTTCTGCTGGCACAGGAATCTGAGGGGGGGTGAGGGGGAGAAGGGATATGGACAAGCAGATTTATTTAGAGCTATGGAACAGGATGCCTTCTGGTGTGGAAGAACTGGTCCTGGACAGCAGTCGGTCAATTGAAGGCAAAATCAAAGACCTCACAGATGAAGTTGAAGAACTGGAATTCTTAAGTACAATCAAGGTGGGCCTCATCTCCATTTCGAACTTACCAAAGTTAAACAAACTCATGAAGTTTGAATTAAACTATAACAGGATCTCAGGGGACCTGGACACATTGGCAGAAAAATGTCCAAACCTTAAGCATCTAAATTTAAATGGCAACAAAATAAAAGAACTCAGGAAAGTAGAGCCACTGAAGAAGTTAGAGAACCTCAAGAGCCTAGACCTGTCCAACTGTGAGGTGATGAACCTAAATGACTACCTAGAAAACGTGTTTAAGCTCCTGCCCCAGGTCAGGTACCTTGATGGCTACGAAAGGGACAACAAAGAGGCCTCTGACTTTGATGTTGAGGGCTCTGTGGAGGATGACAATGAAGAAGATGAAGATGAGGAGTATGATGAATGTGTCCAGCTAGTGGAAGAAGAGGAGGAAAAGGACGTGAGTGGAGAGGAGGATGAAGAAGGTTATAATGATGGGGAACTGGATGATGAGGAAGACGAAGAAGATGCTGGTGAGGAAGAAAAGAGTCAGAAGTAAAAAACGTGAACCCAAAGGTGAGAGTGAAGAGGATGACTAACGGGAATTAACCTGTTTGGGGAAAATCCTATCATAATCTGACCTTTTTTTTTTTTTTTTTAAACCAATATCCCTTTCCCCTCCTATTAATGCCTCGCCCCGGAAACTTAATTTTTTTTTTGATTGTAGAATTGCTGTGGGAATGAAAGGGGAAAAGTGTACTGGAGGTTATGGGAAGTGGGGGATGCGGGGGAGAGGGGAATGAATAAAATACTGTTTTTACTGCAAAAGCAAAACAAAACAAAACAAAAACAAAAACCAACAACCTAAAAAGAAAAAATAAAATAAAATAAATAATTAATGATACACTTTCCACCATACACCACTACTATTCTGACAGTTATAAGTATTAGAGATTTACACATTCGATAGTTATACACACATATATATACAAGTACTATTATGGTTTAATCTAAGCTAAATGGTTAGTGATTTGACAATGGGATATGTTTGCCATTACAAACTGAAGTCATTTGTATAGACATCATTTTCACTTCTTTTAATTTGTGTAAAAAATCAGTTATGAAAGAAAGCATGAATTTTTTTTATAACTAGTTAAAATAAAATTTTGGATACCATAAGGTTAAGAAGAAGGGTTTTAAAAGGCTTAAGAATAAAGAAAAGTATGGGACACATGTCTTTGATTCCAGCACTTGGGAAGCAGAGGCAGGTGGATTTTTATGAATTCAGGGCCAACCTGTTCTACAAAAGCAGTCCACAATGACCAGGGCTACACAGAGAAGCCCTGTCTTGAAAAGACAATAATAATAAAACAATAAATATTATTATATTTTATTATTATTACTAATTTTGAAAGGACCAAAATAAATAACCTGGATACTCAGTTTGCAGTAAAGTATTACTTAAGTTCTTTCTAGTTGTATTTTAATGATGAAAACAATGTTGAAGTAGACGCTTTTTCTTTTTCTTTTTCTTTTATTGTGGTTATTGTTGTTTTTGTTTTTCAAGACAGGGTTTCTCTGTGTAGCCTTGGCTGTCCTAGACTCACTTTGTAGACCAGACTGGCCTCAAACTCACAGTGATCTGCCTGCCTCTGCCTCCCGAGTGCTGGGATCAAAGGCGTGTACCACCACGCCCGGCTCAGAGGATTTTTTTTCATAAAAGTATATGATAATGCTTAAAATTGTTGACTCATTATTCACATCTTTAATTTTATTGTATACTGAAGTTTCTATTTGTCTCAGCAACAGAAGTAACCTAAAGTTATTTAAATTTGCATACCTGTCTTTGAACAAATTTTTCTAATTTGTGTTCATGCATCCTATAAGTTGATTCTTACACACTTGTCCAAACCTTCCAATGATCACTATTTTAATGATATTTTATTTACACATATCATTGTGTTCCTGCATGAGTTCATATGCATTATACATATGCAAGTACCTGCAGAGACGAGAGAGTATTGAATCCTCTGCTATTGGATTTACATAGGTTTGTGAGCTACCTGATGTAAATCTGGAGAACTAAGCTTATTCCTCTTTATAAGCAGTAAATATTCTTTTTTTATTAATTTATTCCTGTTACATCTCTATTGTTATCCCATCCCTTATATCCTCCCATTCTCCCCTCCCTCCCATTTTCCCCTTATTCCCCTCCCCTATGACTGTTCCTCAGAGGGATTACCTCCCTCTGTATATGCTCATAGGGTATCAAGTCTCTTCTTGGTGACCTGCTGTCCTTCCTCTGAGTGCCACTAGGTCTCCCCCGCCAGGGGACATAGTCAAATGTGAGGCACCAGAGTATATGAGAAAGTCAAATCCCTCTCTCCACTCAAGTGTAGAGACTGTCCTGTCCATGGGCTAGATCAGGGTAGGAGTTTAAATTTTACCACCTGTATTGTCCTTGGCTAGTGCCTTAGTTTGATATTCTTAACCACTATTTGTTAGTTTATTTGTTGGAGACACAGTTTCGCTGTACAGCCTTGGCTATCCTAGAACTCCCTCTGTTGACCAGTTTGGCCTCGAACTCAGAGATCTGCCTGTCTCCTCCTCCACCTAATGACTTTTAATCTTTATAGCCCTCCATTGGATCATTTACAATCTTTAACTAATTAATAAAATTTTATTGGATTCTAGCAGAATTCTATTAATAGGCATCTATGAAACAGGTACACAATTCCTTATCCAAAATCCTATCTTTAACTTTTAAGGAAACCAATGAAAAAATGATACATTAGACAAAGACACAGAAATAGTAACAATTGTGAATATGTGAATTATATATGGCAAGCTAGGTGGTCTCGTTGCAACATGAAAGATCATACATTGAGTTTAACAAACAAGAAGACTAATTCTATCACCTGTTCCTGCTCCTTTCTTTGACTTCAGGATTGTTTGTGTTTTCTTTATTCTCTATACATGTTTAAGGAAATGATATTAATGACAGAAAACTCAAGGGTTTTGTTGTGTATTTTAAATATACAACATCATTTCATTTATTCATTTGATAGCTTGTTTTTAGAAGTTATAAATAAAGTTAGGAAGTTATTTTAGATAATGACTATAATTTGGGTATTAAAAAGAAAACATCTCTATCAGAAAATTGAAATAGTTATAAAATGAGACTTGAATTTCTCTTTTCTCTGCTTTTATTAAAATAACACTAATTTCAACTTAGTGCTTTTATAGAGCTTTTGATGTTTAATAAAAGTTATATTTTTCAATGAGAATTTTTGTTCAAACTTAAAAAAAAACTATGCCCAACTGCCATATGGACACAACAGTAGTTCTGGGTTGCATAGAGATGTGCTATTTTGGTTTGAAACAACATAAATATTGGACAGTGTTTCAGAGGTATGTCAGAACTAATTTCTGTTATATTACATCTTTATTCTATGAAAATCCAAAACCACTGATCAATAATCTGTTTCAGATATCAAAGACTGTGTTAGGAACAATTTACTCAGAAATTGAAAATAATTCTTCTGTGGTTAAAGTTCATGAATACCCAAATTCCAATCAAATTTTAGATTATAATACTTATATTGCTAAATTATAATAGAAAGCCTATGTGAATATATGATACTGCACACATAAACATAAATCATGACCATTTAGAAAGACTTTCATTTGTTGGTTTATGTGTTCAATAAAGAAGTAGTTTTCAATGAAGGAAGATTGATTTCCCCAGAAGAAACAGGCAATTTTGGAGTAGCTTTTTTGGTTCTTTTTCTTATTATTGAAAATAGATTCTTCTCTCATACCATACATCCCAACAACAGTTTTCATTCCCTCCACTTCGCTTAGTTCATCCCAACTTCATCTCTCTCCCAGATCTACTCCACCTCTGTTTCCTCTTCAGAAAAGTATAGGACTCCAAGAGATGTGAGCAAATAGGTTATAACAAGATAAAATAAGAAAAGACAAAAGTCTTCATATTGAGGCAGGGAAAAGCAATCCAATGGGAGGAAAAGAGTCCCAAGAAAGGCAAGAGTCAAAGATATATCTGCTCCCACTATTAGGAGCCCCATACAAACACCAAGCAAGTAGGCATAAGATACATGCAGAGGACCTGGTGCAGACATGCAGGCTGTCTCTGTGATTTCCATTTCATTCTCTGTGATCCCATGTGGGCCTTGCTTAATTAATTCAGTGGGTCACGTGCACCTGGTGTTCTTCATCCCCTCTGATTCATATAATCTTTCCTCCTCATTTCCTGAGATTCACAGATCTCCAAGGGTAGGGATCAGATGGAGACCTCCAGTTTAGACTCTCTCTTTGAATAATGCCTGACTATTAGGCTCTGTACCCACTCCGATTATCTATCAGAGGAAGCCCCCTCTGATAACAACTGGACAAGGCACCTATCTATAAGTACAGCTGAATATATTTAGGAATCATTCCATTGATGAAGTCTGTTTGTTTGTCTGTCATTGCCAATCTGTGTTCTAGCCTAGATTTCTGTGCAGTCCAGTCTCCAGTTCCTGGCCATCCACGCATAGGGGAGCCTGTTTTCCTCACTCATATTGTAGGCCTCAAGTTAAACTTGACTCTTAATATTAGTTGGTGACTCCCACCAGTTCTATGGTACCATTGCCCTGAGTCATCTTAAAGGAAGGATAGATTTAAGGTGGAAGGTTTTGTGGCTGGGTTGGTGTCCAGGTTTCTCTTTCCTTAACCTACAGAGTAGCTTCTCAGGCCAAAGAGATCACAATGTAGAGGTGAAGGCTCCATGTAGGGACCAGGTCTTGCCTCTCTAAGTTTAGTGAGCTGTGTGAATGTTGTCCTCAGGAATTGGAACTCACTGTTAGTTTTAGAGAGGGAATTTTATACTAGAATCCCCCTGGGTTATTTACTGGTCACCAAGGTATCCTGTTCCCCAAGATCTCAATTGAATGCAACCTATTTCTCAAACTAGAAGCCTTGTGGCTACAGAAAATAGCCACTTTACATAATCCATGTCTTCCATTACTAAGAGTCCCCAGGACGGTCATAGTTTCCAGGAAGTTTCAATTGCACTAGGTTTCCCTACACCATCTACTCTTAATCCTCCCAAATTCCAGTTGACTCTCCTACACTGTCTTTCTCCATAACTTTATCTCCTAACCGATCCTTCACGTTCTCATCATTCCCTGCCTCCAGTCCACCCACAAGTTTATTGTATTTCTCCTCCATAGAGAGGTCCATGAATCCCCACTAAAGCTCTCCTCTTTACCTTATCTAGCTTGGTCTGTTGATTGTAGCTTGATTATCATTTACTTGTTGGTTAATATCCACTTATAAGTAAGTACATACCATATTTGTCTTTCTGGTACTTTCTGATATTTTTTCTAATTCCATCTATTTGCCAGAAATTTCATGATCTCATCTCTTTAGTGGTTGAATAATACACTTCAATTGAGAGGTATCTAGGTTTTTTCAGTTTCCTACTAATATAACTAAAGTCACAATGAACATAGATAAACAAATATCCTTGTGGTAGAATGGATTATCCTTTGGGTATATATATGCCCAAAAGTGGTTAAGATGGGTCTTGAAGTAGATTTCAAATTTTCTCAGGAGGAGCTATAGTAATTTCCATATTTTCTGTAAAAGTTTCCACTCCCACCAGCAATGGAGAAGTAATCCCCTTCCTCCAGATCTTTGGCACATGAGATGTCACTTATATTTTTGATATTAGCTATTTTGATAGAATTAACATGGAATCTCGAAGTAGTTTTGATTTGAATTTTCCTGTTCGCTAGGGAAGTTGAACATTTCTTTAAGTGCTTCTCAGCCATTTGAAATTCCTCTATTGAGAATTCTCTGTTAAGATTTGTAACCAATTTTTTTTCTTTTTTCACACTGTTTATTTTCTTTTTTTTTAATTTCAGTATTATTTACATGTAGTGGCATTTGTGGTTTTTAAAAACAATGTCTCTAATTTAGCAAATATACATTTTCCTAACCATCACAATGCAAATTCAGACTAGAGGCACGGAAAGCAGAAGGTACTAGAGATGCCAAGTGATGTGTGTGCATTTTGGTTTTATTTTCTTTTATTTTATTTTTAATTAATTTATTCTTGTTACATCTCAATGGTTATCCCATCCCTTGTAACCATTTTTAAAACGGATTATTTTGACGTTTTATATCTAGTTTCTTGAGTTCCTTAGATATTTTGGATATTAGACTTATATCTGATGTGGTAATTAGTAAAGGTTTTTCCCATTCTGTAGGCTCCTGTTTTGTCCTATAAATGGTATCTTTTGCCTTACAGAAGCTTTTTAGTTTCATGAGGTTACATTTATTTATTGTTGATCTTAGTGTTTGTCTTGTGTTTCTTTTATTCAGAAAATTGTTTTCTGTGCCAATGTATTGAAGGCTATTTCTCACTTTCTTTTCTGTGATATTTAGTGTATCTGATTTTATGTTGAGGTCTTTGATCCACTTGGACTTGAGTTTTGTACAGGGTGATAAATATGGATTCATTTGCATTCTTCTGTATCCAGACATCCATTTTTATGAGCACTATTTCTGAAGATATTTTCTATTTTCCATTGTGTTTTTCTGGATTATCTATCAAAAATCAGGTATCCATATGTTATTTCTGAGAATTTAATTCAATTTCATTGATCAACATGTCTGTTTTTATACCAATACCATGTGGTTTTTATTACTATAACTCTGTTGTATAACTTGGACTAGAGTATGAGATTGATTATGTACTTGGGTTGGTCTTAGGACACCTATACATATGTAGCAGATGTGCAGCTTGGTCATCATGTGAGTCCCCTAACAATGGGAGTAAGGGGCTGTCTCTGATTCTGTTGGCTGCCTTTGGATCCCTTTCCCTTAGCTGGGCTGGTTTATCTGGCCTCAGTAGGAGAGGACGTTCTTAGTCCTGCTGCAACTTGATGTGTCAGAATGGTTAGTATACATGGGGGGGCCTCCCCTTCTCTGAGAAGAAAAAGGAGGGAATATTGTGTAAGGGTGGGACTTAAAGGAGGGAAGGGGTAGGAGGCTGTGATCAGAATCTAATGTGACTACATACATACATACATACATACATACATACATACATACATACATGAAACTCAAACTGTGTGGTTTCAATCCAACCCTCCCCTTGATTTTTAAGTAAAATGTTAGTGGCAGATCCTCAATTGGTCACCCATTGTCTCTTTCTATTTTAATGCTGTGTGAATGTGAAAAAAATAACCATCTCAACTTAATTTATGGATATGGCTTTTTATAAAGAATACTTTTATAAAATCAATTGCCTTAGGCTTCAGCTGTGTCTCAGTGGTAAAGAACACTTAATTCTCCTGCAAAGGGTTCAGGTTTAGTTCCATGTTCCTATGTGACAGCTCACATCTACCTATTATCCAATTCCATGGGTCTGAAGCTGTCTTCTGCCTTCTTCAGTAACCAGGTATATACATGATGCATACACATACAGATAGGCAAACCTTCTTACAAGTGTAAAACAAAATGAAAATGTAGAGGAGTTTTAATCCAGTAATGTGGCAATTCTGGTTGGAATATAAACACACCTTTAATGACAGGAGACTGAGACAAGCAGATCTTTGAGTTCAAGGCCAGCCAGATATAATGCAAGATTTGAGGAAAGAAAAGCATAGGTACAGACGTGGTGGTACATGCCTTTATTCCCAGTACACAGGAGACAGAGGCCTGCAGATCTCTGAGTTCTAGTCAGTTCTGTTCAGCCAATTTGGTTGAGTCCATGAGTTAAGAGGCACTGCAATGGAGCTGAGTTCATGAAATTCAGAGGCAGTTTTACAAGAAAAGTTTTACAAAGGCAGGTTGAAAAGATAAGCTAGAAGTAGGTAAAGACACAAAGAGACAGAAAATGAGAAGAAGCCAGAAGATTAGAACAGATTAGTAGAGTTAGTTTGAGGACAAGCAGAGAAATTTAGTCAGAAGCTGAGTGAAACCAGTTTGAATCCATCAGTTTAGACAGGAGTTTGAGACAGAACAGCTGAGTTGAAATAGCCAGCAAGTGTCCAGAAAGAGCTAGAAAGTGAGAGTTTATTCAGCCATAAGTATCAGAAGCTAAAAGCAGTCTAGACTTAGAAAAGTTCATACAGAGGCTAGAAGCTTCCAGGACCAGGCCAAAGTTAGCAGAGAGGAAGTATGTCTCTGAGACAATTAAATCAGGAGAATAAAAGTTGCTTTGACATAGAAAAAAAATACATCTTTTTAAAAGGTTTGTGGAATCCTTCATTAAAATACAAATAAAATTGTTTTACTATGTCTATAAACTTAAGGAATAAGAAGGAAAATACTCAAGTCTGTTGTTTGTTGAAAATACCTATCTCAAACCAACTGTAACTTCAATTGTAGGGGATCTGAAGATAACCTCCATAGGCACATGGACTCACACACACACACACACACACACACACACACACACACACACATGCACACAAACACACACACACAAATCTTTAGAGTGCAGATCTTCTATGACTGGATTCCTATATCCATTCTTGTGTTGCCCTTGACCTTTCTTAAGTATATAGCTTAGTAGATTGTATCTTTTCAGCTTCATACTATTTTGCACTTTAAAAATTTATGCTGCAGTTTACTTTGTATATTTGATCAGATTGTTTTTAAAATCTATAAATCTCTAAATGAGAAAGAAAATCCTCCCTTTGGTGGGCTGCCCTTAATTAGCTTAGAATGGAAAGAGAATCTGTCATTCTTTGTCAATCAGTTTGGCACAAACTTGACAGCATGCAGTTACAGTGAAAGACAGCCGTGTTGCCATGTTCCAGCAATCCTAATTGTAAATAAATAAAAGAACAGTCATACAGCATAAGTGGAAAGAAGAAAAAACTGAACTATACGATGTTTTGTTTTTCCATCTATTAACTTTCATTTGTCAAAGTTTGCCTGACAATGTAGGTCAGGGAAGTCAAGTTCTTACACAATATTGATTCCAATTCATTTCTTTCTTGCTACTTTTATTGGCAAATAATTTGGATGTAGAATAAGAGATTTTCTATTCAATATCTATGACAAGGACAAATATATCATAGAGGCTTACTTTGATATTTTTCACCAGAACGTCATACAATTTCTTAGTTTAGTTTACTACAATATTGTAGTTGTCAACACTTGTTCCTGTAATGAGCAATCCCCAAATTCAAGTGGCATGTTCCAAAACTCCTTGATTGATTTTTAGCTTTTTTGCATGTAGACCAGCTGGAAATTTGCTCTACATTCTCAGGTTAAACTATCTTTATGACTATATAAACAGAAGATCTGCTCCAAATATCTTCTAATTCAGGAACCAAAGCTTAATGGGTCATTTGAATGGTATTTTTACGTAAAAATTTTTCATACATTTTATTTGATTCAAGGTTTCCCCTCCCCAGTTCCTCCCAGATACAAATCATTAATCCAACTTCATGCTTTCTTTCTATTCTTCTTTATAAAACAAACAAAATGATCATTTCTAGGTCCATCAATTTGCCTGCAAATTTCAAGATTTCCTTGTTTTTAAAAGCTGAGTAGTATTCCATTGTGTAAATGGAACATAGTTGAGCAAATGTCCTTGTTGTGTGGTAGAGCATCTTTCGGGTATATTCCAAGGAGTGATATGTCTGGATCCTAAAGCAGAGTTATTGCAAATTTCCTAAGAAAGTGCCAGATCAATTTCCAAATGGTTGTATAAGTTTGCATTCCCACCAGCAACAGAGGAGTGTTCCTCTTTGTCCACATCCTCGCCAACATACACACTAGAGTTTTTGATCTTACCCATTCTGACAGGTGTAAGATGGAATCTCAGTGTTGTTTTGATTTTCATTTCCCAGATGAATAAGGACATTGAACATTTCTTTAGATGTTTCTTGGCCATTCAATATTCCTCTGTTGAGAATTCTCTGTTTAGCTCTGAATCCCATTTCTTAATTGGATAATTTGGTTTGTTCGTGTTTACCTTCTTGAGTTCTTTAATATTTTGGATACTAGACCTTTGTCAGATGTAGAGTTCATAGAGATTCTTTCCCATTCTGTAGAGTGTCATTTTGTTCTGTTGACAGTGTCCTTTGCCTTACAGACGCTTTTCAGTTTCATTATATCCTGTTTATTAATTGTTGATCTTAGAGCCTAAGCTATTGGTGTTCTGTTCAGGAAGTTGTTTCTTTTGCCAATGAGTTCAAGCCTCTTCTCTATTTTTTCTTCTAATATATTTACTGTTTCTGGTTTTATGTTGAAGTCGTTAATCCACTGAGACTTTACTTTTGTTCAGAGTGATAAATATGGGTCTACTTGCATTTTCTACATGTAGATATCCAGTTAGACCATCTATCTTTTTCCATTGCATGGATTTGGCTTCTTTGCCAAAAATCAAATGTCCATAGTTGTGTGGATTTATTTCTGGGTCTTCAATTCAATTCCATTGATCCACCATTATATTTCTATTCCAGTACCATGCCATTTTGATTACTATTGCTCTATAATATAGCTTGATATCAGGGATAGACAGTCCTCCAGCTCTTTTATTATACTGGATTATTTTTAGCTTTTCTGGTTTTTTTCATATAAAGTTGAGAATTGATCTTCAAAGGTCTTTAAAAATGGGTAGGGGGTTTGATAGGGATTGCATTTAATCTGTAAATTGCTTGTGGTAAGATGACCAGTTTTAATATGCTGAGTCTCCCAATCTACAAGCATGAGAGATCTTTCCACCTTCTGACATCTTCAATTTCCTTCTTCAGAGACTCGAAGTTTTATTTTCATATAAGTCTTTCACTTGCTTTCTTAAAGTTACATCAAAATACTTTATATATTTGTGACTATTGGCAAGTGTATAGTTTCCCTAATTTCTCTCTCAATCTGTTTGTCATTTGTATAAAGGAGGGCAGCTCACTTTTTTGAGTTGATTTTGTATCCAGCCACTTCTCTGAAGGTATCAGCTGTAGGAGTTATCTGATGGAATTCTGGGGGTCCTTTATATACAATATCATATCATCTGCAAATAGCAATACTTTTACTTGCTCCTTTCTGCTGTAGATCCCACTTGATCTCCTTTCATTGTCTTATTGCGCTATGTAAACTTCAAATACTATATTGAAGAGATATGGAGATAGTTGGCGGCCTTTCTATGTTAGTGTGTACAAATTGAGTATGAATTTAATGATTGATTAAAATATGGTTTTAAAAATGAAGAAAAATACCATGGCTTAGATGAAAAACCCCTCAGCTAGTACTAATGTACATTGTTGCTCAGATGAAGTAAATACAAGTCAAAGCACAAAATAAGAGCCCTGACCTCTGTGCACCACATTCCTAGCCCACATCTCAGCCTCCAAGAAATCTGTAACCACCTAGGACAGAGAAGTAAAACTTCCATAACCCAGCCCCTTGCCTGCTGGGTGCCCCTTTTCAAGCCCAACAGAAGTGAGCCCCAGTCCCCTGCCTGATGTGATATGTTCCATCTCCTGGACAACAACACTATACCTGCATTTCCTGAGGCCTCAGGGACCAAAAGCTCAGCCCCTGTCCCTGGGCCCTGGACATACAGACCAGTGAAAATCAGGGACCACCAGAGATAAACCAAACCTTCTCTCTGGTGCTCCATTCTTTGGACCACAACTTGGCCTGCATTCCCTGAGGCCTGACAATACCAGAGAGAACCAGATTGCTAAGGACCAGCAAAAGAACATAAACAACAAGAACCAGAGCAATATGGCACCACCAGAACCCAGCACAAGAAAATGACCTTAAATCCAGTCTTATGAATATGACAGAGGCTTTTAAAGAATAAATGAATTCTTCAAAGAAATACAGGAAAATATAATTCATCAGGTAGAAATGAATAAAGCACTTAAAGAAATATAGGAAAACACAATTAAACAGGTGGAGAAAATGAATAAAACTGTTCACAACCTGAAAATTAATGTAGAAGCAATATAGAAAACACAAATTAAGGGAATCCTGAAGATGGAAAATACAATGAAGAGAATAGGAACAACAAATGAAAGCATCACCAACATAATTCAAGAGATGGAGGAGAGAGTTTCAGGCATAGATGATATGATATAAAAAATATAATAAACCAGACAAAAAATTTAAATCTAAAAAATTCCTCACACAAAACATCTAGGAATCTGGGATACTATGAAGAGACCTAACCTACTAATATAAGTGGAGAAGAAGGTAAACTGTTCAAGTTCCTAGGACCAAAAAATATTATCAATAAAATTTTAGAAAAAATTCTCTCCAAGCTAAAGAAAAAGAAGCCTATAAACACAAGAAGCTTGTAGAACACCAATTAGACCAAAACCGAAAATCTTCCCAACACATAATAATCAAAACACTAAATGTACAGAAGACAGAAAAAATATTAAAAACTGCAAGAGAAAAAAGTCAAGTAACATACAAGACAAAACTGTAAGAATTAAACCTGACTTCTCAACAAAGACTCTACAAGCTAGAAAGTCCTCTACAGATATCTTAAAGCCTCTAAGAGATGGCAAATGTCAATCTAGACTACAATACCCAGCAAAATTCTCAATCACAGTAGATGGAAAAAACAAGATATTCCAAGAAAAATACAAATTCAAACAATATCTACTTAGAAAATCAGCCCAACAGAAAATGCTAGAAGGAAAACATTAAGCCCATGGGGGTTAACTACATGTAGGAAAACACAAGAAACAAATAATTCCCCATCAGCAAAAACAAAATAAGGGAAAACATCAATAAATAATAGGAAATTTGAAATAACACCTTGAATTTTATCAGACCACAATGAATTAATGCTGGACTCCACAAAATTGGAAAATCTAAAATGAAACAGACACTTTTTGTGATACATGCCACGTACCAACATTAAATCAAGATTAAGTAAGCAATTTAAATAGACTTATAATACTTAAGGAAATGAAAGCAGTCAGTAAAAATCTCCCAACAAAAAAGCCCAGGGCCAGATGGTTTTAGCACAGAATTCTACCAGACTTTCAAAGAAGAGCTAATACTTTTCACAGTATCCCACAAAATAGAAACAGAAGGAACATTGCCAAACTCATGCTATGTGGCCACTGTCACACTGATAGCTAAATCACACAAAGTCTCAACAAAGAAAGAGGATTTCAGACCAATTTCCCTTATGAACATTGATGCAAAAATACTCAATAAAATACTCTCAAACCGAATCCAAGAACATGTCAAAAGCATAATCCACCAAGATCAAGTAGGCTTCCTTCCAGGCATGCAGTGATACTTCAACATAAAAAAAAAGCCATCATATTCCAAATAAACTGAAAGAAAAAAACCACACATGATTATCTCATTAGATGCTGACAAACCTTCTGACAAAATCCAACACTGCTTCATGTTAAAAGTCCTGGAGAGATCGGGCATAATAAATGCATATCTAAATACAATAAAAGCAATATACTGCAATTCAATTTCAAACATCAAATTAAATTGAGAGAAAATTAAAGCAATCTCACTAAAATCAGGGATAAGACAAGACTTCCTAGTACTCTATCTATTCAATATAGTACTTAAAGATCTATATAGAGCAATAAGACAATTAATGGATATCAAAAGGATACAGATTGGAAAGGAAGAAGTCAAAGTATCATTATTCATAGATGATATGATAGTATACAGAGGCAACCCAAAAAAATTCTACCAAGGAACTCACACAGCTGATAAACACCTTCAGCAAAGTGGCTGGATACAAAATGACCTAAAATTAAACCAGTAACCCTCCTTTATACAAACTATAAATGGGCTAGGAAAGAAATCAGGGAAACAACATCCTTCACAATAGCCACAAATAATAAAAAATCTCTTGATGTAACTCTAAGGTAGCAAGTCAAAGAAAGAACTTGAAGTCTCTGAAGAAAGAAATTGAAGAAGATATCAGAAGATGGAAAAAACTACCATGCTCATGGATCAAGAGTATTAACAGTAAAAATGACCATCTTACCAAAAGAAATCTACAAATTCAAAGCTATTCTGCTCAAAATTCCAACAAAATTCTCTATAGTCCTTGAAATATCAGTCCTCAACTTCTACTGGAATAGTAAAAAACCCATGATAGGTAAAAAAATAAAATCTGTACAATAGAAGAAATCACTATCATTGATTTCAAGCTGTACTAGAACAATAGTAATAAATACTGCATGGTATTGGCATGAAAAGACTTGTTTGTCAGTGGAACTGAAATGGAGACCCAGAAACAAACCCTCAGATTTACAGTCACTTGATTTTTTTGACAACAAAGCCAAAATAAAACAATGGAAAATAGAAAGCAACCTCAGCAAATTGTGCCGGTCTAATTGAATGTCTGCATATAGAAGGATGCAAATCGATTTATTACCCTGCACAAAACTTAAGTCCAAAGACCTCAATCTAAAATTGAATACACTAAATTAATAAATGAAGAAGTGGGGAGTTTTGTTTTGTTTTAGAGCCATACCTTTTCCTATGTGAAGAGGTAGGATTATTTTTGTGTCCTATAAGAATTGTGGAAAGTGTTATTGGCATTAAAGAAGAGTACAAAAATATAACATAGAAGAGCTACCTCAGGAAGTGGTGCTGCAAGCCTTTAGTCACAGCAATCTGAGGGCAGAGGTCTACAAAATGAGTTCCAGAATAACTAATGCTACATAGTGAGACTCTGTCTCTCTGTCTACTTCCTCACTATATAACTATATATCTGTATGTATGTATGTATGTATGTATGTATGTATATATATATATATATTTATTTATTTAAAGAACTATGTCTGCCAATTTTAACCAGGACATATACAAACATGCTTGCACGCATTTATAGACAAACATGTACTGTATAAATATTAGAATGTGGAAGTAAATTTGGTGACTTCTTTGAAATAATCTCACTTTCCCCCCTCAGGCTTCTGATTTTTTTAACAATTAATCCAACCAGTTTCTGTTTCAGTATATGTAAAATTAGATATAATTACTTTTGTAAAACAGACATGTATGAAAAGCATTTTGTTGGACAAACATAAATATTTAGAAAACCAATTTTGTTGGTATCATTATGGCAACTACAATCATCATAACACCGAGTTGTCATTTTCAACACAGAATATTAGCAACATTTCTGAAATATTTTCAAATATAGTTTTTACTCTAAAGTTATACAATATATTTAGGTCAAACCATCTCTAACCTACTTTCCATCCACTTTATATATCACCCACTATATCCCTCCTCTCCACTTCATGTCCTCTATTTTTAATAATTCACCAAATCTAGTTAGTATTGCCCTTATATACATGGTTGTGGTACCATCCACTGATATATGGACAACCAACCAGGGATCACCCCCAAAGAAAACTGGCATTCCCTTTAACTGTCATCAGCTGTCAATAGCTTCTCAGTTAGGGATCAGGGCTTGTGACCCTCTCCCTAACCCATGTTGGAATATTGATGGTGTGATGTTTTTCAGGTTTTCTACATGAAACTACTGCTACTGGGAGCTCATGAAGCAAATGCCCTGTCAAGTCAGTCTTCCCCAACCTCTGGTTCTCACAATCTTTGTATGCTTTCCTCCCCTAAGTCCCCTGAAGCTTTGGATGTGGATTGTGAAATAAATGTCCTTTTTAAAACTAATAACCCTATAAAAATTTATCTTCTGCCCTTAGACCCATTGTGAGTTTTTGTATTAACTGCTATCCATGCACAAAGAAGCCTCTCTGATGAAAACTGAGCTGTTGTACTAATATATGGGTACCGAGATATTTATTTTAGAACAAAGTTTGATACTATGTCCATTTACCAATATAAAAGCAGTAAATTCGTCCATAGAGCCTATGAGCCTCCAAGCCCATGTTCTTAGATTTGCAGTGCTAGGCATGAATTTTCTTCTGGGGATCAGGGCAATTCTTAGATCCAATTTAAAAATATTTAGTTAACATCCAACACTTGTGGAATTGTGGCAAGTGTGCCTATCTTGTGAATTCAATCATTTCAATATTTTTTATAGCACAAAAAGTAGAGTCAAGATTGATGATGACTTTTCTGTCCATGCATCCTACATAACACCTTCTGATACTATAAGATCTAATACTGAGAAAGTCCCTACATCAGTGTGAGTTGATATCTCCATGTCTCAGGACTAATACATATGGTGTCTTCAGCACAACCTTTCTTTTCTTTTCTTTTTCTTTTTCTTTTCTTTTTTTTTTTTTTTTTTTTTTTTGAGAAAGGGAATCTACGTGAAGTCCCAGATATCCTGGAACTCACTTTATAGACCATGCCATACTGACCTCAAATTCAGTTTTCTGCCTAGGCCTACAAAGAGATGGAACAGTATGAAAAGAAGTTAGTATTTTCTGTACCGTATGGTGTAAATGAGTTTATTCCAAAGTGTGAGTCTCTTGTGGTGCTATAATATCTGTAGGAGGCAATTTAGTGGGGAAAATAAGTAAGTTTAAAGGAAGTGAAGTATCCATGTGATACACAAATGCCTCTTTTAGTCTGGGTTCAAATAGCAGTAGATCTTTTCTTACATCTCAGGATAACATGCAAGAACAATCTAACACCATCTTTCATTGGAGAGTTTTAAATAGATTGGTTAGTGCATTGGAAATATGAAGCACAGTGCATGAAGCTGGGGAGCAATTGCTAAATGAATTCATTCTCCATGCCTAGTCCTAACCTGTCTAGGTGTAAAGTTAGGTCTTTTATAGGCTTTCCTAAATCCTCACCACAAAGTGGAGATGATTTTGACTAGAAAATCCCTCACTCCATGCTTCAGGATCCACTTTAGGTAATGGAGGATATGTATTTAAAGGAGGCTACAATAGGCAGTTGAGGTATTAGTCATCTGCATCATTACTGGTGTCACAGTTTTTACTTTCAATTTTGTCTTAACGAAGAAAATCTTTGTTTTTTGCCTCTTTAACCAATTTTAAGGTTTGATCGTCCAGTTTATTATATTCATTTAAGTAATTATACATCTCTTCCCCATGACTCCTTCTCACCTAGCAACCATTAATGGCTAAAGCTCCCTGAGGAGGATCAAGGACCCAAAGCCCCCCCTCCAACCCATAATGGAATGTCATAAATCCACTATTAAGCAGATTATATTTTAATAATTAAGATTTTATTAAAATAAATATTATTGGTATGAATAATACAAGAAATTTGGTGTCCATTTCAAAATTCTATAAATATTATGAGATGAAAATTGTTTTAAATGTACCAAATACCACCTTTTATCTTGGGGTATACATTTCAATTGAAGGAATTTGAGGCTCATTTTGTGATTCTTTGCTTAGTGAGTGAAGAAAAGAGAAACAATAGTGTTTGAAAGGAAGGATGAGTCTTTGAGTCTTTTCTAAGCTAAAACAGTACAGATTTGTTGATATTAGAAGCTGCTAGTTTTTTGGGAATTATAGTCCTCCATCTACTTTAGTCCTCCATCAAGTTTAGTGTTCCATTAAAATGACAAACCCACATTAAGAACTACTATTCCTATGTCAAGTATAATAAATACAGCATGATTTTGGTTTAAGGTAATTTATCTCAAATGTAAAATGTGTGTGTGTGTAATTTAGATAGGAAACTGTTGACCCAAAAACCACGGATCTCACTTCAAAAGAAATAAGAGATGTTTATTCTGTAGCCAAATTTGAGTAACCATCGCCCAGGAAACACAGAGCTAGGTAGGTTATGCCATGTTCCCTGTTCCCACATGGAAGCTGTTCTATAATGAATTATAGTAGCAGAACAAGGAAAATCGTAAATCAAGGCAATAATAAAAGGATTGTTAGGTACATCTACTAAGCAGATTACAAGATAGGGTAATCTCCGCTATAAGCCTCAGATGATATGTTGATACTTTTAGCTTTAGGTTTGGTGGAAGCTAGTGGTCTACTAAGTTAATAGATTATTTTAAGATTTATTTATTTATTATGTATACAGTGATCTGTCTGCATGTATACTTGCAGGCCAGAAGAGGACATCAGATCACATTATAGATGGTTGTGAGCCACCATGTGGTTGATGGGAATTGAACACAGGACCTCTGGAAGAGCAACCAGTGCTCTTAACCCCTGAGCCATCTCTCCAGCCCAAGTCAAAAAAAATTTTAAAGTTTCATCTGTTAATCACAGGTTGTTAGTTCCAACAAAGAGATGGGAAAGGGGTGAATATTTAGGTGACTAAAACTAATATAAGATAATTAGGCTCTTAACCGGCAACACAGCAGTCCTAATCAGTTAGTGAGTCTTGGCAGACACAACTCCTTTCCAGAAATGCTGTTTTACAGTACATAGACTTATATTGGTAATTCATGAGACACACAAATAATGAATGCACAGATGAAAAATGTGGTTGCATTGTTCTACTTTTAATGTAATTTGACCTTGCTAGCAAGATGCTCTTTCTTTCTTTCTTTCTTTCTTTCTTTCTTTCTTTCTTTCTTTCTTTCTAGTAATTTATTTTTTCACATTATTTTTACAAAATATGATCATTCACTACACCAAAATGTTTTGCAAATGTAGACACTTAAGGGGGAATGGGTAGTTGATGGAGTCCTATTAGGAAACCAGTGCCTATAAATAGATGTGTCCTGTTCCTGATCTGAGATGAGAACTATTGCACTTTTATTAAATAATTGTCATTCTAGGTCCTGTGCTGGAGGCACAGTGTCTTCCTGGCAGTGGTCACAACAAGCACTTATTTTAATATGCAGCATGTACTCTTCATGATAGGTACACTTTTGACCAAAGCACCCATCTAACATGTAGTAATTCTAACAATATTGTTCTAATACTAATGAGGCAAATAGTCTATCTCAAGAGCAGGTATTGACCACTCATATATTTCAAGACATCCTGCTATGGATGGTCAAAGTATCACATTTCAAATTCACAGGTTCTTACCCTTGTGGACTGAGGGGAAATAGGTAGGAATATAGTGCGTAGAGGATACTAAATCTGGAAGAAGTGTACACACAGCAGAGGCAGGAAGCACCAAGATAGGAAAATGGGGAAAAGAATGTAGGTTAATCAAAAGCAGCTCAGAGGAAGATTGCCCAAATCCTGACTGATGCATGACATTGATTAATGTAATTGATACTCCATTCCAGTGTTTAACAAATGTTCCATCCAAAAAGTCTTCTGTAATATTTAACTTCACTTCCTTCAGATTCCATTTATGCATATTTCTTTCATTCTTTCTTTGAGAGCTAGACAGCAGTAAGTAACAAAACACTTTATATTCATATACCTAAAGGGGTGCTTGTTTTTTCTGTCATGTTTCAGTCTTCCCCAGGCAATGGAAAAATAAACAATGAAAAATAGTCTAGTCACTTCTCAAAAGGCTTGTTTAATTTGACTGCTTAATAAATAATAAGCTTTGGTACTGTGCTTTTAGTGTTTATTCTTTGGAAAGAAACAATTTCAACAGTGATGTGGAAAGAAATATTCGTTTTCTCTTACATACACACACACAAGTAGAGAAATAGTGTGTGTGTGTGTTTGTGTGAGTGAGTGTGTGTGTGTGTGTGTGTGTGTGTGTGTGTGGTGAGAGACAGAGAAAGAGAACTTAGATCAGAAGCTCAAAAAAGAAACCTATAATATAACAAGTCTGTAAAGTACAGTAAATATTAAGATTGTTGGTATTACTAATGTTAATTTCTATATTTATTTGTATAAATTATGCTGATAATTTATACTTTTCACGATTTTACTTTTTAAAAATGCATCATGTCTGTTTTTTCCCACAGTATTATCATAATACAAGTGAAGGGAATTTTCGATTGTTTTCTGTTAGTGTATTTCACAGGGACCTGTATTTATTTTCTCTGCATCATAAGCTACATTTTTGTGCCCTGTGTGCCATGCAGAAATTGATCTGCAATACATGTGGCGTCTCCAAGGGTATATTTAAATTTAGTAATTTTATTGCTAACTGTGAAGTTAATCTGCACTGTATGCATTCTTTTCCCCAGGAAACTGAAATAACAGTTCAAGCTAAACAACCGGATGTGGAAAGGCTTTTGTCTAAAGGGCAGCATTTGTATAAGGAAAAATCAAGCACTCAGCCAGTGAAGGTAATGAAGCAACCTCTTGCAATATCTATTACCTCATATGCTTCCCCTGTTATACACTTGCCATGGACATGCTCTATTTATAATCTTTGAAATAACTTGTAAGAAAATATTGGCCATACTACAATTGCAGAGGCAAAGCTGTCTTTTTTATCAACATATCCTATTTATATATAGTTATCTTAAGCCTGTTAACAAGTCACTGCATTATAGGACTCATTTCTGTCCTGGTGTGGTACCATCAATACAAAAAGCACTACCACCTTCAAGGTAGATTAAATTCTTTAGGGCTTTATTGCTTTGCTTGCCAACCTTGCTACTCTTCATACTGTGTGGCTTAATGCAAATCAAACCATTGCTTCATGCTATCTTCAACAGTTGTAAAGAATCACAATATGCTCTATGAACATTTCTTGCTCTGTTGCTCCTTTTTATGAAAGAGAAAACCCTGCATCCAGACTTTAGTACTTTATTAGGTCAGGAATTTTTAGTCTAGTGCCATATAATTGCATTTCTTCAGTAAAAAGGTGGCCTGAGTAAAAGCTTTCTACACCCTTCGTTTCTGTGTGTGCACAGATATATTTATTCCCAGGATCTTACTTGAGGAGAAAACTAGAAAGTCAGGCCAGTTACAAACAAACACCCACTCTTGGTGGCTTCCTTTGCAAAGGAGAAGCTAGTGATAAATGATATGTAGCTGTTATATAGAGTTTACCTTATTCTTTGTACCTGGCCAAAAGTTTAATGACTTCAAGTATGCTAAAGGTTCCTGAGAGCCTGTAATGGTGGCTATTTATTGCTCAGTTTTGGTTTCTCAGCTGATGTTGCTGGCTGAGATGTAGGGAGCCTTACTCTCATGTTCACAATCACTCTAAAGCAGTGTTAGTCAATATCCTCATTACACATCACCAACTTGCCTTTGCAAATAGCATTACCAGAATGGACACTTTAAGGTCACTTCTTAGTTTTTCCTTGTACTTGGGCCAAAATTTGGTTCACCAAAATTGCTTCTTTTCCCCACAGCTTACATAGGAGTTTTCTTTAGGTAATTTAAAGTTGGATTTGGAACATAATGGCATAACAGCAGGTGCAAAAAAAACACAGCATTCTCTAGAAATATTAAAAGTCACTTACTCAAGAATAAAGTTATCTCTACTTCTGAAGTCCAGGATAATAATTTCCATACAGTTTGAGGTTTAATACAATTTTTAAAAAATGAAATAAGTGCTTTTGTTAATTGGCCTGTAGACTTAGAGGCAGTACGAAGAGCATCAAAGTTCAGTATCACTGTGGTTATAGATATACAGATTAGTTAACAAAGTGGTAAAATCCCTCATTCTATGAGCCATGAAATGAACAAATGAATTAATCAACAAGTCCATTCTATCTATTCTTGATAGATCTCAAAAATCTTAATATCATGTGGATATGTCAATGAATTGAGGTTAATAGCCTTTCTTATAGTTCACAAATGTGCATTTAATTTTGTGTTACTTTGTGCTTTTGCATAAAACAACAAAACCCCTTTCCTTCAAGATATAGACAATTTTCTGTTTC
Source organism: Acomys percivali (assembly GCA_907169655.1). NCBI lineage: Eukaryota > Metazoa > Chordata > Mammalia > Rodentia > Muridae > Acomys > Acomys percivali. The sequence goes on from OU015760.1 coordinate 35,631,021, forward strand.
TCATGTATAAAACAATCAAACTAGTAATTTATAACTTAATGTCACTTCCATCTATAAACTCAATCCCAAGGCTAATGTTAGATGAACAATGTATTCTATGTCTAGGTCTACCCAATTTTGCTGTTTCCTCAGTGAAATAAAGGGAAGATTGAAGCAAAAGAAAGAACAAAGCCATTCAACTTGTCCTTTCCCCTACTTCTCTCTTTTTAATATATTTTATTAATTTATTCATATTACATCTCAATTGTTATCCCATCCCTTGTATCCTCCCATTCCTCCCTCCCTTCCATTTTCCCCTTACTACCCTCCCCTATGTCTGTGACTGAGGTGGACCTCCTCCCCCTGTATATGCTTATAGGGTATCAAGTCTCTTCTTGGTAGCCTGCTATCCTTCCTCTGAGTGCCACCAGGTCTCCCCCTCCAGGGGACGTGGTGATATTTGAGGCACCAGGGTACGTGTGAAAGTCAGACCCCACTCTCCACTCAACAGTGGAGAATGTCCTGTCCATTGGCTAGATCTGGTTAGGGGTTCGAAGTTTACTGCACACATTCTCCTTAGCTGGTGCCATAGTTTGAGCAGGACCTCTTGGCCCAGATCTGCCCTTCACCCTGTTCTTCTTGTAGGTTTCTAGGACCTTCTGTATCCTTCTATTTCCCCATTCTCTCAGGCTTCTCTCACCTAAAGTCTCAATAGGATGTCATCCCCTCTGTCCCAGTTTCCTGGTAAGTGAAGGCTTTCATGGGACATGAAAGTCCCCCTTGGCCTAGTGTCTCAGTATAAGCAAGTATATACCATTTGAGTCTTTCTTCTTCTGGATGAACTTACTCATTATGATCATTTCTAGTTCAATCCATTTGTCCACAAATTTCAAGAGTTCCTCATTTTTAATAGCTGAGTAGTATTCCATAGTGTAAATGTACCACAGTTTCTTTATCCATTCTACTGAGGGACACTTAGGCTGTTTCTATGTTCTGGCTATTAGGAATAAGGCCACTATGAACATGGTTGAGCATACAAGATATCTTGTAAATCAATGACAGTTTTTTCTTCCGGCCTTTCTTGTTTCCTCATTTCCTGTTTATTAGGCTCATTTGAGGGATATAGAACTTGATTAAAACATGTCTGCAAGTTCCCTGATTTCTAGAGAAAACGGAATATCACATTGATAGGGGTAAGGTGTATAATTGATTTGGAGGTATCAGGTGGCAAGAAATGATGGGCTCACATTATGTTTTGTTTTGTTTTTATCATACTAGGCATGGAACACTCAGGGCATTGTATATTATAGACAAGTATTTTATTTATGAGTTGCACCTCTTTATGTGGGCCATCACCTGGAAAATACCTGAAAAGTAGCTACAATTTTGTAGTATGTTAAAAGATTAAAATCTAACAAATATAGTTTCACTGTTCAGAATTTGACACCTAACAGTCCAAGGCAAAAAGCTATGAGGACTACTAGAATATCTGCATAAGTTGAATGCTTTTTTAAACCTTACTGTTGGTTTATATGAAGGGTGATCCATTGCTCTGACACTATGTGAGAAAAGCCATTTCCAACACTGAGCCCATATAGGATATATTTTTGGGTCATTTTTTTATTATTTTATTTTATCCCATCCCTTGTATCCTCCCATTCCTCCGTCCCTCCCATTTTCCCCTTACTCTCCTCTCCTATGACTGTGACTGAGGGGGACCCCTCTCCCTGTATATGCTCATAGGGTATCAAGTCTCTTCTTGGTAGCCTGCTATCCTTCCTCTGAGTGCTACCAGGCCTCCCCATCCAAGGGATGTGGTCAAACATGGAGCACCAGAGTTCGTATGAAAGTCAGACCCCACTGTCCACTCAACTGTGGAGAACATTCTATCCATTGGCTAGATCTGGATAGGAGTTTGAAGTTTACTGCCCGTATTGTCCTTGGGTCCTGCCATAGTTTGAGCAGAACAACTGGGGCCAGAGGGGCTGGAGAGATGGCTCAGAGGTTAAATGCACTGACTGCTCTTCTAGAAGTCCTGAGTTCAATTCCCAGCCACCACATGGTGGCTCACAACCATCTATAATGTGATCTGATGCCCTCTTCTGGCCTGCAGGTGTACATGCAGACAGAGCACTGTATACATAATAATGAATAAATAAATCTTTAAAGGGCTGGAGAGATGGCTCAGCAGTTAAAGGCTAGGCTCACAATCGTAAATATAGGATATATTTTAAATAATGAAATTTCTCTATCTTCTCCTTAAGTTTGGGCCTTCTCATGCATTTATTGAAAGGGGAGAAGGGCTTTCCAATCTGGAATATATCTTTTTAAGAAAAAAAATTTTGGGAAGTGGGTTAACTTTGGAGGTCTGTATTTGGAAATAACGAATAAGGTAACAGAAATGATATTCTCAAAAAGAAAAATAAGAGTGCTGGAGAAAGGCTTGCTGCTTTTCCAGAAGACTGGAGTTTAGTTACTAGTATCCACATTAGGTGATTGACAACTGCTTGCAATTCTAGTTCCAGGCTATCTGATATTCTACTCTGGCCTTCATGGGCACCATCACACAGATGTACATGTACACACACAACTATATATGCGCATATATATTTTTATAATCACTTCCCAAATGGAGTTGAGATTGAGAGCTGGCCTTGTCCCTATTCAGTTTTCTTCCAATTTTGTTTGCATTATCAACTTTACTACGATTTCTTTTAAACTTTCAAAATGGACTTTATTTTTAAACACAATTTCCGTTGTATCTTCTTTAAAGATTCCTTGATGTGATAAAAGTATATTGTGACATAAAAAGAATATAACATAAATGGACTACTATATCTCCGATATAAAGTTATCTAAATAATTTTATTAGCCTATGATTGGAAAACTAAGGCAGACTTCTGTCTACCTCTCTCCATGCCTGTTTCCAATCTCTCCGTCTTTTTCAATGTATTATCCTCTCCTTTCTCACAATATTTCTATTTTATTCTATTTGCATAGTATTCTCTCATCTTCAGAAATATTTTAAGATTAATTGTATAATTTCAGTAGACAACAATTTTATCAAATTATACTTTGTTAATAAGATTTAATGAAATTAATATTTTCTATATTACATATCCTACAGAGGAGGAAGCAGTTCTTCAACATCACCTCTTTCACAGTTAAAAGGCAACAAAATATCATGGTGATTTATATCCTAACGAGGCTGAGAAAGAAGGGTTGTGCATTTTTTTTTCTTTTAAAACATTTTTATTAAATATTTTTACATATACAATTATATTATTACACATATATACAATGAACTTCCAATAGCAAGGAGAACCATGAACAATTAGAAATTATGTAAGTGTTACATTCATAGTGTTTTGGCTATTTGTATTTGACAGACTTGAAGAAAACATATTTCCTATCTTGTAAGTCTAAAATTCTGAATGTAAATCAGAATCTATCTTATCTCATCATTATTAACTTAAAACATCTATCTAGATCTAAAAACATCTTAACCCCTAAACAATTAAGCTTAATTGTAAAAATAAACTATCCGGTCTTCAACACCATCAAAGACTTGAGAAGGAATGCAATTGATTACCTGAGTAAACAGGGAATGCAAGTTAGCAACTTTCCAAATGAGAAAATGACAGAGATGGTTTACTACCTGAATAGTCACCCAAACCTCTCTATGATGTTGGAGCATCATCTTTAGCTTTCTGGCCCAATGTATCTAACAGACATATTTGTGAAGCAGGAAGTATTGAGGACTTGCTTACCTTGTCTTGTCAGAGTTTGGCCATCGACTATGCCTGCATCCAAGCTTTCCCTTTTTTAGTCAGAATTCTGTCTGTAGTAGAAATGAGGACATTTTCCCCAGTGGCTATTTGCCACCTATGAAGCCATCTCCATAAATGTTTTTTGTTATTTCTAAAGATTCACTGACAGTGAGACACGTTAATTCCTGGCACACCTATCCTACATCAGAAAGGATAATGAGCATCAAAGAATGGTTTCAAATTTAAAGCAAGACTTTATTTATAAAGCAAGTTCAAGGAAAGTATTGTCTGATAAACAATCCCTATTAAAATATAACTCTTAGCAGTAACAACAGTATCAACAACTGCAAAATAAATACATTTTGCTGTTTGTAATTATCAAGTTTTTTACATTATGTGCATGCATATTTTACCTCCATGTATGCATTTGTACCAAATGTGTGGCTGATGCCCACAGAGCCAGAAGAGAGAATTAGATCCCCTGGAATCACAGTTACAAGCATTTGTGACCCATCCATTGTAGGTGCTAAGATAACTACATTCCCTCTGGATAAATATTAAATGCTCATAATCTCATATCTCTCTCCAATTCCTATAAACATTCTTATACTTAAGCATTTACACACTTGATTCTGCTAATCCTAAATGTTAAGTGTAGCTTTCTGATAAATTTTATTTAATGTGTATGTGTATTTTGAAATGTTAATGTTGCCTCCTTTACAACTGAGAGAATTATTGGGATTTTAAATATTGAAGTTACTTCATCAAGTAATAAGACGAGGCAAATTTGATTAGTTAGGTTTTTCTTATATCATCAAAATTGCTTAGGCAAACTTTATAACATATAATTTACTTTTCAACATATATTTTAATAAGAAACTAAAAATATGGTGTAACTAGTTTTATGTAGTTGGTCAAAGGATTAGACTGCAACCTTTAACACAAAATAATTGCTGTGGACAAAAAAAAAAAAGGTCAAGAGGGCAATTATCACGCTGCACACATCCTTTCCTCAGATATAACCTATTAAATAATGACATCATTAGTCACTTTCAATTACAGTTAATCACAACCAGTATGTTTTATTTTCCCAGCTGCTTCGACTATAGTAATCTGTTTTCTCTTATACCAACAATTTAATCTACAACATATCAACATCTTATTAGCATCCTCAAGAACTTCTTGAAGGTTTGTTTTTTCCTAAGAGCAGTTAGCACATTACAATATACATATGCTTCAAGATTTATATATGGTATACTAGGTTGAATGGTATATTGTTGATGAAAATGTTGTTTATTTAAATATTATAATTATATAATATGTGGTGTTTAGGAATATGAATTACTTGGAAAATGCTTGCCATTCAACCTTGAAGACTTGAGTTTAGATCCCCAGATCCTATGTAAAGCCAGACACACAGTACATGTCTAATCAGAGTGTTTCTACAGTGAAAAGGCTAGTGGAGACAAGGGAATTACTAGAATCTTTCTGGCTGAACTGGCATCTTTTATAAAAGAAATACATGTTCTTAACCACTGAATTGTGTCTCTAGTCACAAAATATTATTTTAATGACATCAGAAATCAATAGCCAAAGGTGGGGAAGGAATTACAAAATAAAAGTAACTATAATAGAGGTGCTTCATAATCAATTAATGTGGTTATAACAACATTTCATTTAAAATATATTTGGTCTATTTTGCTTTTATTTGTTTTCCACTCAGAAAATCATATTGATGCTACAAATTGGCAAAAGATGACTCAGAGTTTAATACCATTTGCTGCTCTACTGGAGGATGAGAATATGGTCTCTAGTAATCAATCCAAGTGACTTTTCAATCACATGTAACTTTAATTCTAGAGGAATCTGATGCCCCATTCTGGCCTCCATTGTTATCTGCAGACACATGACATATGTACACCTACACACACACACACACACACACACACACACAAGCAGAGACAGAAAGAGAGAGAGAGAGAGAGAGAGAGAGAAGGTAAATAAATATTGAAAGAGTTATAATAAATATTACACAAAAAGGTAAGTAAATAAATAAAAATTAAAAATAAAATTAAAAAGTTAGAATAGATGCTATTCATAATATTTGAACATGTGAATTGCCTACTTTCCTAATTTGATGGTAAAATGTACAGTACTCTTTTAGAGAAAAAATGTCAACATAAATTTTTGACAATCATAGATATTTTCAAGCCATGTTCTACTTTCATATTTGTAGTTTGACATACTACAAAATAACACTAATTTGCAAATTTTGCTTTTGTCAAATTTATGTTTTATAAATGCTTTTATTCAAATCCTTCATATCATGGCTAGGAATATAGAGTATTTGCCTACTATGTATGAAGGCTTGGATATCATCCTTGATACCATGTACAACTATGATAATACATGTCTACAATCCCAGCACTTGGCATGGAAAATGGGTTGATCAGAAATACAAGTTGACCCCAGATATTTCATGAATTATAGGGAACCTTTGGCTACATGAGATCCTGTATGAAAAATAAATTTAATTAAAATCAAATCAAATACTTCATATTAATAATATAGAGTCCTATTACTTATATTTTTAATTATTTGCATGTGGTACAATAGAAATTTACATATGAGTCTGTTTATAGCCTTCATGTGAAAGTGTAGCTCAGTGGAGGAGCACTTTCTTAATAAAAACACAGGCTAGATTCCATTATCACCTGAACATGCATACAGAAAAGCCGTCCAACTAGAGACAACTGTGAACACACCAGTAATGATAATTAGAACTATTTAACTTATTACCAGAGACGAATATACTTCAAAAAGACCATGGGCCATCTTTATGAAAGAACTTTTAATTTTAAGGAGCGTGAGCAAAATGGAATCGATGTTCAAATTATATGCTGTCAGGATGTAGTCAAATTGATGATCAGATTAATGTAGAATTTGGGAAGGATGGAATAGGACTACACCATATCACAGTTCAAGGAGTAGCAGGAGATATTATTCATTTCTGTGAATGTAGAGTGGCCTTGTCTCTCTGTATTATTTTAGATCTCTTCTGGTTAGGGGGTGGTCTTGTCTCTACTGAGCAAATTTTTCTAAGTGTTTTTGTCTATCTGTCTGTATGTATGTATGTATGTGTGTATGTATGTATGTGTAACTGGGATCATCATGACCTAGTTGCCTAACAGCTCCCAGCAAGACAATTTCTCACATTCTCAAAGTTATCACTGAAAGCTTTATTTCAAAGTATCAATACCTATTTGCCTATATTAGGAAAGTTGATGCTTTCATTTTTCTTAACTGTTTTTTGATTAGTACACTTATTTTTTCCTTTTAAAATTATGTTTGAAATGAATTTAGACAGTTACTTTTTTCCACTGGTTACACACTAGGAATAACTCTAAAGGCTCATCAACTGTCTCTATTTTACAAAATTCTCTTAGAATCCATTTAGAAACCACCTCAAAGTACATCTCTTATGATTATTTAAGGATATCATATAAATTTATCTGCTATTCAAAATAAAAATTGACACAAAATTAATACAAAGGCTCAACTGTGAGATGAGTCAGCTCTAAGGAAGTATTTGAGTATCAATTTAGGCTTGCTCAGTATCTCTTGCTACATCTAGGGAAGAAGCACTTTTGAGATTTGAATGTCATCCCTAGGCCTCACGTACATTAGATACATTTACAGAGGGAAGCAGAGAATCAAATTGTGAAGTTGCAGTGGCCAGATGCATGTCTGTGTGTATACAGTCATAGTTGTCACAAGCCAAGCATTCCCATAAGACATGTCGTTAAAGTTTTAAAAATCTTGGTAGGTGAAGTATTTCATGGTATGTATCCCTTGGATTAGTGTTTTGATATAAGTGAGTATATACCGTTTGTCTCTTTTTGCTTCTAGGTGAACTCACTCATCATGATAATTTCTAGATCAATCCATTTGTCCACAAATTTCGGGAATTCCTTGATTTTAATAGCTGAGTAGTATTCCATGTTGTAAATGTACCACAGTTTCTTTATCCATTCTTCTACTGAGGGACACTTAGGCTGTTTCCATGTTCTGGCTATTATGTATAAAGCAGCTATGAACATGGTTGAGCATATGTCCCTGTTGTGTGGTAGGGCATTTTCTGGGTATATTCCAAGGAGTGGGATAGCTGGGTCTTGAGGAAGCCCTATTCCCATTTTTCTGAGAAAGCACCAGATAGTTTTCCAAAGTGGTTGTACTAGTTTGCATTCCCACCAGCAATGAAGGAGTGTTCCTCTCTCTCCACATCCTCGCCAACATGTGGTGTCATTTGAGTTTTTGATCTTAGCCATTCTGATGGGTGTAAGATGGAATCTCAGTGTCTTTTTTATTTGCATTTCTCTGATGACTAACGAGGACAAGCATTTCTTTAAGTGTTTCTCGGCCATTTGATATTCCTCTGTTGAGACTTCTCTGTTAAGTTCCAAGCCCCATTTCACAATTGGGTTGTTTGGTTTTGTGGTGTCAGAGGTGAGGACATCCTATTGAGACTTTAGGCGAGAGTAGCATGAAAGAATGGGGAAATAGTAAGACCCACAGAGTCCTGGAAACCTACAAGAAGAACTTTATGACAGGCAGATCTGGGTCCTGGGGTCCTTCTCAAACTAAGGCACCAGCCAAGGAGAACATAGGCAGTAAACTTCAAACCCCTACCAGGACCTAGCCGACGAACATGATATTCTCCACCGTTGAGTGGAGAGTGAGATCTGACTCTCACACGAAATCTGGTGCCCATTTTCTGACCACGTCCCCTAGATGGGGAGGCCTGGCGGCACTCAGAGGAAGGATAGCAAGTTACCAAGAAGAGACTCCATATCCTAAGAGCATATATAGGGGGAGGAGGTCTCCCTCAATCACAGACATAGGGGAGGGGAGAAGGGGGAAAGTGGGAGGGAGGGAAGAATGGGAGGAAACAGGGGAAGGGCTCACAATCGAGATGTAATATGAATAAATGAATAAAAATGTAATTAAAAAATAAAAAAATTAAAAAATAAAGTTAAAAAAACAAAAAAATATAAAGTTTTAAAAATCTTAAACTAAAAGAAGTTTCAAATTACAATCCATGTATATTTGTATGTGTTTATAAGTGTGCAACTGCTTGTGTTTGGACACTCACATTCATATGTGCACGCAAGGAAGCTAAAGTCAGTATTGGCTGTCTTCTCTGTCACTTACCCACCATATTTTGGGGGACAGGGCCATTCATGGAGCCAGCAGCTTATGTATTGGCTAGAATGACTGGTCATGGAGCTTATAGAAAGCATGTATTTCTGTGCAGAGCATCCAGGAGAAGAGCTGCTAGCTGCTACACCCATTTTTTTTTTTTTAACTTAAACCGAGTAGCCAAATTCAGGTTCTCCTTTTGCACAGTAAGTACCTTCTTTTTCCACTGAGCCATCTCTCGAAATGTTCTTTCAAAATTTTAAAGTGAAAAGAAAATGCCTATTTAGAATTCACTTTTCTTGTAATTATTCAGGTTCTTTGTAAAGAATAAGCCCAGAAAATAAATTGATAACTTGAGGAGTTATGTTATATTGGATTCTTTTTTTTTAAATCAGTAACATGTATGCTTTTCTATTACAGAGGAAGTTAGAAGATTTGAGGTCTGAGTGGGAGGCTGTAAACCATTTACTTCGGGAGCTGAGGACAAAGCACCCTGACAGTGCCCCTAGATTGACCCCTATTGGAGCCTGTAAGTACATTATGTCCCAGGTGTTCTCTTTTGCTTTAGCTGTTTGAGTAAAAGCATGGCTGTGAGGTTATCTGTGAATGAAAAGGAAAATTGGTTTCTGATTCTGCAGAAAAGAGTAAACATTTATGTTATTTATTATGCAAAAGGTCTTTGAGTGGGTTCCTTGGACATTGAGAGGCTTACAAGCTGTATTTTCTGAAGATCCAAGTACAAGGAAAAGCAGAGGGAAGGTGAGGAGCTTATTCCTTAGCACTAAAGCTGGCTGCCTTTGAGGATCCTCACTGAATCACCAGGAGAAGGCCAATCCTTTGAATTTCTGCTTCATTGGAAGCAGAGTATTCATGGGAGTAGTTTTTAATTAAAGTTGAAGGTACTTCTTAGAAAGGAAATTCAACAAACCACCATATCCCCAACATTTAAGTACTGACATCAAGGTGAAAGTTCAATGACACTGGAGACTTAAAAAGCATGTGCAAACATTGTGTTCTCTTTTCATCAACATCCTACACTGAAAATGCTATATCAAGGTGCTAGTGAAAAAACTCTGTTGATTTTACTTCTTTCTATGATCTCTACTTTTTGTTTCTCTCAGCAAATATGCACTGTTGTCCACAGAACATACTTTATTGATGTCTGTTTTCTATATGTCATTGGCGTGATCAGTCTGAGAGTCTGTAATGCTATATTACAGTTATTATAATAATTTTTCATAATATTGTGAAATGTAGAATATAAGTATTTATATTTTCATATAAGCTACTCTGAATATTACAGGAATAATCAAGACCAGGGAACAGAAATCTATTTAAGATACAGTGTTCCTAAATGACATGATGACCTACCTACCTATATTTATTTATTTGTTTATTTACTTATTCTTTTAATCATTTTATAGCCTAATCCCAGCCTGTCCCTCCTCTTCTCCAAGTCCCACCTCCATGCCCCTACCCCTATTCCCCCCCAAGGGGTATCATCCCACCCTGGCACATCAAGTCACTAAGCACATCCTCTCCCACTGAGCCCTGACAGGACAGCCCAGCTAGGGGAAGGGGATCCAGAGGCAGGCAACAAAGTGAGAGACAGCCCTTACTCCCATTATTGGGGAACCCATTTTGACCAAGCTGTCCTTTTACATATGTGGGGGGTGAGGTCTAGGTCCAGCCCATGCATGCTGTTTGGTGGGTGGTTCAGTCTTTGTGTGCCACCATGGACCCAGGTTAGTTTACACTGTAGGTCTTCTTGTGGAGTACAAGACCCCTGCAGCTCCTTCAATCTTTCTCCCACTCATCCACCAAACATGCAGGGCTCTGCCTATTGTTTGTCTGGGTGTGTCTGCATCTGTTTCCATCAGCTGCTAGATGTAGCCTCTCAGAAGATGGTTATGCTATACTCCTATGTGCAAGCATAGCAGAGTATTATTTATAGTGTCAGGGGTTTGTTTTGTGTGGGTCTCCAACTGGGTCAACCATTGGTTGGCCATTCCCTCACTCTCTGTTCCATCTTTATCTCTTCACTTCTTGTAAGCAAGACAAATTTGGGGCCTTCTCCCTCTACTTGCAGTCGCACCTGGCTACAGTAGGTGGTAACTTCAGGCTCAGAGTAGTGCAGTGGGAGCATGCTGGGCCCATGATAATTTTTCTAACTTGAAATATATTCTAAGTTTAGTTTACAAGAACATGTATAATTAATCCATTTATTTGTATATATGGAGCAACTTCTATATATCTGACATCAGACTAAGTGCTGAGAATTCATCATAAAATAAGTTAGTCTCTCCTTTTATGAAGCACAGTCAAATTGAAAGAGAAAGATGACAAACCAGTAGAAAAAATAGATTATCTCTATTATAAATGCTTTAAGATGTAGTCTACAGATTAATGTCAAGTATCCTAGGACAGAATGGCAGAAATCTAAACCCTAGCCTCAGCCCTTGCAAGCTTATCTGAATTTTAATGGACTCTCCAGGTTATTCCACCATACACTGTAGTATGGAAAATATAATTATATAGAAAAGGAAAAGGGGAGAAAGTAAGTAGGGATGAGGGCATTATTGTCTTGAAGTATAGCCAGGTACACTAGTTTAGTCTGAAAGCATTAGAGGCTGATGCAAGGCAGCAAAGCTCTCTGTCTCTGTCTCTGTCTCTCTCAGTCTCTCTCTCTCTCTCTCTCTCTCTCTCTCTCTCTCTCTCTCTCTCT
>OU015760.1:35652596-35670454 GCA_907169655.1 Acomys percivali
ACACACACACACACACACACACACACACACACACACACACACACACACACACACACACACACATTTTCAAGTACAGCTGACATTCACTCCTACTAGCTGAAAGACAAACATGTCTAATAAAGCATTCAGATTCAATTTGCTGTCTGCATACAGCTTAAGGAATCTCTGGAGGTCACTCACAGCATGTGCTACAACCCCAACAGGGAAAAGTAATGAAAATATTCTGGTTTAAAAGCTGACACTACCCCTTCTGAGCTCCTTGAATGTAAATGTAATAAGCAAGTTTATAGACACAGATGTCTATGATTCTAGGGATTTCCATCTTGATCTCTGACTCTGAGAAACATTTAAATGTGTGGATTTGTGTTAATTATATGGATTAATAAACGCTTCATATTGAGTATTTTGAAGAAACTGTGCCTTGCAAAGAAAGGTCTCATGTCAATAAGCAAAACAACATTGTGACTTCATGTTTAACTCTGTTAGTAGGTCTCTATAGACCCACTGTCTCAATCTATTCCAATATTAAATATGCAGATCATACTGTTTTCAAAAATAATACCTGTTTTCATTTCAATTATCCTCCTGTGTTTTCTATTGACCCAAATGTAACTAATATTTATCTGAGAGCTAGCATGCATTAATGTCTTACTCTACAGCAGATATTGGCTAAATCTTCTTTGTGTGTTGTTCTGTTTAATATTATAACCTCCTTATGACATACATGCCATATTATTTTTTTTGTTTTTTCATAAGTAGGAACTAAAGCCTAAATTAAATGGTTACCCCCAAGAGACTTAGACACTAATAAGTGCGCACAACAGGACCTTGAATTCATTAAATTCTTCTCTTCTAAAAGTCATGCCTGTTATGTTAAATGCACTGGGTCTTCACTACATAATCTGTGAACACAGCCAGGATATATATAGACTATGATGTACCTCATGCTTACATGAGGGATTTTCTAGACAAAGTTTGACAAGAGTACACCTGATTCTTCCTCCCTCTTTCTTTCCTAACACCCAAATCTTAAAATTAAGTCAATGTTGCTGGATTTAGGTCTTAAAGCTTACAACTAACTTCAGAGGATGGAAGTTACTTCAGTAAAAAGACATGCATTGTTTCTGTAGTTATTCTTTCTCCTCTGGAATTTAAGAGGCCACCTAGGTTACAAGAAACATTCTCCCTCCAATCTATGTTAGTTAGTACTTAGTGACTTAGTACAGATGTTTGTGTGTGTGTGTGTGTGTGTGTGTGTGTGTGTGTGTGTGTATGTATATAGCCCTCTCCTCATTATTGTCTTTCCAATCAGTACTACTTAGGATTTTTGTGTTCAGAAATTATGTAAAGGCACTAGGCTATTATTCATCTCTGCTAGCTAGTGTCGCAATGAAACATGATCTAGGTTCAAATGTATATTCCCTATGTAGTTAAAGTTGACTTGTTCTAGTAAAAGATAATGTGATAAAGACAGTGGGTACAAACAGGTTGAGAGAAATAAATGAGTAGACCAACCTGGACCAAAAAGATAAGGTCCATGTTAATGGAGACATACTCAAGGAATCAAGTGAAGATGGCAGAATCACCAAGTGAATAAGGTTGTTCATGCTACACATGAATATTAGTTAAAAGAAATTGTGATTATACTTAGTGAGACACAAGATTGAAATAAACATTAATATATATATATATATATATGATTACAAATGTTAAAATATTTATATTTATCTATTATTGCCTATTGTGATCTTTAAAATATCCCTAAGGAATAAAAATAATTATTTTACTGCCATTGAAGAAATTGTATTTGAGGAAACTCAAAACTGTAGTTTTTTACTTCCTATTTCTAGTTTTAACTACAATAGTGAAAATCCAATTGATTAACTAAATAACAGCACATTGCAATTAAGTGATGTCTTGGAAGCAGGGAATATGTAACTTAATTATGAATAAAAACAATGTCTCCATTTTATAGTGTAGAAGCATACTGATTTATAAATTCACTGTTTCAGCAAAGAGATATTGATTAATAAAGAAAATCATTCCAACTAAAAGTTTTAAATCAGAGATTTTCCATTTATTATATGAAGAGCCAGATAGTAATTATTCATGGCTTTTTAGATTAAAAAAATCTGCCAGTGTCATCTAAGTATATGACTGGAGTACAAAACCAACCCTAGAGAGTTTCTAAATGAACAATCTGACTGTGTTCCAATAAAGCTTTAATTAAAAATCTGAATGGTGAAAAAGATTTAGCCTACAAACTGCTGTTTCTTGATGTCTCTTTAAAATAAAGACTTGGTGATAGATTTGTACCTGATAAGGAAACATAGACCATGGAATACATTCCTATATTTTAGCTTTCTCCATAGTGAGACCATTTATAATTCTAGGTAGTCCTAATACTTATTCAAAACCAATAATACCACTTATATAAATGAGAGAAATTTTTCAAAGCTTTCATGATAGAAATGAGGAGATGGTTTAAAATAATTTGTACAACTACTGTCAGGATCCCACTATCATTTGCCAAAAAAAATTAATAATGATTATAAATCTGAGGTTAAACCTAGAAATTTTGCCCCTTCTTTGGAGGACATTTTCCTATCTTAGCAGCAAAACTCTATAATAAGTAGATAAGGGGACTGCATGAACTCTGGTGGCCACAACTGATCCCTTCCCCTTGGTGGGGAGGCCCTGTGGGCACACAAAGGAAGGGGAAGCAGGCTATCAGAATGAAATCTGATAGGCTGTGTTCATATGATGCTGGAGATGGTCCCTTCTGTCAGAGGTCTAGGGGAGGGGAATGGGGTGAAAAGGGAGTGAGGGTGGCAACAGGAGTATGCAAACCAAGGGATAATAATTGGGATGTAATCTAAATAAATTATAATAAATTAAAATTTATAAAATTTAGCTTTGGTTAATATTTATTATGATAAGTTAATTAAAAATAAGAATAAAATAACATGTAAAGCAGACATATAAAGCTAATAGTTACATAGAAATATGTATTTTTAAGGATGGAGTTGAAATAAAACATATAAATTGCTCAGATTATTCACTGACAGATACCATGTAATCAATGAATATTAGTTTGTATTTCATTTTACCTTTCTCCTAAGAAATAAACCTCCCCCAGAGCAAATTAACTTGGCTACCATCATTAACAAAAGTAGATAACTAAATGCTATAGTTTTCAGTTTTTTCATATATATTTATTTTATTACACATGCATAAAACAAACTAAATACAGCAAGGAGAATCATATGATAATCATGAGTTCTATAAATGTTACATTCATAGTGATTTGGACCTTTCCTGTCTTGTTGGGTCTAAATTTCTGAATGATATTTGATATATATCCTATCTCATCTCTATCAACTTAACTCCTTTATCTTGATCTAAAAAGATCTTATCCTCTAATCAACTAAACTTGATTGTCATACTAAACTATCTGTTCTTCAACATCCCTCAGAGACTAGAGAAGGAGTAAGACTTAAATTCCTGAGTGAACAAGAGGTGCCGGTTAGCAGCTTCCAAAATGAGCAAAATGACTTAGAGAGTTTACTGCCTGAATAGTCACCCAACACTCTCTACAATGTTGGAGCCTCATCTTCGGCCATCAAATACCTGTCAGATTCTAGTACAAGAATATAAATCATAAGTCTAACAGATACATAAGACTCTATAGATATGAGGTAAAACAGTTAAATAAGGTCTTCAAAAGCTTCAGAAACATACAGAATATGGCATTTAAAGTTGCTTTTATTATCCTGAAGTTTCTTTGACAACAAGACAAGTTAACTCCTGACAATACCCAGGTGACCTCAAAGAAGATGATGAGCATCAAAAACCCTCCTTATGGAGATGGCTTCAAATGTGGCAAAGTAGCCACTCAGCAAAATGTCCTCCTTCCTGCCACAAATGAAATTCTGCGTAAAATGGGCAGCTTAGATGCAGGCAGAGTCAATGGCTGAACTCTGCCAAGACAGGGTAAGCAAGTCCTCAATAGTTCCTTCCTTGTTAATAACTCTGGAAGATAAATTGGGCCTAAAGGCAGAAGATGAGGCTCCAACATTATAGTTTTTAGTTTTATGAAAATGAGTTCCATTTACTTAATTACTGAGGCACTTTTAGTTATATCTACATACAGGAATTCAAGTCTGTATCATGTGGAATCAGATTATTGTTAATAGTTTGAGATGATAATGTTATATATTGCATCTGGGTTATGTTTTAACTTTATGTTTCACATATTTATACACAGGTAAAATAGCTACCCCAAATATAACTGTATATGAAAAGCAAAGAACTATTGTAATACCACTTCATCTCAGTAGCTTTTACATTTTGAACTAGTTGGAAAAATAAAATATGTACTGAGAAGCAATAAAAATGTCATCATCAGTGCGATGAAGTTACTTCCAGTGACTCCTTTAACTTATGGGCAAAGTTCTCTAACTATGACTGTTTGTATCCTCAATGTGTCAATACATTAAATTGACAAGTAGTGTATTTCAGTTTACACTTTGTCCTGTCATGTATCTTATGGGATACAGTATTGACCAAGATGAGCATGATTCTGGGCCTTGAAGGAAGTTGGAAAAATAAATAAGTACATGTGACAAATATGAACTTACAGAACACTACAAAAGAACCAAGGGGAGTCAAGTAAGGCAGTATAGAGTGGTACAACATAGGAATGGTAAGGACACCTTACTTCAAAAATAGAATTTAAAAGGTGAATTTTTAAGGGGCAGCAGACATACTTAGGCAAATAAGTAATATGAGTATTTCAGACAGAAGAGACACTGAAAAGATGCATTGGAGACAAAATGATGCCTGGCAGATCCTAAGCAATGCTAGGCTGTCTGAAGTATCAAATTAGCATTAGAAGTTGTTGAGCTCAATAGAAATTATTAGAAGCACATGACAAAGGATTAGGCAGGTAATAGAATGAAAGTAAAATTGTGTATTTTTTAAGGTATGGTATGAGAATCAGTCATGCTTAAGTGGAAAGTATGGTGGTTAATACTGATTGTTAACTTGGCAGGATTTATAATCACCCAAGGAAACAAGACTCCAAGCATAACTGTGAGAGATTATTTGAATTACCTTAACTTCTGGTTGTAACTATGAATGATCTTCTAGATTATTTTACTTGAGGTGGAAACCTCAGCATAAAATGGGTGCTACCCATCCATGGGCTGGAGTCCTGGACTGAATATAAAGGAAAAAGTAGACTGAGGGCCAGGATTCACATACCTCTGTTTCT
Source organism: Acomys percivali (assembly GCA_907169655.1). Taxonomy (NCBI): domain Eukaryota; kingdom Metazoa; phylum Chordata; class Mammalia; order Rodentia; family Muridae; genus Acomys; species Acomys percivali. The sequence continues at coordinate 35,657,872 of OU015760.1, forward strand.
CAGCCAAAGATGCCTTTTGTGTAGCTATCTTGAGGGGTTGTTTTTTACCACGTCCTCTTATCTTTTCCTTTTTACAGAGCCTTACTATGTAGACTTGAATTGGCCTTGAACTGGCAGTACTCCTGCTTCAGCCTCTCAAATATTTGGACTATAATTGTCACCAGTAGGCCTGGATTCATTTCACTTTTATCACTATCCAGATGTATGTGTTAATACCATTATATCAATATGTAAATTAATCTCCTACTCTCTCTTCTTAGTGTTCTATATAGTATACTATACAATCCTTTCAAATGACACAATTGATTTTAGAACAATTTAAAACACTCCATTCCTAAAATCTATACCTTATAGGATCTCAGCCTAAAATGATTCTTAGGTCATAAAATTCTCCCTCCATGGTTGACATGATAAATTAGGTAGTTTTCATCATTTTGATTTTTTTCTTTATAAAAGAACCTACTCTCTCTTTTTATCATGTTTTTTTTATTTAAGTAATTTATTCAGATTACATCTCAACTGTAATCCCCTCATTTGTATCTTCCCATTCCTTACTCCCTCTCTCGTTCACTCTATTCCCCTCCCCTAGATCTGTGACAGAAGGAGACTTCTGGCCCCGCCATATGACCACAGCCTATCAGGTCTCATCCTTGTAGCCTGCTTCCCCTTCCTCTGAGTGCCACCAGGGCTCCCCAGCAAGGGGTAGTGGTAAAATAGGGGGCACGAGAGTTCATGTCAGAGTCATTACCCACTCTCCACACCACTGTGGAGAATGTATTGTCCATTGGCTAGATCTGAATAGGGGTTCTAGGTTTACTGCATGCATTGTCCGTGGTTGACACAGTAATTTGTACAGAACCTCCTGGGTCCAGACCCACCAGCCTTGATGGTGTTCTTATAGGTTTCTAGGATCCTCTGGATCCTTTTATTTCCCCATTATCTCATACTTCTCCAACCTAGAATCCCAATAGGAAGTCCCAGCATCTATCCCAATCTTCTGCTAAGTGAAGACTTTCAGGGGACATCCATGTTGGGCTAGTGTCAAATTATAAATGAGTGCATACCATGTCTATCTTTCTGGGTCTGGGTTAACTCACTCAGGATTATCATTTCTAGTTCCATCCATTTGCCTGCAAATTTCAAGATTTCCTTGTTTTTAGGAGCTGAGTAATATTCCATAGTGTAAATATCCCACAGTTTCTTTATCCATTCTTCTACTGAGGGACATCTAGGTTGTTTCCATGATCTGGCTATTATGAATAAGGCTGCTATGAACATGGTTGAGCAAATTTTCTTGTTGTGTGCTGGAGCATCTTCTGGGTATATTCCAAGGAGTGGAATACCTGGGTCTTGAGGTAGCCCTATTCCCAGTTTTCTGAGAAAGCACCAGACTAATTTCCAAAGTGGTCATACAAATTTGCACTCTCACAAGCAATGAAAGTGTTCCCCTTTCTCCACATCCTTGCCAGCATGTTCTGTTACTTGAGTTTTTGGTCTTCATCATTCTGATGGGTGTAAGATGCAGTCTCAGAGTTCTTTTGATTTGCATTTCTCTGATGACAGAGGACGTTGAAAATTTCTTTAAGTGTTTCTTGGACATTTTATATTCCTCTGTTGAGAATTCTGTTTATTTCTGAGCCACATTTCTTAATCAGGTTATTTGGTTTGGTAGTGTTTAATTAATTTCTTGAGCTCTTTATATATTTTATACATTAGTCCTTTGGTGAGGATCTTTTCGCAGTCTGTAACTTGTTGCCTTGTTCTGTTGACAGTGTCTTCTGCCTTACAGAAGCTTCTCAGCCTCATGAGGTCCCATTTATTAATTGTTGACCTTAGAGCCTGGGCTGTTGGTGTTCTGTTCAGGAAGTGGTCTCCTGTGCAAGTAATTTCCAATCTCTGTCCTACTTTTTCTTCTAAAAGACTTAGTGTCTCTGATTTTATGTTGAGATCTCTAACACTTCAACTTGAGTTTTGTGCATGGTGATAATTATGCACCTGCTTGCATTTTCTACATGTAGACATCCAGTTAGACCAGCACCATTTGTTGAAGATGCTATCCTTTTTCTATTTAATAGATTTGGCTTCTTGTAAAAATCAAGTGATCATATGTGTGTGGATTCATTTCTGGGTCTTCAATTTGATTCCATTGATCAACCAGCCTATTGCTGTGCCAGTACCATGCTGTTTTAATTACTATTGCTCTATACTACAGTTGTGATCAGATCTAGAGACTCCTCTGGAGGATCTTTTACTGTCCAGGATTATTTTAGCTATTCTGGGTTTTTTGTTTTTCCGTTAAAGTTGAGAATGGATATCTCAATGTCTTTAAAAAATTGTGTAGGTATTTTGATAGGGATTGCATTGAATCTGTAAATTGCTTTTGGTAAGATGGACACTTTTACTTTTTTTCTTTTATATATATTTTTATTAATTTATTCATATTACATCTCAATTGTTATCCCATCCCTTGTATCCTCCCATTCCTCCTTCCTCCTGAAGGTACATCTTTTTATTATTAATTTATTCTTGTTACATCTCAATGGTTATCCCATCCCCTGTATCCTCCCATTCTTCCCTCCCTCCCATTTTGCCCTTACTCCCTTCCCTATGATTGTTCCTGAGGGGGATTACCTCCCCCTGTATATGCTCATAGGGTATCAAGTCTCTTCTTAGTAACTTGCTGTCCTTCCTCTGAGTGCCACCAGGTCTCCCCCTCCAGGGGACATGGTCAAATGTGAGGCACCAGAAGATGCTCCAGCACACAACAAGAAAATTTGCTCAACCATGTTCATAGCAGCCTTATTCATAATAGCCAGATCATGGAAAGAGCTTAAATGTCCCTCAGTTGAAGAATGGATAAAGAAACTCTGATACATATACACTATGGAATACTACTCAGCTATTAAAAACAAGGAATTCCCGAAATTTCTGGATAAATGGATAGAGCTGGAAATGATCATAATGAGTGAGTTAACCCAGAAGCAGAAAGACTCAAATGGTATATAGTCACTTACATCTGCATACTAGCCCAATGGGCATGTCCCATGAAAGCCTTTACTTACCAGGAGACTGGGACAGAGGGAAGGACATCCTATTGGGACTCTAGATGAGAGAAGCATGGGAGAATAGCAAAGTAGAAGGATCCAGAGGGTCCTAGAAACCTACAAGTAGAACATTATGATAGGCAGATTTGGCCATGGGGTCCTGCTCAAACTAAGGCACCAGCCAAGGACAATACAGGTGGTAAACCTTAAACCCCTACCCAGATCTAGCCAATGGTCAGAACAGTCTCCACACTTGAGTGGAGAGTGGGATATGACTTTCTCACTTTTACTTTTTTAATTCTCCCAATCCATGAGCAAGGGAGATTTTTCCATCTTCTGATGTTATCTTCAATCTACTTCAAAGATTTGAAGTTTTTTTTCAAACGAGTGTTTTACTTGCTTGGTTAGAGTTATTGCTAGATACTTTATATTACTTGTGGCTATCATGTAGGGTCTAGCTTCCCTAATTTCTTTCTCAGCATGATTGTCATTTGTATACAGGAAGGCTACTTACTTTTTTGAGTTAATTTTGTATCCAGCCATTTTTCTGAAGTGGTTTATCAGCTGTAGGAATTCTCTGGTGGAATTTTGGTGGTCACTTATGTACACTATCATATCATCTGCAAATAAGGATAATTTGACTTTCTACTTTCTCATTTGGATCCACTTGATCTCCTTTTGTTGTCTTATTGCTCTAGCTAGAACTTCAAAAACTATACTGAAGAGACAGGGAGAAAGTGGGCAGCCTTGTCTGGTCCTTGATTTTAGAGGAGTTTCCTTGAGTTACTCACCATTTAATTTGATATTGTCTATTGGCTTGATGTATATAGCTTTTATTATATTGAGGTATGTGCCTTATATACCTAGTCTCTCCAAAACTTTAAACATTAATGGGTGTTGGATTTTGTCAAATTCATTGTCAGCATCTAAAGAGATCATCATGTTTTGTTTCTTTCAGTTTGTTTATATGGTAGATTACATTAATATATTTCCATATATTGAACCATCCCTGCATGCCTAGTTTGAAGCCTGCTTGTTCATAGTGAATGATATCTTTGATGTGTTCTTCGATTTGCTTTGCAAGTATTTTATTGAGCATTTTTGCATCAATGTTCATAAGAGAATTTGGTCTGAAATTCTCTTTCTTTTTTCGGTCTTTGTGAGGTTTAAGTATCAAAGTGACAGTGGTCTCATAGAATAAGTTTACTTATGTTACATCCAATTCTATTTTCTGGAATAGCTTGACTAATATCAGTATTAGCTCTCTTTGAAGGTCTGGTTGAATTCTAAAATGAAACCTACTGGCCTGGGTTTTTTTTTTTATTGAGAGACTTAAATGACTGCTTCTATTTCTGTAAGAGAAATAGGAATATTTGATTTGTTTATCAAATCTGGATTCAAATTTGGCAAGTGGAATTTATAAAGAAAATTGTTCATTTCCCTTGGATTTTCAAAGTTTGTGGCATATAATCCTTTGAAATAGGACCTGAAGATTCTTTGTATTTCTTCAGTGTCTGTTGTTATGTCTGCCTTTCCATTTCTGATTTCGCTGAGCTTCATAGTGTCTCTCTGCCTTTTAGTTACTTTGGCTAATGGTTTTCTATCTTGTTGATTTTCTCAAAGAATCAGCTCCTTGTTTTGTTGATTCTTTGAATTGTTCCCTTTGCTTCTAAGGTATTGTATTCAGCCCTGAGTTTAATTATTTCAGGCCATCTACTCCTCTTGGGTGTTTCTGCTTCTTTTTTTCCCTAGGGCTTCCAGATGTATCATTACATTGCATATATGAGATGTTTCCAATTTTTTATAAATGCACTTAGTGCTGTAAATTTTCCTCTCAGCATTGCTTTCAGCGTGTCCCATAAATTTGGGGATGGTGCACCTTCATTTCATTGAATTTTAAGAAGTCCTTAATTTCTTTCTTTATTTCTTCTCTGACCCAGTTGTCATTATGTAGAGAATTGTTTTGTTTCCATGTGTGTGGGGGCTTTTTGTTATTTCTGTTGTTGTTGAAGTCCAGCTTTAGTCCATGGTGATCTGATAGGATACAAGGTATTATTTCAATCTTCTTGTATCTGTTGAGACTTGCCATGTGACCTAATATATGATCAGTTTTGGAGAAGGTTCCATGACGTGCTGAGAAGAAGGAATAATCTTTTTTGTTTGGATAAAAAGTTATGTAAATACCTGTTAGATCCATTTGATTCATGACATCTGTTAGTTACATTATTTCTCAGTGAAAGTTGGGTGTTGGCATCTCCCACAATTAATATGTGGGGTTGATGTGTGTTTTAATCTTTGTTAATATTTCTTTTAAAAATATGGGTGCCCTAGTATTGGGGACACGTGTTCAGAGTTGTGAAGTTATCTTGGTTGATTTTGACTTTGATGAGTATGAAGTGCCCTTCTTCATCCCTTTTGAATAATTTTGGTTGAAAGTCTATTTTATTATATATTAAAATGGTTACTCCAGCGTGCTCCTTGTGACCATTTGCTTGGAATATTTTTTCCAGCCTTTTACACTGAGGTAATGTCTATCCTTATGGCTGATGTGTGTTTCTTGAATGAATAAGAGTATTTGGTCTTGTTTATGCATCCATTCAGTTAGTCTGTGTCTTTTTATTGGAGAATTGAGACTATTGATATTGAGAGATATTAATGAGCAGTGACTGTTAAGTCCCTTGATTTTGATGTTGGTTACAGAATAGTGGTTATGTTGTACAACACTGAAGTTATGTACTTCCTGTGTTATTTTGGTTGTAGTTTATCACTTTGTATTGGAGTTTTCCTTCTAGTAACTTCTGTGGGGCCGGATTTGTGAGTTGGTACTGTTTGAATTCGTTTTTGTCATGGGATATCTTGTTTTCTCCATCAATGGTTATTGAAATTTTAACTGCTTATTGTAGTATGGACTGGCATCTCTGATCTCTTAGGTTTTGCAGGACCTTGGACCAGGCCCTTCTGGCTTTTATAGTCTCTGCTGAGAAGCCAAGTGTAATTCTGATAGGTTTGTCATTATGTTACTTGGCCTTTTTCCCTGGCCGCTTTTAATATTTTTTGTCTTTGTTCTGTACATTTTGTGTTTTATTATGTAGCAGGAGGATTTTCTTTTCTGGTCTATTCTATTTGGTGTTTTTAGGCCTCTTGTATGTTTATATGCATCTCCTTCTTTAAATTGAGGAAATTTTCTTCTATGATTTTGTTGAAAATATTTTCTGGGTCTTGGAGCCAGGCATCTTCTCTTTCCTTAATTCCTATTATCCTCAGTTTTCATCTTTTATGGTGTCCTTGATTTCTTGGATGTTTTCTGTCATGAATTTTTAAGATTTAACATTTTCTTTCATGGCTGCTAACAAGTTCTTCAATTGTATCTTCTACTCCAGGGATTATTTCCCCCATCTCTTAAATTCTGTTAGAGAAGCTTACCTCTGTATTCCCTGCATTCTTCTCTAAGTTCTCTCATTTCCAGCTTTCTTCTGTCTGTGCTTTTATCATTGTTTCCATTTTCATCTTCAGATCTTGAACTGTTTTCTTGATTTCCTTCATAATATTGTTTATATTTTCCTGAATTTCTTCCACTGATTTCTTCATTTCCTCCCTGTAGGCCTCGTTAATGCCCTCAATCTTTTTGGCTACATCTTCCTGCATTTGTTTATGAATTTTATTTGTTTCCTCCATTATTATCTTCATTATTAAAGATTTGAAGTCATTTTCTTTTTATTCAGATATGTTTGAGTTTCCAGGGTTGAATTCTTTGGGATAGCTGGGTTCTGTAGATGCAATATTCTTTTGGTTTTTCTTGTTTCTATTTTTATGCTGACCTTTATTCATCTTGCTCTCTCTGACATTGGGAGGTAGTCTCTGGTGTCCACTGGTCGTTGAGAGTAGTTCATGGGTGAGTGTCTATAGGTGAAGAACCTCACCTGTGAGGATCAGGGAACCCTTCCCTGGATCAGGCAGGTGACCTAGTTTCAGCTCCAGATGACTTTACTCCACACCCTGGGATCCCCACTGGTTCATCAGAGGTGGGTGATGGTGCTCTATAGCCCAAGGATCAGTATGAGGTAGTGTAGGTACAGCCAGTTATCCTGCCTTTGGCTGAGCTTTGAAAACCCTGCCCTCTTGCACTGGGGCTTTGGACACCTAGCTTCAATCCACCCTAGAGTGCTGGAACCCCTACTGTCTTGTGGCTGTTGGCTAGGTAGAAGGCCATGGTGCCTGAGTTCAGTCCCACCTGAGAGAGCAGATACCACCCTCTGACTTGTGGCTGCTGCCTAGGCTTCCACTGAATCCCATCAGGCTTGTTCTGTCCTGACTCAGAGTGCAGGAAAGGCCCCCTGGGTTGTGGCAGCTGTCTAGGTTTCTACCCTATCCTTTCAGACCACACTGCTTTAAATCAGTCAAGCCAAGAGTGCAATTCCGGAGATGTATCTGGAGAACGTGTCCACAGCTGCCTGGGCCCCTGTATGGGCCCTGGGTGCTTCCGTGGACTGGCAGGATTATCTGAGATCAGATTTATCCATGTTCCACACTCTTTGCTCCCCCTGGGCCAGCAGACACTGAGACTGTTTCTCAGTCAGAGAGGGAGAGAGAAAGAGTGGAGGTATACACCAGGCATGCCATGATAGGCTGGGCTGAGCTTTTGATACTATGCCTGCATGATCCACGGCCTCTGGGGCTTTCTGTAGACTGGTGGGGTGGTTTGAGGTCAGATCCACCCATTTGCTTGGGTTCTCCCCAGTCCAGCAGATTCAGACTTTTGTGCTTCACCACCCACAATTCAGTTCCATATACCAAGTACATGATATAGAGCACGGCTAAAGCTCATGGGTAGGTATGGGCCCAGACTCTGGGGACTGGGCACTTGTCTTCCCTGGGCCAGTTTGATGATCAAAGGCTGGACCTACATGTGCTCTGCACCATGTGGACCCCTCTCACCTAGGGCTTTCCAGGTCTTGCAGACTATAGCTCCATGCCTAGTCCTAGTCTTGCAGATCAGATACCCTGTGTGTTCGGCACCACCATTTTGGATCTCCTCTACTCTCTATTACAACAAGTATTTATTAATATGATCCTATGCTTGAGACTTACTAGCCTTGATTTTTTCACCATATTTCAGTCGTTGTCAAGGCTAACCTCAAACATTATATTCAGAGAAGACATTCCTAACCTGCCATACAAGAATTCCTCAGAGTTTTCTTCCACATTATGTTTGTCTTTTTAAATTTAACTTTGAGACTGTCTCATGTTATATTCTTCCTCCATTTCAACTGTGGGCTTCTTGAGGATACAATGTTTTTCCCCTTTTCTCCATGCTTAATTGATAAATGAAAATTTTATATGTCCAGGGTATGCAATGTGATTGTTTTATACAGGTAGACATTGTGAAATTTTAGCACAACAAAAAGAATTAGGAGATTTGTTGCTTCAGATCGTTATCTGCCTGTATAAGGAGCATGAGCACAGTATATAGTCCCATAATAAATTTTAAATACACTATGGAATAATAGTTACTGTAATCATTGTGCTGCACAGTAAATCTCTTAAAGTTACTCATTTTATAACTGAATGTTCATCCACATTGTCTTATCAGTCCTGATTTTGCTTATTGGATCCTTATTAACTGAAAATGAAAAAGTATACCAGGACAAGACAATCTGTTATAAACTACGGAGAGCTATTTTATCGAAGATGATTTCAGGCATGACTCTGCACCGGCATTCTTGTGGTAGGAATGAGGATTAGAAGGCAATAGAATGGGAAAGTTCAGAATGACTACTAATATTCAAGAGGAGGTATACAAAACACTGAAAATAAAATGTAGTTAATTGATTTCTTATTCCAGAGACTAAACTAGCTAGAGCAGCTAAGACAAAGGAAGGGATTTTAAAGTTTATGTTGAAATCTCTTTAACGAATTAAGGACTAGTTTTTAATAGAGCCTACCTAATTTATAACAGATCTTACTATGAGTTTTTATTTGACTTTTCAAATATTATTGTTGCTACCATTTTGTAACGAGTTATAAAATTTTTTTTTGTTTATTTTCTTTATCGTGATAAAAAAAAAACTCTCTGAGATTGTTATATTTGCCACTGGATCCCCAGTATCAAGAATGTGAGATCAGGCATGCTCCAAGAAAGTATAATCTAAAATGACACTCAGCCCAGTGATAAAAGTATTCGCTGTGTGATACTATTAACTTTTTGCTATATTCTCTATGCAATCTGTGTCATTTTGTCAACTTTAGGTTTTTAACCTTATTCCTTTCCCTATCTGTTGTGTATTCATCTATCTCATTCTTAGCTCTCTTTTCTTTATAGCCCTATTTTCCTTTCTATTGCAAATTGTATTCAAATCAAAACTGAATTTACTCTTCATGCATTTTGATGTCAAGAATTAACATAGTAACTCCATGTGGTAAACATTGAACCATTTGCCTAGTTCATTGTTTGCTTTGAGACGGAAAGACAAATTCTGTTTTTTATGTACTAGGTAAAATTTTGCTTACAGAAAGGCAAATCAGGTACAACAAAAAGTGTCTGAGTACTATTCACAGAGCCTTTATATCTAAACTCAAAAGTACAACAGTTTTTTTAGAGGAAGGGAAATTTTAAATCATTTTTATCATTAAACTCAATCTTTGAGCTTTGGATGTCAGAACCATAAAAGTCTTTCCAGTGTATTATCACTCTTGCTTATTTCTACGTGTTAGAGAAGATAAAAGATAATATTTGAGTATAAAAGATAGAGAAGTAGTAGAAAATTCACTTAAAATATTTCTTAGGCACTGGCCACATGATGTCTATCTTCAGTTCTCCTCACTATAGTCTTTGTTTGCTTGAAACAAATTGGTCACTTCCAATTCTTTCCAGAGAAAAGTCCTTTCAACTCTATTTTTTCATTGAAACACGTTCCTTGTCTCCTTTGATTTGTTATCAGTCTTTTATTCCTTATGTCTTTTGTCATCCAGTATGTCAGAAAGTATTTGCCACCTCAAATCCCTTAATATATTTGTCTACCAGCATCTATTTTCCTGTCACATTCATTCTTAAGAAACCTGCTGATTTTTAGACTTTCCAGACTGGCTACCATCTTTTATAATTTGTTTCTTGAGTTTACACTGTGAATATGCTATATCACTTCATTTATTTTCTATGTGTATCTTATGATAAATTCTTGGTATAATGAAATGGCAGAGTTTTGGTTTGTTTGTTTGTGTTTTGAAATTAAATCAGTATTTGAGAAAGAATTTATATTAAATTGCTATACTGTTGTGGTTCTGTAATCTTGCTCCAAGTTCTCTTAATAGTATTCTTCAAACACTGTTCACGGTCCTACTATTTGCATTTTCTGTTAGCTTACTTTCTGGGTTTCTTTTATATTGCATATACTCAGCTGAAATTTTTTGCACTTGCTTCTATTCTCACTTAGTAGATCATTTTTCTTGGTAATCCCTCTAAGTGTTAGTATCACTTAAGGACTTAACTACTATTTTCCATATCCTTTTGTTACCATTGTACTGTCTGTATGATCAGTGATCAAAGTGTATTAATCATAAATTTTTCTTTAGATTTGTATTATTATAAAAATACCACAGAAAAATTACAGTGTTAAATCATTTAAATATCAGCTCAGTGCATTAAAGCATCTAAGATAGGGCTACAAAATCTGGGCTAGTGATCATTGGTGTGTCAGATTTCTTTCTTTTTTAAAGATGTATTTATTATTCATATAGTATTCTGTCTGCATGTGTGCCTTCATGTCAGAAGAGGGCACCAGAACTCATTTATAGATGGCTATGAACTACCATGTATTTACTGGGAATTGAAATCAGGACTTTTGGAAGAGCAGCCAATGCTCTTAACCTCTGAGCCATCTCTCCAGCACCACTGTATCAGACTTCAATATTCAACTCAAAGTCAAAACTTTATTTGCCGACCTACTGTTACACAGTTGTCCCACATTGTTTTTTAACTTTACTACTATTTACTAGAGTTCTCATTTTGATGGAGTACGCTATCTAGCAAATTAACCAGTGGTAATTTAAAATAAATTAATAAATAATACACTTCATGGACATCTACCACTCTGATCAATCTTATAAGCAAAATGACCTTAATCACTTCTCGGCCTTTTGGCTAAGATCAAGTGTAGCATCTGTTCTTATCAGTTTGATATCTAATACATCCTTTATCCCAGGACAATATATTAAGTGGATTTTTGGAGCTAGGAGTGGAATAGGAGCTTGATCTGTCCACTCCATGCATCGACCTGGTATTGCAGTACCTCCAGGAATGGTGCACACACACACATACAAAAAAAAAAAAAAAGACCTTGGAATCTTTTATATTATTTGTAAAACTATTTTGATTCTATTATTACTTCAAGCATTATCTTTTATACAGCCACTTCATTAGTTATACAGCCTCTGAGAATAACATTTTAATATACAGTTATATTACATTTTTCCTATGTGGAAAAAATATTAAATTTCTTGTCATAGTATGCAAAATAATTTGCAGATTGCTATCTGAGAGGTATTCTAGGGTTTTTTCTGTACTTCCACCTTAATCTTAATAAATCAAATAATACTAAATAATACTGAATTATCTGTAGAAAACAACTGCTTTATTTATATTTGAATATATACTTTTCCCTGTGCTAGATACTCATTTGTCACCACTGATATCTTGAATTAAAATATTATGTTGCCCAATTCCTCAGGAAAGTGTAACTATGTTTTCTATGATATATAGTCATCATAAGTTTTCTTCTATGTAAACTTTGACTGCCTTACAAGTGGCCGTTTGGTATGGCACAAATGCCAGAGTTAATGAGGCAACATGGTTTCTTATTTGACAGAACTTCTTATATCAAGAATATAGTAAGACATTTACCTTGTCCAAAGAAGTTTATTACAAGTTAAGTGTGAATGTATAAACACAGCACACACGTATTTTGTGTGTGTGTATATATATATATATATATATATATATATATATATATATATATTACTGTATTATTAATTACATATATTTCATCCACCAAAAGTTATTAGGGTAAAACTATGTTCTCCACTTTGACAGTTCTGAAAGGTGATGGGACCATTAAAATGTGGTACCTAGTAATGGAGTAACAGAGTCATTGCCCTTGTGAAGGAGTTTGTGCTGGACTCAACAGGTGCAGTGGTCTCAAAAACGTGGATGCATTATTTTCTGTTTGTTTGTTTAGTTGGTTTAGTTTGATTTGTTTCTGGGGTAGAGTTTCTTCTATAGCTCAGACCACTGACTGCTGTGTATGTGGAAATGACCTTGAATTTATGATCCTTCTCCATCCATATCCAAAGTTCTAGGACTACAGTCTCTCATTGTGCCCAGTTTTACTCAGCACTGGAAAATGAACCTAGTGCTACCTGTATACTATACAAGAACTCTAGTAACTACATCTACAGCCTAAGTAAGTTCTTGAAAGGGCAGAAAGTTATGGAAGACCAAATATATATATATATATATATATATATATATATATATATATATATAT
>OU015760.1:35679099-35753436 GCA_907169655.1 Acomys percivali
GAGAGAGAGAGAGAGAGAGAGAGAGAGAGAGAGAGAGAGAGAGAGAGAGAGAGACAGACAGACAGACAGACAGACAGAGACAGAGAAAGAGACAGAGAGAAGCAGAGACAGAGAGACAGAGACAGAGACAGAGAGAGAGGAGTCATAGCTAGAAGCTAGAATCTACCAGCAATTATTATTGTGGAATGTCCAATGAAGTACAGTAGAGGATTTCAGTGGAGCCTCACAGAACTTTCTACAGAGAGCTATTGGAAAATTACGATTGCTTCACAGAGGATTTCAGAGAGATAAAAAGTAATACTAAACAACAACAACAACAAATAAGTCATTTTCCATTGGGCATTACTATAGCAGAACAATTGTGATGCATATGATGTTGTTTGTTACTGTATTCAAAGATTTCTTTTAAATCTTTCTTATCCAAAATAGAGAGGCAATATCTCCACTTTTCTCATACACAAATCTTTGAAGTTAAATATGTGACATAAAGTTTACCATTTGAGGATTGAGGAGATGGCTCAGAAGTTAAGAGTGTGTGGTGCTCTTGCAGAGGATCCAAGTTCAATACCCACCACCCAAATTGGATCATTCACCAGGTTCTTCAACTTCATCGCCAAAGGCTCTTACACCTTTATCTGGCCTCTGTAGACATACACACATGCAAAGATGCATATACCAACACACAGAAACACTTACCTACATATTTAAGAATAAAATAAATCTTTAATATTTGCCATCTTAATATTCTTAAGTATACAGGACAATGCTCAGAACTGTATCTACCCTCTTACATAACATATCTCTCAATAATTCATTATGTACCCATGTTGTATAATATCAATATACTCCTTAAAAGTTTAATAATATCCCATTACATATACATATAATATATTACTCCATACATATCTCACATAATTTATTTCATTTAAACTTCAGCAGACACTTAAATATCTCAATTCTAGGTTATCATAAAAAATGTTACAATTAATGTGTGTGCAATGACCTATTTTCAGTTTTTTTTGAATATATTAGGAATTTCTATCTCACATATTAGTTTTGAATTTAATGTTTTGAGAAAACAGCAATACTACATGCAGATTTAGCATTTCCACATACTCATCAACTACAGTTATTTTATATTTTAATTCATATTTTATTGTAGATTTGGGGTCCATGCCAGAATGACATAGTAAGGAATCAGAACAGAAAATAGCATCATTTTTAAATTGTTCAAAGTTCATTTTAAATACCATTATTAATTTAGTCCTAAATAGTCTACATTTTTAGACTATGTACTATTGTTTTATTTGTATTACAGTTAATGATTTCCCTCTTCATTCTTTCTTATGGAATCCTACACCAAAACTATGGTACAAATCTTGATATACATACATTTACAGAAATAGATATTTATTATACTTAAGTACTGTGCTTGGTACATCGTCATTCTAATCCATGCAACAACAACAAAAAATGTTTGTTGAGACCTTATTATATATCAGGCATTGCGGGTTTTGTTAAAAGTAACTCTACTGTTTACATGAAGTAGCTCATTTTCTTATATTCTGCATGTGGAATCTGGGGACCTGACACTTGTTAGGAGATCTTATTTAAGGTATAACTGCATGAAAGTGTTTGCAATTATGTTATTAATTCTCACAGTTAAAATGTAGCTTTCTCGAGCAAATACAAGCCTCATTTACCCAGAATTTTTAGTTAAAAATCATTTTTGTCATGCAGAATGACAGAAATTTAATTTAGAGGTTAGACTAGGTCTTGTTACATTTCCTCTAATGAGTTATGCACACATTATTTAATTAAGCCAAATGGTCACATAGATTTTTATTCTCCTACCACTTGGGGATTTTATTATCATCTTGCATCAATATGTCTGGCATTACTTAGCTTTTTTCCTTTCCTCTTCTGTACTGGATATTGTGGTTATTTGCTTTGATTATACTAATAGCATTCTGTGATGGTTACTGAAATTGTTTTCTTCAAGTATTCCATTTTGGAGAAGAAATTAAAATTACTGTATGAATCTTCCACTTCATGTATTTATAGACATTTTCTTTTCTTTTGATAAAGCATTGGTTTCTAATTTCTGTACAGACTACAGTTACAGAAAAAATTGAAGTTCTTTCTCACTTACATGAAATGCATTTTTCTTGGACTCCAGAAATTATTTTTAATTTTGATATTCACTATTCTTGAATCATTATCTATTTCAATATGCCAATTGACATCCTATTAAATATCCAGAAAGAAAATATTTCAGTGTTCCTTCTTGCTATTCAATGGCAGTAACAATATGTCCTATGTCATTTAGTGTTAAACAGAAGCACATTAATTTTTAAAATTTATTTATCTAATTTGTGTGGTGAAGTAGAGTGGGCTGGGATGTGGGTGTACACATACCATAGCATATATGTGCATGTCCGATGAAACTTGTGAGAACTGGCTGTCTACTTCCACCATGTGGGTTTCAGATTCTCAGTCATATTATGAAGTACCATTACCCACTAAGCCATCTCTTCAGATCACCAATGCCATTTGACCATGTGTATTAATGCCACAGTTTGTTGACATAGAATAGTGAAATCATAGCACTTTGCACATATACCTTACATAGCAATTAGTATATGTTCAATCACATGAGTAATTACTAAATGGAAAATTGGAGGAAATACAGTCATAAAAATACTACATATACAAAGTGTTTTTCTTATATTTTTATCATCCTTAGAGATATGTGAATTATGGAAAAATTGCATGTGACTGCTTCTCTCTGTGTGTGTCTCTCTCTGTCTCTCTGTCACTCTCTCTCTCTGTGTATATGTACATTTTGTGTGTGTGTGTTTGTGTGTGTGTGTGTGTGTGTGTGTGTGTTTAAGGCTTAGTATACCTTTTAAAGCTCTAAGCAAAACTCATATTCTGATACCCTAAAATCAATAAAAATTTTAGACTAGAGAAATTTTCTTCAAATACTTTTGAAAAAATAAGACTTCTTACTTAGAGTCAACACCTTTTAATTAACAAAGCAAAGTTGTAGTTTGCAATATTATATTGCACCTACTGTTATTTCTCTTGTTCAATGTAAATTCATTTTAGCTATTTTAAACTTGTCAATTTTTAAACTATGAAACAAAAGCCTCAGGTTTTAGTAGAATCATTTTCATTTTATAATAAGATGCATAAGTACAGTATAATTATTATTAGTAGAACTAATTAAATGCATAACCTTTTGCATATGCATACTCACATGTGTATATATATTATATATCTGTAGGTTAATAAGATACATTGTAATATTTGTGTTTCTAGGAGAAAGTAATAGAACAGGAAAGATATCAGCATATCTCTCTAGAGCAGTAAATGTCAACCTTCTTAATGCTGTGACACTTTAAAACAGTTCCGCATATTGTGGTGACCCCCAACTATGAAATTATCTTTTATGCTTCTATATAACTGTAATTTTGCTACTTTTATGAATCATAATGTAAATATCTGTTTTCTAATGGTCTTAGGTGACCTCTGTGAAAGGGTCATTTGACCCCCACAAAAGGGATCAGAACTCAAAAATTGAGAACTGCTTGTTTAGGGTATTATATGTGGCATAGAGAAGATGTGCATACCAGCTAGGGAAAACTCATTTCCCATACTCTTTAAGAAGAATAAGGATCATCCAAAAATACTATTAGGAATTTTGTGCAGTAGTTACTGTACTCTAACTTCTTATCTCCTTGACATTACATGTGCAAGTACTCTCAAGAAAGTCTCTATTATTTATAATATGGGACTAACAGCAAACCTGACTAAGAATAACTGTGCCTACCCTTGCGAGACAGAAATCTGCTCTTCAGACAGTAAGATGACTTGCCCCACCTCCCAAGCATATCTTCTCACCCTACACTTTACTCATTGAAGTGATTTAAATGATTTAGCAAGGTGAAAGTGGGATAAAGAACTTTATGCTTTTTCAAATTAAAATCATATAGAAAAGCTGATTGTGGCTATGTGTGCATGTAACCTCAGCATTCCAGAGGTCTGTGTGTATATATTGAACAGCTATGCTGACCACCAAACATTCACTTTGGAAAATTTTACTTGAAAATTTCAAGAAAGTTAAAATACTTCAAATAATATAGTTAAAAACAAAGTTAGCCATAATAAAAAGTGTAAAGCAGATTAACTCGTCACTACTAATGTTCTAGATACTCTTTAAGACACGGTATTTCTGAATTCAGATTAATTTCTCAGTCACTATGAGTTAACACATGCAAAACAAACAATGGAGGAAGAATAGTCTCTGTAATGGATTATTTAGATTAATTGGATTTCCATATGTGAAAGAAAGTAGTTTATGCTTCTCATGCAGTGTATATGAAATCACTAAGAAATGCCACCTCAGTCCTGGTAGAATGGCTATGATTTGCTTTTAAAAATCTATTAGCAAGGATAATGGAGAACACTTGCACACTCTTGAAGAGAAATCCAGCTTGGATAGTCATTATAGAAAATAATAGGGAATTTCCTGAAAAAATATAAAAATAGGACCAGAGGAAGTGTTTAGCCAGTAAAGTGCTTGCTCTGCAAGCATGAAGACCAGTGTCACATCCCCAGAACCTGCAGTAGAGCCAGGCATTCACCATTTTCTCAAAATCCCACTGCAAAGGCTTGCTGGCCAACCAGTATAGCGAAAAGTGAGATTGAGGAAGACACCAACATAAATTGACATCTGGCTTTTACATGTGTCTATTCCCATGTGTTCCCTCCACGGACATACATACACACACACAAAGTTAAAAACAAATTCATGATCCAGCAACAGGTTTATATTGAAAAGAAATTTAAATTACAGTGTCACTCAGACATGTGCAGTCTTATATTCAGCATAGTAATAGTAACAATAACCTAAAAATAGAACCACCCTAATATCTATTGATTGACAATAGATAAAAGAAAATGTTATATTTGTATACAAGTATATATTGTTAATCCCTCAAAATGAATAATGGATTGTCATTTTCTTTTTTAAAATTGCTATATTTTGAGAATTACATTCAACATATTTTAATCATAATTTTTTCTCCCCTTCAACTCTTATCAGGTCCTCTACTCCTCCCTAACAAAACAACTTTATGTTTTTACTCTCATTTTATAAAAAAAGAAAAGTAGGAAAAGAGGCACACACAAAAAATATGGAGTCCGTGTTGTATTGTTCACCTACTTCTGAGCATAAGATCTGCTGTAGAGCGTGGTTTAAGTATCTAGTGTCACTGCATTGAAGAAAACTGTCTTCTTCTTTTCCAGCATGTATTGTTTGCAAATAGCTTCTTGGTTATGGGTGGGACTTTGTGTCCACTTCCCTTTCTCTATGCTGGGATTCTGACTGGCTTGAACTGTTGCAGATCTTAAGTACGCTATCACAGTTTTTGTGAGTTCATATGTGTATCTACTCCACTGTGTCTGGAAAACATTGTTTCCTTGGAGTCATCTACCACCTCTAACTCTTAAAATCTTTCTGCCTCTTCTTTCACATAGATTCTTGACCCTTGAAGGAAGAGAAGTGATTTTTAAAATATTCCGCTTGAGGCTGGCTGCTTCAAAATTCCTTACTTTTTTTCTATGCATTGCACAGCTCTAGATCTCTGTGTTAATTACCATCTAGCTTCCCTGATGAGGGAGCAACTTATTAATTACCAGTTGGATTGGAAATTTGTACAGGCACTATAGAAATCAATTTAGAATTTCCTTCCTCCAATGACTGTAAATTAATCTATCACAACATCCAGCTATACTATTCATGATCATATGGTGAAAGTACATTGCATCTTACTACAGAGATATTTGTTCATCTGTCTTTATAATAGCCAGGAACTGGAAACAACATATATGTCCAGCAACAAATAAATGGCTAATGAAAAAATATAGTATACTTACATGATGGAATGTTACTCAGCTGTAAAATAAAAATGAAATTTGTAGGTACATTTATGGAGCTAGATATGGAGTAAGATATCCCAGACCCCAAAAGATGAACTTTTCATGTGAGTATTAGAATTTTTAGTATTTAAGCTTTAGATATTTGTGTTTCATTTAGAACCTTCGTAAAGGTGCTGTCATTTCCCTCAATCCAGATAAAGGTGAAGGACACTATATTAAGTTAAATAAACCATATGCAGGAAAATGTTGGATTATAAGATTTATATGTGGAAACTTTAAATAGTTAAATATGTGAAGATAAAGAACAAAACAAAGCAGAGGAATTGGAGTGAGAGATATAGGAAATGTGGCTCAAATGATAAAAAATAGAAGGGTCTACATTTATAATTGGGCAATTGATTATACATCATGAAGACTATAAATAATACACCTATGGCACTTTTTCTTACAGATACAATTATTTAAATAAGAAAATATTAAGTACTATAAAATGTTTATGATCCAAGAGTGCTTTATGGAGACATTTTTATTACATATTTATCCTGATACCCCTCAAAAGAATACATTTAACTTTGATTGTTGAAGAGGAAATGAAATTTTTCATGGAAATGGGTGAGAAAAGTTTAAAGGAAGCACCAAGCATGTGAACAGTCACACAATTGTCTTATGGCCTATGTTAATTGTATGATACAGAAGTAAGGGAGCAGAAGAACCGACTAGGGATCTGAGGATGCAGGGTCAAGTTTGGTCCAGAATATAGATTCTCAAATGTGATACTACTATAGAACCAATGAACACTGACAAGCAAACAAATGAATGTTGACAGCGCCTGGTAGTAGGTGTCCTCCTTCCACCATGTGGGTTTCAAGGGTCAAACTCAGAGTCTCATAAAGCTCAAAAAAGTGCCTTTACTCACTGAGTCATCTTACTGACTCTCATTTAAGCTATTTTCAAAAGAAGAAAATAAAGAGAAAGCCACTGCTTGGAGTTTGTAGTGGAGAGATATATACAGATATGAGAAAATAGAGCTAGTCAGTTCATTTGCTTCCCCCGCCCTGCACCATTTTTATCTCTGCATTTTCCTTTGCTATAGCAGATTTAGAAGTCTTGTAATATATGTCCACACAAACTAAAATACAGTAAATATTTTTCAATATAGCAATCTAAATAGCAAAAATCTTAGACATATTCTACAGTTTTCCCTTCCAGAAAGTTAC
Organism: Acomys percivali; assembly: GCA_907169655.1. Lineage (NCBI taxonomy): Eukaryota > Metazoa > Chordata > Mammalia > Rodentia > Muridae > Acomys > Acomys percivali. The sequence goes on from OU015760.1 coordinate 35,686,263, forward strand.
ATGAAGTAAGGAGATGGTCACCACTAGCTGAGAAGCTATGGAAAATTGATGGCTTCAGAAAAAGGGAGAGGCAAGAAGCAAGAGAAGGAGGGGGAAGAAGGGAGGGAGATAACATACAAACTGAGAACACCTTTCAGGTGTGTGACACCTGGTGGTATATACATATTTCAGTAGATCATCCTACACCAGTGCGTATGCAGGCAGCATGGATAATCTCTTTGTTTTTAAACAGTTTATATTGAAAAGAAGAAATTATTGAGGGGAGGACAGAATTTGGAAGAGAAGAAAAATTGGAGGGGTTGTTTTTGTTAAAACATTATATCTATATATGAAAATTTCAAATAATAATAAAAAGGAGCACTATATAACATTAAAATCTTTTCAGTCTATTCTATGTTGCTCAGAAGTCAGTACATTTTTATTTTTCAACTCTACCTATGAAATTTTTCCAAGGATCCAGACCTTTGGCTGTTATTCCTTTTATGATTTTATCCCTTATTTACAGTAAGAACAGGAGTGTGCAAGGGTATAAACAACACTCTACTATAAATCACAGGATGATATTTCTGCTTCAGATTAGGCTCTCTTCTTTACAGAAATGCCTGCATAGTAGTGACACGATGTTGAAAAACAATATTTTCTTCTTTTCTTCAGTGCTAGTGCTTCATGTACTGCCTTTTTATTATGTTTCATTTCTGACATCTTCAACACTTTCATTCTGCCTTACTCTTCTATCTCTGAGGGTTCTGGATGTTCTTGAGAGGTTAGAAAGAAAAGAAGCATCTCTCACATCTTCTCAATGAGGAGACCACCTGAAAGTATAAAAAGTAATGCAGCCACTGAAATGAATGAATCATTACCTTAGAGTATAAATGTGCCCATCTTTCTTTTCATGTTCTTTGAATAGCTCCCATGTTTATACTTATGAGATCTTCCACTCAGATGACCTTTCCGCATTTTGGAATGCTTTCCTACTGAAGTGCATAGTCCTGTGTTTCATTGCTGCTTCCTTCCTGTATATAACATAGATGTCATCTTTTTTTAAAGCAGATTAACTATTACTTCCTGTTGTCACTGACTTATGATCACCCCTCAGTGTGTTGTTACCAGGCTTCATTTCATATGAGCAAATTCAACTTGGCTCCCTTCAATCAACAAAGGATATCACACAGACTTCAGACCAAATTTTCCCCTATTTTCAATGTTTCCAGTCCTTATCTACCACTTATCACTATATTTTAAAAATTATTTTGTAACCAACAAAGAGTTTTATAAAACAATAATACTCAACAATAAGACTAGAGATTATCACCTTACTAATATTGTGATAATGACTAGGATGCTGAAGATGATCATGGCAGCAACAATAATATTCTGTGACATTTCTTTTCTATGTGTACTTTGCTTATATTTTCACTGAGTTTACACTGCTTCCCCTGTGACATTTACTCTGTCATTTTTCTTCCTTTACTGAGGAGAAAAGCCAAAGCTTAGAGAGGTTGAATAACTTAAGCAAGGTCTCAGAGTTCCTAAGGCAGACAGCAGGATTCTTACACATTTGTCTCACCTTAAGACTTCACATCTTATCCGTTAAAATATGCAACACTATTAACTTTAATTATGATTTAATGACTTTGACATAGAGTTTCATATACAAAGGGAAAGTTTTATTAGCTATCACTTTTCAACAATAATATACCTTGTTTTTCTTCACTGTTACTTACTTCATTGTTGAAGCAGAAGATAAAATGCCAAGTGTTCCCATTGTGGAATACAAAGTTTCTTCCTACTAAGTAATTTTCTTATTCAAGGAAATTAAAAGTCAGATATATGATCTTACATAATCTTTAGTTTTTCTTTTTATCCCTTGAATGAACAATAAGTAGATAAATCTTATATGGACATGCCCTGTGTTTATAAATTTCTCAATCTATATGATTCTTACTGAATGTATTTAAATTAAAGTATTGGTTAAGGTATTAAAATAAGATAAAATATCTGTAAAGTTTATTAAACATGTTTGTACATTCTATGATGTATTACCTTGTATACAAATTGTTAGATATTTTGTCAGAAATCTTAACTCAAATTGTTGGTTGTCAAGTAATGTTCATTTATTGTTACTGAAATTGTCTCTTTTGCTTGAGTTTCTCATATTTCCTTTCTTTTTTCTTCTTTCTTTCAAAACACCAGCTTCTAGTCAGACTGTTACTCTAGTGACACAACCTGTGGTTACCAAGGAAACTGCCATCTCCAAACTAGAAATGCCATCTTCTCTGCTGTTGGAGGTACCTGCTCTGGCAGACTTCAACCGATCTTGGACAGAACTTACAGACTGGCTTTCTCTTCTTGATCGAGTTATAAAATCGCAGAGGGTGATGGTGGGTGATCTGGAAGACATCAATGAGATGATCATCAAACAGAAGGTATGGATAAACTATAAGTAGGAAATCTGTCAGAGTTTTTTCTTTAACGTGGATAGCTTCATTTGCCACTTCCCTCTCCTTTATGATTTACGACCAGTTTTGAAGCTACCTTTTCTCTGTTAACAAACACTACTTACTCTGCTCTGTACAACCTAAATACATAAATATGATCAAGAACATGAATTAATAAGAGTTATCTCTTGTAACATTAATTTAAAGGAGAAGAAAGTGATGGTGAAACACATAAACCTTACAAGTAGAGGTGGCTCAGTAGAATTCAGTAAATAACTGTTTTTTTAATTGTCTTTAATAAGAAACAATTAACTCAATGGAGCTGATTACATTTAAACTATTTGTTTTGGCACTATGCAGCAATAATATGTTACAAAGACAAAGATAATAATCTGGGACTTGTTTATTATCCACTCTTCTGAGTTGTCTGTGCCAGTTTCATGCCTCAAATGATTAGGATAATGAGAGTTGGAAATAAATAAGACAAGTACCAAAATCTAACATATTTTAAATAGCCTGGATCTCAATATTAGGTTTTATGCCCCACTATATTCAAATAAACACATTTTAATAATACAACATCTCATTTCTCATTCTCACTGAGATCTGTTTGTTGAAATTCTAGTGGTTGACCAGCTAGAAACTCAAGAGTTGTTCTAACATGGTTTAACTAGATGCTACAACTGTGCTATGTATTTGTTTTTTATATTTCTCTATAGGTAAGAAATATAATTTTGTTTTGGGTTTTTTTGAGACAGGGTTTGTCTATGTTACCTAGGCCATCCTGGACTCACTTTGTGGACCAGGCTGGCCTCAAACTCACAGCCATCTGCCTTCCTCTACCTCTGCAGTGCTGGGATTAGGCATGCACCATAATCATTTCACATGTAAAAATATTGAGGAATTTATTAACAAACAGTAAATTTTACTGAACATGAATTTTAGAGTTTTATTACTGTGTAGAGACATAATGACCATAGCAACTAATTTTAGAAAAAACATTTAAATAGGGCTGACTTACAGGTCAGAGGTTTAGTCCATTATAGTCATGGCAAGAAGCTTTACAGCATGCAGGTAGACATGGTGCTAGAGAAGAAGCTGAGAGGCAGCTGCAGGAGACTGTGTCCCACTCTGAGCTTAGCTTGAGCACAGGATACCTTAAAGCCCACCTCCACAACAGTACACTTCCGCCAACAAGGCCACACCTCCTAATAGTGTCACTGTCTATGGGCCTAGCACTCAAACACATGAGTCTATGGGGATCATTCCCATGCAAACTACCAAAATGGATTTGGATGTTACAGAATTTTCATTCTTCTTTTTCTTTTGAAAATCAAGAAAGATGCAAGTCAGAGCTAGGGGTGCTTTAGCAATTCATAAAATGAATTTGATGATTCAACAAAAAGTAGCATTTAAACTACCTTGAAGCTGATCTGGTGGTTAGTAGTCATAGGAAGAATTTTTAATTCTAGACCAGCCTCTATTGCAAAGAAGACCACATCTATGTCAAAACAAAACAATTTTTAAAAAGTACCCAGTAACTCTTAAGGACCAACTATAGTGGACTTTTCTACTTAGTTACAAATGAGATGACTGTGGTCAACTCATTCTTGTAATCTTTGTGAATGTAGAGCACTCAAAAAAACCCATTCATTCACATTTACCACATTGTGATGAATATCTTGATAACAAAAGATTTAAATATTATATATATGAGTTCTTCTATACCTTTTTATAACATGTATTTACAGCCACATTTATTTTTCAAGAAAAGGAGATGAGGCTAAAAGATGCCTCATACATCTAGTAAGTACTAGAAGAAGTGTCCTAATTCTAATATGATTCTTAAGCCTGTATCCCTCCTTCCAATGTACATTGTCTATAGTAATAACTGTAACTGTAGTTAACATTTAGTGATGTATGTGTATTTGTATACATAGTCTAGGTCAGGCACTTGGGTGAATATTTTGTATTTTACAGGGATAGTGCAGAAATATAATTTTATCAACATTTTTGTCATTATATCAGCATTTCACAGAATATAATTCACTAGAGGAGGCAGCATGTTATAATCTTTAAAGTGCAGACTTTGGATGTTTGGCTTCAGTCACAAAGCTGTAAAATCTTGGATGAGTTATTCCACTTCTCTACACATCAGATTACCTATCTGTAGGTTGTACACATAACTATTAGCCTGACAGGTTACTGTGAGAATTGTACAGGGTAGTGTATGAAAATTTTTTCTGACTTGCATTGTTTACTGGTAGTACTCAACCAATATTAGGAATTAATATTAAGTTCCATGGCAAATTCTGAAAAGCTACAATACGCAGAATATTTAAATCATGTTATTGACACTATTGTTTCATACAAAAATCTGTTGCTTTGTGGTCATGGAAAAGAGAAAGCAATCATTTGTGATGGGTGTTTGAATCCAACCTTCAGAGAACCCACTGACATGCAGAGTAGTATAGTTCTCCAAATGAATTAATGTTTTACAGAAAGATCACTTAACTCAGTATTCTTCAAAAAGATATATAAATATATTTCCAAACTTAATTTATAAGTTAATTTGTTGCCCAAGAGCAATACTTAAGAACAAAAGACATTATTTATAAATTGTATGTATGTATACATTTTTTAAATTATGAGCTAAGAAAATGGCTCTATTGGTAAACTACTTTCTGAGCAAGTTGGAAGACCTGAATTTTCATCCTCAACACCACATTTTAAAAGCCAGACATGATGGTCTATGTCTGTAATCCCAAGATTGCAGGTCAGACACAGGCTTCCTGGGCCTTTCTGGTCAGTATGTTTGCTGAACTGGTTAACTCATTGTTCAATGAGAGATTCTGTCTCAAGGAAAACAGTGGGAGAGTATTAAGGGAGACTCTCAGTATTAGCGTTCTTTTGATAAATAGTAAATATTTTTCTAGCTTCTTTATCTTATATTAAAAGTAATTCATAAAATTGCTTTCAATTTTTGACATTTTTAGAATTAATCTCTTTTAATCAATAAAATGGGTCTAAATAGTGTGTCTGTATACATTATCATCTATCAATTTGCATATATATACAAACACTCATATCCACAAACTCTCTCACACACACACACACAAACACACCCCCACATGTGTGTGTATACACACACACACACACACACACACACACACATATACAGAGAGAGAGAGAGAGAAACAGACAGACAGACAGAGACAGAGAGTGGAAAGAGAAAGAGAGAAATTGGTGACAATAAGGAAATATAAATTGTAACAATGAACATGGTCAAATATGGGGCACCAGAGTTCGTGTGATGTCCCCTGGATGGGGAGGCCTGGTGGCACTCAGAGGAAGGATAGCAGGCTACCAAGAAGAGACTTGATACCCTATGAGCATATACAGAGGGAGGAGGTCCCCCTCAGTCACAGTCATAGGGGAGGGGAGTAAGGGGAAAATGGGAGGTAGAGAATGGTTGAGCTAGAAATGATCATAATGAGTGAGTTAACCCAGAAGCAGAAAGACTCAAATGGTATATACTCACTCATATCTGCATACTAGCCCAAGGGGCATGTCCCACGAAAGCCTTCACTTACCAGGAAACTGGGACAGAGGGGAGGACATCCTACTGGGACTCTAGATGAGAGAACCATGGGAGAATAGCAAAGTAGAAGGATCCAGTGGGTCCTAGAAACCTACAAGTAAAACATTATGATAGGCAGATTTGGGCCAAGGGGTCCCGCTCAAACTATGGCACCAGCCAAGGACAATATAGGCGGTAAACTTTAAACCCCTACTCAGATCTAGCCAATGGACAGAACATTCTCCACAGTTGAGTGGAGAGTGGGATATGACTTTTTCACGTACTCTGGTCCCTCACATTTGACCATGTCCCCTGGAGGGGGAGACCTGGTGGCACTCAGAGGAAGGACAGCAGGTCACTGAGAAGAGACTTGATACCCTATGAGCATATACAGGGGGAGGTAATCCCTCTGAGGAACAGTCACAGGGGAGGGGAATAAGGGGAAAATGGGAGGGAGGGAAGAATGGGAGGATACAAGGGATGGGATAACCATTGAGATGTAACAAGAATAAATTAATTTAAAAAAATTTAAAAAAAAAGAATGTCACTGAAGTTGAGGTTGTATGATGAAAAAAATGAGGAGACCGAATATATAAGAGTAAGGCTTGACAATTGTGAGCTCCTTGCCAAACAGACTTCTTTGAGAGCCTTGACATGTGATGGCCATTCTTAAGTGATTTTAAACAGGAAAATAATATCAGAAAATATAATTTGCTTTGTTATCTGTCAGGGTTCTTTAGGTGCAAGCAATAGAAATCATTAAGCCGTTAAATGAAACAATGTAAATATAAGTATTAGCATCATGGTAAGAGAATAAGAAGTAGAAAAAGAAAACAACCTAAACATGTCTGGACACATGAGTAGCAGGAACTATTTAAGTCCCTATGATACATTATTTTCTTCATCCTTTGTGACTTCAGAAGCTACAGCCAAAGATACAGACCAACTGTGTTACTTGGGTCAGCCAGTCACATAAAAAGTGTAAAGCAGAGAACCTTAAAAATGCAAAATCCCTCATGATTAGCCTAAGGTAATTTTATATCAAGGAAATTGAAATCAATTGACAATGAATGAATACAAAGATGCTGAGCAACCTGTAAATAATCAAATGTCCACTGACCTAAGGACATAACATGCAGAGCATATTAGAGAACAGAGCAAATGCGGTTTATTGTAGGATGGGTCTCTGTACATAAGCAAAACTACCTCAACTGTGAATTATCATGACCACAAATAAATATAACTTATATGCCATTAACCAAACTAAAATTTACCTGTGTCATTTAATTTAGTGATTTAATTTGTGATAAATGTAGATTGATTGGTGGATAATATGAGTGAAATGTGATGACGAGGTTCCATTTTTAATATACTGAAATTTGGAGGTATGTTATGATTTATAAGTTAGGTACAGTGGTATAAAAAGACACAATATGTCCCAAAGATAATTTAGTATTGAATTTATAAGATTCATATAAGAACATAATCACTCAATGAAGACAAATATTGGCTTCAAAAATGCTACAAGGATATATTATTTGAATGAGCTAGCTTTTGGTACCTTTAGACACTGAATGTTAACGTTAAATACTTTAAACTTATAAAAACAGATACTACACTTGATCTTAGACAAAAGGCCAAGAAGCAATATGCTCCAATGTTATAGAGAGTTTGGGTGACTGTTCAGGCAGCAAACTGTCTCTGTCATTTTTTCATTTAGGAAGCTGCTAACCTACACTTCCAGTATACTAAGGTAATTAAGTTTTATTACTTCTCAAGTCTCTGTTTGAAGACCAGATAGTCCTACAATTAAGCTTGTTTAAGGGTTAAGATGTTTTTATGTCTGGATAGATGTTTTAAGCTCAACAAGTCACATCAGAACTGAACACATCCTCTTCCCCTGTGGCCTGACAGGCAAATAGCAGGCATCAGAATCCATGTCAGAGTCAGTCTCAGCTCCACTTACTATAGGAACCACATGAATTCTTTGCTGTTTATTGGGTACATCTGTATAAGGGACCTCGGCCCAGTCTATGCATGGTACTTGGGTAGTGCTTCAGTCTCCTCATGTCACCCTGGGCTCTAGTTATTTGACTCTGTTGGTCTTCTTGTGGAGCTCCTTTCACTTCCTGGTCCTTCTACTGTTTTCCTTACTTTTTCACAATACTCCCTGCTTTGCCCAATGTTTGGTTTTGAGTCTTAGCATCTGTTTCAATGCACTGACACAGCTATGCTAGGCTTCTGTCTTCAAGCATTGCCGAGTATCCTTAACAGTGTCAGGGATTGGCTCACTTCCACGGGGTAGGTCTCAGGTTAGGCCAGGCATTGGTTGGACATTCCCTCAGTCTCTGCTCCATCTATAAATGTACACATCTTATAAGCAGGGTAAATTTTGGATTGAAGCTCTTGTGGGTGGGTTGGTGTTCCGCTCCATCTACTAGGAGTCCTAACTAGTTAGGGGGTGTCCTCTTCAGTCTCCATGATGCTTGCTACTAGGAGTCTCCGCCAGAGTCATCCTCATATCCTTTCAGAATCCTACCCTATCTTAGGTCTCCAGATTGTCAAAAAGATGCCTCTGCCCACAGTTTCTCTTCTCTCTGCAAGCTCTCTATCCTCTATTCCCCACGCTCCCCAGGTGTTATTACCCTCGTTTACCTCTCCTCCCTCTACTACTTCTCTCTTCAAACACTTCCCACTCTCTATTCTATTCCCCCTTCTGAGTGATATTTAAGCGTCCTCCCTTGGGTCCTCCTTGTTACTTACTTTCTTTGGGTCTGTGATTTGTACTATGTTTATCTTGTACTATATGGCATCTGAGTATATACAATTTGTGTCATTCTGGGTCTGGGTTACCTCACTCAGGATGATCTTTTCTAGTTACATCCATTTACCAGAAAATTTCATGACTTCCTTGTTTTTAACAGCTGAGTAGTACTCCATTGTGTAAATGTACTACAGGTTTTTAAAATCTATCCTTTTTTGAGAGAAATTTAGATTATTATCAGATTCTGGCTATTATAAATGAGGCTGCTATGAACATAGATCAGCAAATGTCCTTGTTGTGTGGAGGAGCAGCTTTTAGATATATGAAAGGAGTTGTGTAACTGGATCTTGAGGTACTTTTTCTGAGAAAGTTCCAGATTTATTCCCAAAGTGGTTGTACAAGTTTGCACTCCCACCAGCAATGGAGGCGTGTTCCCTTTCTCCACATCCTTGACAGCACATGCTGTCACTTGATTTTTTTGATCTTAGCCATCTTAGATGGAATCACAGAGTCACTTTGATTTGCATTTCCCTGATGGCTAAGGACATTGAGTATTTCCTTAAGTGGTTCTTGGGCATTCAAAATTCCTCTATCGAAAATTCTCTGTTTAGCTCTGTGTCCAATTTTTAAAGGGGCTATTTTTTTGATGGTGTTTAAGGTTTCATGTTCTTTATATATTTTGGATATTAGCCTTTTGTTGGACGAAGGATTGATAAAGATCTTTTCCCAATCTGTAGACTGCCATTTCATTATATTGACAGTGTCATTTGCCTTAAAGAAGCTTTTCAGTTTAAAGAGGTCCCATTTATTAATTGTTGATCTTAGAGCCTGAGCTGTTGGTGTTCTATTCAGGAAGTTGTCTCCTGTGCCAATGAGTTCATGGCTTTTCCCCACTTTTTCTTCTAACAGATTTGGTTCATCTGATTTTATGTTGAGGTCTTTAGTCAACTTGGATTTGAGTTTTATGCAGGGTGATAAATAAGGATCTCTGCATTTTTCTACATGTGAACACCCAGTTATACTAGGACCATTTGTTAGAGATCCTTTCTTTTTTCCATTCTATGGCTTTGGCTCCTCAAAAATCAAGTTTCTGTAAGAAGTGTAGGTTTATTTCTGGGTCTTCAATTCAATTCCATTGATCAACCAATCTATTTCTATCCCACTTACATGCAGTTTTTATTACTATTGTTCTGTAGTATAGCTTGAAGTAAGGGATTGAGATACCTCCCATAGTTCTATTGGATAGGATTGTTTTAGCTAGTCTAGGTTTTTTGCCATATGAAGATTAGAATTGTTCTTTCAAGGTCTGTAAGAAATGAGTTGATATTTTGATGGGGCTTGAATTGAATATGTAGATTGACTTTGGTAAGATGGCCATTTTTACTATGTTAATCCTACTGATCCATGAGCATCAGACATCTTTCCATCTTGTAATATCTTCCTCAATTTATTTCTTCAGAGACTTGAAGTTCTTGTCATATAGGTCTTGATAGGTCTTCGAATTACAACAAGATACTTTATATTATTTGTGGCTATTGTGAAGGGTGTGGCTTCCTTATATTTGATTCTCAGCCTGTTTGTCCTTTATATACAAGAGGGCTACTGGTTTTCTTTTTAGTTAATTTTGTCTTCAGCCACTTTGCTTAGGGTGTTTATCAGCTGTAGGAGTTCTCTGGTGGAAATTTTTGGTTACTTATGTACACAATCATATCAACTGCATCATATATTTTTACAATTAAATTTGTATTTTCAGAAATGATGGATGGCCTATATCTTAGAATTTCATTTGTTTAGAAGTCATATAAATCCAGTCATACAGTAGCACTTGAGATAAATCCATGTTGCCACAAGTATTGATATTTCAATCATATTTAGTACTAAGTATAATTTCTTTTCCTGGACATAACATAAATTAACTATTCCCAAATTGAGGGCCTTATGGGTTGCCTCTAGTTTAAGGCAAGTATAAATAAATGTAAAAACACTTTATAAACATTTTAAGCATGTTTGTTTGTCAACTTTGACACACTACTTAGTACCTGGGCATAGCAAATTTACATTAAAATTTATTTAAATTTATTATTAATTTTATTAAAATAATTTTTTGGTAAATGTGATGCTTTGAATGAGAAACATATTTGTTATGGGTCTGTTTACATTTTTTATCTCATGTTGCTTTAACTTTAGAAAGAAAACAAGGTTAGACTCAGCGATGTCAGAGAGATTACTGAATCTATTCCTCAATTTAATGCCTCAGTTGCCACTCACAAGGATTTTTTAATTCACTGGTACAGAATTTTTTATATAGATGCAAAATAAGTTTAATTCTAGATACAGTCGTACAGAATTCAGATGTAACTTTATTCTTCACACACATAATATATATTTCTTCTCTAATATGAGTTACTGTACCCATACAACTCAATTATAATACAAGGTTTACTTCCAATAATTTAAAAGTGCTATTTCAGGGTGTTTAGGATAAATAAATTATACAAGTTAATTGTTAGCTGATCAAATCATGGTCATGTCAATCACTAGTTTTAATATTAATTTAATACTATTTACAACATTATAAATTTCATTGGTGTCTATTGTAGTGTTTTCTTGCTCAGTTATGATTTCGGTAGTTTGGAGCCTGTTGTTGTTGCTGTTGTTGTTGTTGTTGTTGTTGAGCCAGAGGTGTGTAGACTTTTTTATCTCCTCAAGAATAAGTCTTAGATTCATTGATTATTTGTATCATTTTTTGTTTCATTAATTTCTGCTCTACTGTTTATGTATTCACTTTCATGGGCCTGAGTTATCTTTGCTTTTGTTTTTTCAAAGACTTAAGTTGCTTTGTTAAGTCATTTATTTGTGGTTTTCTGATTTTTTTCTTCTTTTTAGTAAGTTATTTATTTACTTTACATCCAGGTTACCACCTCCCCTCTTTCCTCTCCACCCAATTCCTCCCTCTTACTTACCCTCCCTTGTTAACCCCTCCACTCTTTCTCCTCAGAAAAGGGGAGATCTTCCATAGATATCATGCAGTTTTGACATATAAGATTGTAGTAAGACTAGGTGCATCTTCTATTGTACCAGTCCTGTTAGGGGAAAGGGATCCAAAGGCAGCAATATAGTCAACTTCTGCTCCTGCTTTAGGAGGACATGAAGAATGAGATATACAACTGTTACATATGTGCAGAAGGTTAGGTCCATCCCATCCATGCCTTTTGGTTGGCATTTCAATCTCTATGTGCCTCTATGGGCCTGGTTAGTTGATTCTACAGGTTTTCCACTCCATTACAAGAGAATGAGAAATAGGAAAATAAAATTACTTCAAGCAGATGAGCAGTGACAAGAAGAGACCATAATGAGAAGTCCTGTACCTGGATGTAGTAGTCGTGGAAGGTACCTTACATTTAGTCAGATATAGAATTGTACACCGAGCAAAGGGAATCTTCTGTTATATAAAATTCAAAATAACTTTTAAAACCTTAAAAAGAATATAGTTACTATAGAATGATGAGGTTTCAAGGTTTGAAGTTTAAACATTGAAGTAAAAGCAAAATGGAATGAAGCTCATATAGTCTACAATATAATAAACTATTAAAAAGAATTATATTTGCATAATGCAAAGCATTTTAATAAAAATATATTCTGTCATCTTAAACATGTATCCTATCAAAAAAAGAAATGAGGAATTACTAGAGTTTGTAAATACAAATAATTTTCCTAAGTGAATTATGTTAGCTAAGGAAGGTGAAAGTTGAGACTAAAATTTTATTAAAATATGAAAGTGTGTCCACTTGAAAAACTAAGCAGCTCTACTGATAAAACTGAGACTTGGAAACAGACTATGTTTCAAAGGAATGTAAACTCATTATATGCAAATTAAGCCTTTAAAATAGAAATTGAATGAAACTCAAGCCATTTCTTAAAAGTTCAAAATAATAACATAAATGGATTTTAATGTGTATTTTAGTATTATAAAATTCTGATTAAAATGCTGTTCCCTTTTAAAAACATGTATAAGTACAACTGCTTGGAAACAAAATTATTTTAATAATAACTAATAAGATTACCTTTCTTATATGATCTTAGATAAAAAGGAAGATATGTCTAGATAATTTTCCCTATAAATTATTATTCAATCTGACCATTAGAAGACAAGGAAGAAGAAAACAAAAGGAAAAAATTAAGGAAGAAGGATAAAAGGAGGAAGGGAAAGAAAGAATACAGAAAGAGATGAGAAAGAGAGTAGTGTACATAAAAGAAAATTCTTACAGTGAAAACTAATGTTGCAATCAATAAATAAGATTTAGGCAGATAGTTATCACTTATGGTGCTGATATATGAACGTGTGTTGTAATTATAGTATTTTCTAAGTCATTTTGGCCAGGCTTTTAGGGTCATTTATGAATAAATCCACAGTGATTGTATGGAATAAAGAGTTGAATTGGCAAAGGTATTTTACATATTTTAAAATAATTTATTTACATTTCGATTACAGTTTCCTGTCCCTCCTTCCCTTCCAGTCTCTCCCTCTCACCTCCCCTAACTCCCTCATCTATCCTTCCTCCTCTCCTCAGAAAAAGGAAGCCTCCCATGGCTATCAACCTGCCTGGGCATATCAAGTTGCAGTAGGACTAGACACATCTTTTAGGCAACCCAGTTAGGGTAAAGGGATCCAAAGGCAGGCAACATTGTCAGAGACAGACACTTCTCCAGTTGTTACTTTTAGATTGTAATAAGACCTCAAGTTTGGACTTGAGACATGTTGGCCAAGCTAGGAAAGTTGACAACCAAAATCCTTAGTGAAATTGTTATTTTTAAATTCTGACCATATCTGTTTTGAAACCATAAATGAGAAATTCCATAATCATTTTCATATTGTTTGTTAAATAGGCTTAGCCACAGTTTGATGACAAAAGTTTCTCCAATGACTATATTTAGAAGTTTTGGTAGAATAAGGAAGGGGGATTAAAATAACATTAGTTGGTTTTTGTTTTGTTTCAGTTTTCGGTTTTGGTTTTTCGAGACAAGGTTTCTCTGTGTAAACTTGGCTGTCCTGGGTTTCCTTTGTAGACCAGGCTGGCTTCAAACTCTCAAAGATCTGCCTCCTCTGCCTCTCCAAGTGCTGTGATTACAGTTGTGAGCCACTGTTCCCAGCATAAATGGTGGTTTTGAGTTTGTTCTAATGCCAAAATCCTGGCAGAAAATCTTTGAGACACTTTTCATTACTGAACAACTAAGAAAAGTTATAGTTTAGTGGATTGGTTTAAGGCCATTTAGTAATTAGAATTGTCCTAACATAATCTCGAGTTAAAAAATTATTATTTTTTTTTTTTTGGTTTTTCGAGACAAGGTCTCTCTGTGTTAGCCTTGGCTGTTCTGGACTCGCTTTGTAGACCAGGCTGGCCTCGAACTCACAGCGATCCGCCTGCCTCTGCCTCCCGAATGCTGGGATTACAGGTATGCGCTACCACGCCCGGCTTAAATTTTTTTTATATGACTACTTTCTCTATAAATTTTCTTTTTTCTATAAGAAAAATGATAACACGATGAACTAAACTCTGTTTATATTTGTGGTTATCTGAGAGATTTCACATGCTGCATGACGAGCATCTTAGGCATGGAGACTGATTATTCAGGGTTTTGTGCTTCTTTTAATAAAACAACTAATCATACTTTATCAGCTAAGTTAATTTCTGTACAACCTTATGAAACAACATAGCAAAGAATGCTATTCTTGCATATGCAGAAGCTATAGTTTGCATTCTGCAAAATATAATGTTCTCTTCTGGCCCAAGAGATTTGCAAATTTTGTGCTTCAGTTATCTTCCAACAAATGAACAGCTTGTTAACCCATGGATCACTGCTCCACATTCACTCACTTTTCTTTCTTTATCGAGTGGGAGCCAAATTCACTATTATCTTCATTGAAGGTATAAAGATGTCTGTATCAGTAATATGATGAAAAAAGTAAACTTTCTTTAAATGGAAAAATCATTAGTTCCAAATACACAGGAAAACAGAATTCTTAAAACTTTTATTATAAGCTTTATACGGAAATTATATCATATACATATTCTTCTTTTTTATTATGTTTCTTTTTAACATATACATTTATAATATTACACAGGAGTAAAATAACCTACATACAGTAGGAAGAAGCATGAAACAATCAGGAATTATATAAATGTTACATTCATAATGATTTGGCTATTTGTATTTGGCAAACTTGAAGTAAACATTTTTCCTATCTTGTTGGGTGTAAATTTCTGAATGAAAATCAATATCTATCATATCTCATCTCTTTTAACTTAAGATATCTATCTTGATCTAAAAGCATCTTAACTCCTTCCCAACTAAGCTTAATTGTAAGACTAAACTATCTGGTCTTCAACTCCATCAGAGACTTGAGAAGTAGTAAAACTTAAATACCATATACAAATTTTTCTTAAAGATAAATAACTTATATGAAGCCATTCAAAGTCACAACTACAAATACACATATTTTTAATATTTCAATTCAATTCATTGTAAAATTTTCTGTCAAAATATAAAATATTGAATTGTGGTATTTAAATGAGTTCAGAAAAAGCTAATGCAATATATTTTCCATGAAAAACTTGTAGGATTCCAATGAAAAAAATTTGCCTTTGTTAACAGAATGTATATGTTTTTTGCTTCAGCCTAGGGTCTCTTTACAGCAAATAATTTTTGTCATTTTCAAAGATGGAGCATTCCCTAACTCCTACAAAAAAAGTGATAAGGACAATTTTGTGTTTTCTAATTTAATCTTTGAAAGGAGTATGTTATTATATTCTAAATTTTAGTTGCTGCCTTTTGGTTTTTTATGTTTCACCTTAAGCTTGAATCAAGACTAGTATTGATTCATAGGGGTTCTGTAGCCAACAAGAAGCATTGTCTATGCCTAGACATTCATGTCTAAGCCAGTCTCAGAGCTATTCTCCTATAGTGGGATTAGCAATATAAATTACCTGCTTGTTCTGCAGTTTAAAATCTTCACATCCAGATTTTATCCCTCTCCCTCATCTCCTCCTGATCTTCCTTCCCTCTCTCCCTCATTCGCTCCCCCTTCCTCCCTTAGTCCTCAGAAAGGGGAGCCCTCCTCCCTTAACATCTGACCTCAGCCTATCAAGTCTCATCTATACTACCTGTAACCTCTTACTCTGTAGCCTGGTAAGGCTGTCCTGCCAGGGAGAAGTGCTCTAAATTTGGTGGCTAGAGTGCATGTCTGAAGTAGTCCCTACTCTCCACACATGGGATCCACACAGAGACTGCGCTACTACATCTGAGCATAGGGTCTAGGTCTACATAATACATTGTCTTTGGTTGATGTTTCAGTCTCTATTTTATAGTGTAGTTATCCTGTATTATGTGGCTAATGTCCACTTTACAAAGTGTTAGGAGGTAAGTTTTTTTTTTTTAATCTTAATCCTAGGGCATCTAGAGCTAATGTCATGTTAGGTACATGGTTTTTATTATACCTTCTTTCAAGAATTTCAATTGAATTGAAATATACAATGATATGCATTGGTATTTGTGACTTCAAAATGTGTGGTTTCTTATATCTTGTTTATCTTTAATCAATATATACACACATATATATATATATATATGATATAAAATATATATTGGACTCTAGCAAATTTCAGCACATACTAAGATAAATAGTGAGTAGTGGAACACTCTTTTTCTTTAAGGGATGGGAAGGAAGCCAGGGCTGCCACTCAATGCTAGAATACTTTCCTAACATGTGAAAGACCCTCAGTTCCACATAGACACCACAAATGTGCATCAGTTGTCTTTTAAAGACTTTTGATAAGACTGCATTTGCATCCATCTCTTTCTTCTTGCATGCTTGGTCACAGAGATCAGTGTTACTAACAGCTCAATGTTTCCATTCACAGGCATTCAAACTTAAAAAGGCTATAATCTCTTAAATGTAGAATATAACCTCTTTAAGGGAAACAGAGTTAGCAAAATATAGTCATTACCACAAAGAATAAGAGACTATGATTATTTCAGCCAAATATACATGAGAATAAATGACTGCAAAATATATTAATCTTCTTCTCATATAAGATAAATTTGAGTTGTTTTTATTTTCTTCCCTTGTATCTGGATGATTTTCACTATGTACTGTGGGAGTGAGAATTACATTTTTTGTTATGTGTGAATAATTTTTTTGTATCAGTAACTTCAATAATTGATCAGTAAGTTCCATGGCAATCATAGTTTCTTTAATTTTAAAAGAAAAACAAAGGGGTGTAACTGTTTTCTTGTAGCCTTTTATGAATCTATTGAAAAAAATATTTGGCTTTTTAAAATTATTAGAATTATTTTATTCAGCTTTTAAAATAACTTTGAATATAATGCTAATAATACACACAGAGTTTCAGATCCTCTTTGTATTTTATATTCTGCATAAACAAGTAACATAACATGAAAGAATTATATATCTCTTATGATTTATTCAAGGAAAGAATATGTATTATTTATTTCAAGAATCAAAAGATTTTATCACAACTATGTATTTTCCATTTAATTATGAAAGCAGAATAAGCATTGCAGTGATTACTTTAATGACACAGTACTAATTTTATGTATATCCACCTCTAGTCTCATAAGTAAGCCTTGAAACTAGAAATAAGAAAAATAAAATTCATGGAGAGATTAGGAGTAAGGGAACAACATATGTTAGTATGTTCTCATTTACAGTTTTAATTTAGATGTCTTAAGTTACCTATGGATAGTCGTGATGTAAAGTTTAACTGGAAATTTTCAAAATTAAATTATTTGTACTTTTCAATTAGTCACTCTTCTGAGTGCCATGATGAATCTCCTGCCAGCTTTCCAATTCACAGCTTTTATGCTATCCCTTTGTCCCATTTGTCCATGATCTGTTCCTGTTTGTCTTTTGATAGCTGTGGTGATGATCAAATCTTCTGTTGATGCTATAGTGTTTATCCACATATAACACTCCCCTGCCCTATTCGCTTAAAAATTGTCCTAAAGTTAAAAGTTAGTGATGCTAGCAATTTGAGCTTGTCAAATGAAGATAAATGCTTTCTTTAAGTAAAAAGATGAAAGTTGTTTGTTGAAGAAAAAAAAATCACATAATGAGCTTACCATGATTTACAGTGAGAGCAAACTCTGTAGAATTGTCAAAAAACAAACAAACAAACAAAAAACCCTGAAATTGAGGATAGTTTGTACTGTCTCAATTTCAACAACAACTGTGATAGGATAATATGTGATGAATGCTTACTCAAGGTGCAGAAAAGCTAGTACTTATTGAGTTTAAGTTATGTGCAGTTTTAGGCCAGCATTATGGGCCTTAGAACATGTGCCTTGTGGATAAAAGGATGACTAGTAAAGATAAACTAAGTTGATTCTTTTAAAAAATGTAGAAAAGAGAATAATCTTTACTTGACCCCTTCCTTCATGCTCTTGTTTTCAACTATGTACTAAATTATGAGGAAAAGGAAACATCATATGTAGCAACTTTATTAAAGCAAACCTTTTGGTAATTTCATAGCATAGGAAATAATAAAAAAGCCTCCAGAGATCGATTTGAGTGTCCTATGAGAAAGATGACAGACATACAAAATTACCGTTTTCTTAGCCTTACATAGTTTTTTAAAGTTACATAATAGGTGTTAGGTACTAGAAGAGGATAGCTATTAGCGCCAGGTAATAGTATTGGAGAAAATGGATGCAAGAAAGAAGCTATTTGTAAGGATCATTTTTCTGTTAAAAAGTAACCTAAAAATAAGAATATACATTTTTAGGTAAAAACCATTCAGATATTTCAAGGTGTGAATTTCTTCAAGATCCAATAATGAAGTGACCAAATCACAGAAAAAGTTCATAATCCGTCAACTTGAGTGCAATGAGGAGTAATATGGGGTGGACAAACTGCTCAAAGTGTTGAAGTCTTAGAGATGGATTTCTGACTTTTCTGTGATGGATTTCTGACTTTTCTGTGAAATATATCTTTATCATATTAATCTTCATCTTTTAAATAAAATGCTGTGAAAAGCGATTTTCTCCATTAACTATAGTTTCTTGTGAAATTGTTTCCTTTTCCTTGACTCATTTTTTTTTTCGGATGTTGCCATTTGAATCTTAATGTTTTACAACTTGATATAAATTTAAACCTCCTTCAAAACAGAATGAAGGAATATATGTATTGAACTTCGTCTTAATGAAGAGATCTATGATTATTTTAATTGTTAAATTCAGAATGATATGTTTGTTCTTGGTCAAGGAATAATTGAAAGTTTCTGAAAAGTAAATTTACTACATTTAGAAAAAGAAATTATAAATCTAAACACTATAATAATTTTATAATCTAAATGGTTTCTCCTACTAATTAATACTCTTAAGTTTGCCTTTGGCTGGATGCATGTGACACAATTATCACTAGAGGTGGCTTACCTAGATAGGACATTATTACTTTGCCAAGGTAAAATAGCTAGAATAATGCATCCCAGGGTTGTGAAAATAACATAAAACCATGTACCCCAAATTCTTTTCTCCACCACTCAGGCACCTTCAGAATGTGGCTTTCTTTCCACTGCCCCGATATTTTGCTTGAAGGCACCATGTCTGTGTTTTAAAATGAGTGACGAAATTGTCCAAGTAAGAACATGTTCTATATAGCGCTGCTCTATTTCTAAGGAAAGCAAAAACTTTCTGGCATCATCACACAGAAGTTGACCTATTCCATACTGTTCCTAACTGCCAGAGATCCTAGGGGGATTGAGTATTTTATTATCATGAGTTTCTATATTCATAATTCAAAATGAGAAAATCAGTGACCTACTCTTAAGACCTAGCTGTTCTGAATAATATTTGGGTTCTTTTACTTAATAAAGAAATAATGGATATTGAGTAGCCAAGTGCCCATGCCTGCCAAGATAATTTGAACTAAAGGGTAATATTTTTCCTTTTGACTTCATATTAATGTATCTAAATATTCTTATTCAGTCTGTCATCTTGGCTTTCTTGTTACAAAAATAGCATGGAAGTATAAATGTAAAGGGATGATCCTACTATTAATGTGTAATAAAAGACTTTGGTTATTTTACAGTCCAATACTATATTATAGAAGTCACTGACAGCAGTGTAATCATACTATCTATAGTTGTATTTTTTCTTATAGTCTCAGGTAACTTCCAAAACAACCACTTATGTTAACTAACACCATTAGTCTGTGTTGTCCAATACAGTAGAAACTAGCCACAGGTGGCTATTTGAAATTCAGTTAACTGAAACTTTAAATCACTTCTTTACTCGTACTAGCCACATTTCAAATGTTCAATAACCCATGGCTATCATATCATATTGAGCAACATGGATATGGAACATAGTCTTCAATGGAGAAATTATGACTCATCACTGATTATCAATATATTATCCATTTAAGTTTATTTCACATATCAAAGTAAAGTTAGGAAACAATATGTATATTGTGTTCCAGCTGAGCTTTTTAATTAGAGAAAGAGGAAACAATCACACTTATAATGGCATACATAACCTGACAGAATCTGAAGAGATGCATTTTACATTTTGCCTCAATATACATGCTGTGGGATCACCAGATTTTATATTTTGAAATAATAAGACCTCCAACACATATGCTAAGTGTGAGGAACTATATAGGCAAATCAAAAGACCAACAAGAAAATCATGAAAAAGCCATATTTCACTTAAAATATTTGAAGGACTAGCATGGGTTTTTTGTAACATCTTTTCAGTCCTTAATATGGGACTTATGAACTATCACCATAAACCCCAGCAGTCACTTAGACACCCTGGTCATCCAAGAGCCAAAGGTTTTAGAATTTTTCCTCAACACTCATCCCAATAATAATGATTGCTTCTTGAAATTCTATTGTGTGGTGCAAAGACATGGATTGTACTGATAAAATTTATACTGTTTCAATTAGAAAGATGGATAAGTCCTCTATTAAAGTACAGAGCCTAAAATAATATTATATTACATATTTAACAGTTTTCTAAGTGGTAAGTCATATGTTTTTTTTTTACTGTCGCACAGAATGCTAATAACACTTTGTTATGTGAGAGAGCAAGAGATGTGGCACAGTTAATAGTAGACTGCTAGCCTGCCAGTCACAAAATCCTGGGTTCAGTCTCCAGCTCAGCAAACATAAACAACCACTAAAGTGGTACAAGCAGCGGGGTTATAAGTTCAATGTCATTCTCAACTCTAATAAGGAGTTCAAACCATGTTCCATGAAACTGTCTCAAACAAACAAACAAAAAATGTAAGAAAGGTCAAGAAAATTCTTTAGATATAGTACATCATGTTATGTATATATTTTACAGATGTATTTGCAAAAGTATACAAATAGAATATTCAAACAAATTTATACATTAAAACTATATTTTCTATATCTTTTTTTATACCTCATTGATTTACAAATATTTTGTTAGGAAAAATATAACTATTCCTTGGTTATATATTTCTGCATTTCCCAAACTGTTTTGCCATGTACCAAATCCATTAGATACTGGTTGGTAGTACTCACAAAGAGTCAAATATACTGAGAAACTTACATGGCCTAGGGGATCTATCATGTATATCCCCATAGCAGGATTAGTCAAAAGTCGTATTGGAAGGTAATCTTGTTAGGTTCAGCATCCAGGTCATTCCACTCTGGAAAGATTTTATGTAGAACAACTTGAGGAAAGACTCTACAAGTACTAACTTAGTTGTACATGGCTCATTCACTTAAGTTTTCTACAAACATTTTTATGAAATTAAACTTTAAATTTTTTTCTTCTGTTTTTTTCAACATTTATTGATTTTTTTTTGAGTTTCACATCATGCAAGCAAGACCCAGTTATATCCCTGTCTTTTCATATCCACCTTAGGTCCTTGCAACCTCCACACCAAAAATTAAAATTAAAATTAAAATTAAAAACTTAAAAACAAACAAGCAACTGCACAACTATACTTCTCTACAATGAATTATCTGAGGGCAAGAACTTAATACATTTCATCTACAAAACTCATCTTTCTTTCTAAGAATGGATTTTTATGTTACATGATAATTTAATTTTAAATTTAAAATATTAACTATTAAAATCTGCATGACAGTTTTAAAAAGAGCATAGAATATATGCCAGCATTTAAAGTAATACAAAGGACTAAATATATTTTATGCTTTCTTATATATATCTAAAAGCAGAACTTGTACCTTTTCATATTGTGCTTAAAATGGGAAGATTTGTCTCTTCAGTGGTTAGTAAAAGAGAAATTCATTGAAGATATATAAGAACTATGAACTCTGTTATTTTATCCTATTTTTGAGTAATATTTTGTTGCTTTCTAAAATGTACAATATATTAATAAACTTATATGAATGAGTTTTTTAGTTAATATGGTCTTGTATGTGGAGTTAATTTATTTAGATTGTAGGTGTGTGTAGATTAGAAACTATGAAGAATTATGCTTCTCAGTGTGTCAGATATTTCATTGAACCTGTAGTTATATATTCTTGGTGTACTGGTTATTTTTCTCACTAATAAGCCATCATCTAGAAGAAATTTTGGAAGACCAGGAAGCTGTGAGAAGTACAGGCAGTAGAATTTTATCTTATGAGATATCAAAGGGAACAAGGAGTGTGTCCAGAACTGGATTTTGAAAAAGAATCTGTCTGTATTCTGCTTCTGTCCTGAGAACATGGTAGGGCTAAATTAAATATTTATGATGTAATTATTGGTATAGAAAATTTCAAAGCAGTATAACATTGATCTGTGGAAAAGTTAATATTGAATGTATTTGTGTAGGTCCACAGTAAAAAAAAAAAAAAAAAAAAAAAAAAAAAAGGGCAGCAATTGGGACAGAAATGGGTAAAAGGCAACAGTTGGCATAAGACCAATAGCACCAAAAATTATGGGCCTGGGGCTGGAAGCTGCAGAGACTGATGCACCAACCAAGAACCATGCATGGTGAGGACTTAGACCCTCTGCTCAGATATAGTGGATAGACAGCAAAATCTCCTTGTGGGTCTCATAATATGGGGAGTAGGGACTACCTCTGACATGGGCTTTGGCTCCCACATGTTGATCACTTACCCCTGGTGGGGCAGCCTTGCCAAGCCACAGAGGAAGAGGATGAAGGAAGTCCAAATGAGACTTGATAGGCTGAGGTCAGGGAGGGAGAGAGGCTGAAGGAGGAAGGGTGGGACTGGGAGGAAACAAGGGAGGAAGCTACAATCATAATGTAAAGAGAATAAATTCAAAATAAAAAAAGAAGAAAAAAAAGAAGAAAAAGAAAAGAGCACTATGTGGCTTTAGGTTGTAGCCAAGGATTGTGGTAAATATTAGTCTATAATTGTTAAAGAGGTTAACAGTTAACTGGAAGCTTCTGACTCTACCCTAAAACAATAAGAAAGGTGTCACAATGGCAAGACCCCATCCAACAAAGATTCCAGTGTATGAAACAAGAGAAACTACTGGATTTTTTGATCCTAGAAATCAACTACCTGAAAGCTTTTGTCATCTTTAGCATAAAGACTCTGTTGGAACTGTGGTCCAAGAGGACCAGGTACTATCCTGCACTAGCAACAGAACTCAACAGCATCATCCACTTAGTATTGATTTTGGATACAGGAAAGACGTAAGATTCAAAGTGTCATGGAATTTTCCTCCATGATTTCATAGAGTCATGAAGGCTGTGTGAGATAACAAGGTCAGAATCCCTGAAAGGAGACCCATTGTGTAAAACTGAACCCAGGGTTGTGGTAGAGACTTAGCACTGATGCAGATGCCAGATATGTGGGACTTCTTCCAAGGATGAGCACACACTGTTAGTCAAACTAGCCCAAGAGAGAAGTATATCAAAGCTATCTAAGCCCTTTGAAACTGAATCCCAAATACCTGATGTAGATCTTCAGGATTTGGTGTTTGGCTTGGTGAGTTTCAGTCACACTTTTATCCAGTGTTCTTTCCTGTATCCCATTTCTTCCTTTTAGAATGGAAATATATAATGTGTGTCACTTATGTGGGAAGTATGAAACTTAGCTTTCAATTTTATAGAGGGCATAGTTAAAAAATTGCCTTGAGATTCCGAAGAAGCTTTGGTGTCTGAACTATGTGGAAACTGTTGAGGGACTATGTGGGACTTCTGGAATTGATCTAAATGCACTCTACATCATGAGATATCCATAAGCCTATAGGTAATGGAGGCCAAATATGGCTTGAACGCGAAATATTTCCCCATAAGCTTATATGTTTGTATACTTGGTCCTCGGCTGGTAGCACTGTTTTGGGAGGTTATGGAACCTTTAAGAGGATGAGACCTGCAAGAGGAAGAGTACCACTGGGAGTAAGTTTCATGGTTCCATAACTTGACCCACTTTTGTTTGTTCTTTCTTTCTGGATTGAGGATATAATATGATTAGCTGAATGTGCTTGCTGCCGTGACTTCCTCACCATGATGGATTTGATCCCTCTGGAAGTATAAACCAAAACATAAACTTTACTTTCTAATTTAAATTACTTTTCCCAGAGTATTTTACCACAGAAACAAAATAGAGAAATAGTCATAAATCAAATAAGAAGTCTCACCTGTATCCATAGCTGATACAGATAAGGATTCTGGGAGGCTTTCCAAGCTTTATATAGTCAGTACTTATTGACAGAAGGTGGCTGATGTTTGTTTAAGAAAGGATTTCAAGAAGGCTCAATAGCTGAACCCAATATTATCCTTTTGCATTTACAGCAACAATCTTAAAATATGTGAGTTTCTTCTTTGTTCTATTTTCTTATTTCTTAGTAGAATTCTAGGAATAATTTTGGAAATTACAAGCTAGAAAGGAAAACAGGATAGAGAACACTATTTTGTCATTTTAAAAGAAATAGAAATGAACATAAATATTCATTTTCTTTCATTACACATCAAGAGGATAATAAATTTAGTAAACATGTAAAATGATTTTCAGCAGTGACAAACAGGAAATTTTTTGTTATTGCCTTACTTTACTTTTTCCCCCACACAAGCCTATTTTGTTCTTTGTCAAATTTTTAAATGACATCTCTAAATAGGAGTTTTTATTCATAACAAGAACTGAGCACTGCAGTAAAGAACACTATTCCTCGGGTAGACACATGATATTGTGATTAACAACACTGGCTGAACTTCCTCCAGATCCTAATTCTGTTCCTAGAACCCTGTCCCTTGGCTCACAATATCCTGAAACACTATATCCAGGAGATATGGCTCCTCCTGCTTGCCTATGTGTACACTTGCATGAATATGGCATTATTACATGCATATAAAAATGAAAGTCTTTTGAAGTTAGTGTTACTATAATTTGAGCATATGTCTCTCTTCAATGTTAATACCATCGTAACATTTTCCTGGCTTTGTTCATAATTAGGTAAACAACAGGAACTTTCCCTGAAGTCAGCAATGTTAAGCCTTGTACATTACTGTCAAGGTATACATCAAATTCTTTGAACCTCATCTTAATTATCTATAAAAACATCAAATTCCAGCTTATAAGAAGGTTCTCTGATCTTTAGTCAATAATAAATCTCAGATCTGGAGTTGAATGTCTTCTACAGTTTTGAGAGTTCCTTGTGATGATTATGCTAACCTCTGGGGAAATATCTGTTTTTTTCCCACATTTTTATTTTCATCTAATATAATCATGGCATTTGTATTTTATTTTAAAGTAACCATAGTACTATTTCAAAACAAGTATTAATCTTATATGACTAAACATGTTGTATGTCATTTCCTCTGGATAGTCATGGTATTGTACTTGGTTGTAAAATGTGACAGGCATTTACAGGTGCAATTAGTAGATGCCGAGCTAGGATGGAAGGGGTGGTAAAGATCAAAAGGGACATAAAAGTAGAAAACATACTAGGTCATTAATATGAGATCAGGTTAACATGTGGTGAGGAAGATGGGGAGGAAGAGAATCACTTTTCATTCAAAGAGATTGATATTTAGTGTGACTTGTAAAGCAAGAGACTTACAGACATCCAAGTGACTTTTCCAAAATCAATATATACACATGGTCAAATTACAGGCAAAGTATAAATAAATATAATAAAAATTTTAAGAAAGACTTTACTGCTTTGAGAATAATTTTTAGTGCATGTCTGAGAGATAAAAAGAAACTAGATTAAAACACATTTACTTTGGAAAGATAAGACAGATTTTATGTCCCCTGTCCAACATGCTTAAGAAGTTTCCAGATTTTGCAGGTTTTCATAATTTGAAAATTTGTATAGACTTTACTGGTTGTGCATCCCTATCAAAAAATCTAAAGTCAGAAACATTTTTAGGATCATTTCAGAACTCAAAAAGTTTCATATTTTTATTGCCTCTCTGAGAATCTATTTTTACAGATACCCAGATGAGTGATAGTAGGCCAAGTGAGTCGTGAGCAGAGAGGCAACTAAGAATTCATCGATGAGTTAAGATAAAAATGTCAAAGAGAGGCCTGAGGATATAGATCAGTGGCATGGCATATTCTTAGTATGCACACCGTTCTACATTCACCATCATGTGCCAATGACCCCCACCCCTTAGAATGCAGTATATTTTTGTCAGCCAAATAAGCCTTTTTGATAGTGAGAGAAAATGTTCTCCTCGCAGTCCCATGTCTGGATTCTTGATTTTTACCTCCTCATAAACTTATTTCTTGCATTATATACAGATGTTTTCATAGTCTACACCCTTTTCAAATGTATTATATACGTACTTATATAATACTTGTCCATGAATCCTTCATCAGATAATCATATGAATCCCAGTTCTTTGACGTATTAACTCTGGCTATTACTTAGAAAAATAATTATCTAAGTAGAGTCCCCAATATGAAAAGCAATGTAAGATTTGTTTATACAATAAAAGTACTATATAAAGATGAAACAAAATATTTAGTGATCTGGTAATTAAACAATTTTGGAAAAATAGAGTCATGAGAAATTTAATTTTATGCTTCTAGAAAAAAAATAAAGGTTTTGTCGAATAAAAGGAGCTGAAGACTATAGGAGACAGCTGACATAAATTGTTATATTATGTTTTATTTCAATGTTTAGACACAATTTAATATATTTTATATTTATATTATTATGCATGTAGATTATTAGATTAGTTTGGCTAATGAAAATCATAGCATAACCTTAGTAGTGTAGGTTGCTGTTACTGCCTTATAGCTGACCTATGAGGTTTTACCATGAATACCTGATTTTATCAAGTGACTGCTAAAGCCATGGCATATCATATAATACCTGTATTGAATTAGGTTAAAGTAAATGAGAGCCAAAACAACACAGAGTGATATAAACGATATATACTTTGATTGGCACACTTTTTTCATCTTTCTTTATCTGCTAACTATGATTAGTTTTATTTTATCTTATTATATTTTTTTATGTTTTATTGTTATTTCTTAGAATCCTGTTCTTTCCTAATGAGAGACAGAAAGGGCGTGGCTGTAGCAGGGAGGAGAAATGGGAAGCAGATGGAAGTAGAGAGAGGGGAAAATATAATCAGGATATAATTTATGAACAAAGAAGCTATTTTCACAAATATAAAAAAAGGAAAAAGTACATATTATGTTTTTGTGTTCCAAAACAAAACAGATAAAATGTCTTAAAAATCAGATTTTTTTTTGTATATATTGCAAAGAGGCAACCGTTTGCTGTCATTTCAATCATGAATGGAATGCTATTATATGAGAGCATCTCCCTGTGTTGTATGGGAGTAATGGAGCATGGGATTTACAGATTCTGCAATAACTGAGAGTTTGAAAAGATATGTAGCATTCCCTACAACTTTGCTTAATGAAACCTGAAGTTTGTTATGAAAAGAGCTTATTGTTTTCTTTTCATAAAAGTCATCACAGCTGTTGTCTGTGTATTTAATAGTCTGTAATTTGGAGATGAAGTATTCTTTTTTTCTGCTTTGTTCTGGTGTGGCAAATTGAAAATATTATCATTCTTTATAAGTGAGGATGGTATCCTATAAGTCAGGATGAGTTTCTCCGTCTACTTCTTTGTGTCTTGTTCTCTCTTTCTCAGTAGTTGTCTGTGCTTTTCAGTTTCTCTTTGTCAGGAAGTGAAAAGGGCACAAGCAAAAGTCTTATCATGAGAGGATTTTTGTAATGTAATTGAGTTTGTACAAGTAGTGGAGTTTGAGCTGTTTGGTACTCCTCGCACACAGGTCAAAGGTCCAGGGTGGCATTTTTGGCAGCTATTCTCCTTCTTTCAATATCATGACAAGCACAATAAAAGCAATCATTGTGTAATCCTCAGCAATTTTCAGAAATGCTTCTCATAGCATTGTTTTTGTAGAAGGTGATGTGTTCAGTATCCATACTATTTCAAAGAATTAATTCAAGTAACAAGAAATTAAACATTTTTACTACCCAATGAGTGATAAAGTATGAGCATACCATAGGCTTCAGGATTGTATTAATATTTTCACATTTATATACCCATACCACATCTTTCCTAATTTGAACTATACAATTATAGACTCAAATAAAGTAATGTCAGTTGATCTTGTATTTGAATTGTTTCTCTCTGTATTTGTATTTGAACTGAAAAAGATTAAAGACAAAATTCTTGCTCTTTATCTGTCACATACCTTATAGATGTTCATATCTAAAAGTTCATCATAGTAGGGCTAAGCAACATGGCTCAGAGGTTAAGAATGTTAGGTTTCATCCCTTGGATAAATGGCTAAACAGACATGGCCAGCCAACACTCCATAAAATCCCTTAGCCACTACATGTTACAGGGAAGCCCAGGCTGGAATACCTCACCTCCTACCCTGAAGTCTCCAGGCCAGCGGGTTGAGCTTCTCTTCAATTAATAATCCAACCATTTTGGTTACCCATTTTCTTTGTACCTTTGTGCCTCCTCACTGCTGGACCCAGTTCCTTTCCTTCTTATTTCTGTACCAAATGAATGAAAAAAGGGAAACAAATAAAAAGAAAAGAAAAGGACACGTGACTTCTCCCAGATTTTAGCATCAAATGAATGGGGAAAATTTGTTCAAAAAAGGAAATATGGAAATATGACTGCTCCTAGATATGATGAATGAAAAAGTTTATTGTTTGTATGTGGGAAAACATAGCAGAGGCAGAGACATTGGCGAGAGTCCAGAGTGGACATGACAGAATCAACTGGGCCATGTGGGGACCAGGAGAAAGGAAGCGAGAGGGAAGAACCAGGTGCAGCAGCCAGGAAGTCATAAGTATAAAAAAGAATAGGTAGCCAAAATGTCTGTATAATATAGGGAAGAGCATTCAGGGGACAGGCAGACCAGGCCCTGATCTGGAGTGTTCAGTGTAGATGGCAGAGAATGCCAGCTATACCTTGTGACAGGTAGGAACTGAGAGATGCTGGGAGAACTTGGAGGTCAGGTCTGCTTTGATATGTTAAATCGGTGCCACAGCCATTTTCCCAAGTTTGAAACCTAACAAAGAGTGCTTGCTGCAATTGCAGAGTAGAGTTTGGATTCTGGTACCCAAAACAGGAAAGCCATAAACTCCAACTCCAGGGCATCCTATAACTTCCACTAACCTCCACAGACACCTAAACGAAAGTGTGCACCCATACATAGAAGAAGCAAGAAAATAAAATCATTTTTTATTAATTTATTCATATTACATCTCAATTGTTAGCCCATCCCTTGTATCCTCCCTTTCTTTCCTCCCTCCCGATTCCCCCTCTACTCCCTTCCCCTATGTCTGTGACTGAGGGGGACCTCCTCCCCCTGTATATGCTCATAGGGTATCAAGTCTCTTCTTGGTGACCTATTATCTTTCCTCTGAGTGCCACCAGGCCTCCCCATCCAAGGGACATGGTCCGATATGGGGCACCAGAGTTTCTGTGAAAGTCAGATCTCCTTCTCCACTTAACGGAAGGACTTATTTGAAAAAAACTTTAAATCTCTGAAGAAAGAGATTGAAAATGACATCAGAAGATGGTGGGATCTACCTTGTCCGTGGATCGGGAGAATTAACATAGTAAAAATGGCCATTTTACCAAAAGCAATTTACAGATTCAATGCAATCCCTATCAGAATACCTACAAAATATTTTGAAGATATTGAAAGAACAATTCTCAACTTCATATGGAGAAACAAAAAGCCCAGAATAGCAAAAACAATCCTATACAATAAAAAATCCTCTGGAGGAATCTCCATACCTGATCTCAAGCTGTACTATAGAGCAACAGTAATTAAAACAGCATGGTACTGGCACAGCAATAGGCTAGTGGATCAATGGAATCGAACTGAAGACCCAGAGATGAATCTGCACACATTTGGTCACTTGATTTTTGACAAAGAAGCCACCAAATCCATTCAATGGAAAAACGATAGCATCTTCAACAAATGGTGCTGGTCTAACTGGATGTCTACATGTAGAAAAATGCAATTAGACCCCTATTTGTCACCATGCACAAAAATCAAGTCCAAGTGGATTAAAGACCTCAACCTAAAACCAGAGACAATAAAATCATTTTTTAAAGATTAAAGTGTTTTCTATATTTCATAGATCTTGTCTCATTTGTTGCATTATTTGTCTACATGTTTGCATTTCTCCAATTAAAAAAATACTATTCTCCTCTATTTTCAAGGTCATTTACCTGAAAATTATAAGGAGTGACATCTATTCAAACAAGTATATAATAATCAATTATCTTTAATTTTTCATTGTTCATTAGTTTCTGCTTCAAGATTAAGGACCAGCCTCCCCAACTCCTTCATCCACTTCCCTACAGCACATTATCACAGAACCTACTGATTCATTCTCATCCTTGGGCTGAATTTGCTACCCACTGTGTCCCTGTTATTTTGTGTATGGAAGTGAAAAGACTTAATTGGATCTTGTTGAAAAGACACAGAAACTAACTCTCAATTTTTATGTGGGGTTCTTCCCATCTCCCTCACTACTACTTTCTTTCCTTGACAAGAAAATAGCCCTCTCCATGGTAACAAATATATAAATAAATAAAATTCTTTCCAATTTTTGGTACTAGTTGTTGCCTAGCAAAATAGCACAAAAGTAGATGAAGTTTAAATATGAAAGTGGAATTAAAATTGCTAAAAAAAATGCTTGATGTGCATTACTGGATGTTAAAGGAGTTACAAAGCTGAATGAGCAAAGCCTCAGGAAAAGGAATTTGTTTAATCTGCATCACAGAAAGCAGTATTCTTTTGTGCAGACTGTCACTTCTCAAACATAAGGTCTTTATTCTGAAAAATGCCTAGGCTTCACCACTGAAGCACTATCATGCAGAAAATGGTAGCAACCCAGATTTCCTCAAAAGTGACAGTTCATTCATGCTTTTAATATAATATTATTTGGGGGAGTAGAGGGATGCTGGTGATAAAATCCAGAGCTGCATAATGGCTATACATATATTCTATCACTGAGGCATATACTGCACCTTTAAACTAGAAGGTTGATTATCTTCAGTTTGCATCTCAATTTTAATAAAATTTAGGGAGCAGTGTGTTGAATGTCTCCCATCTTTGGAGACTTTTAATTAAACCAGATTTGCTACAGAAAACAGGATTTTTTCTTGTTTTTTTGCCTTATGCACTTAGCTATGACACTTTATAACCTCTGCTACTAAGTCTCATAGTGTGTTTAATAAACCTTTGTACTTGGATAGATGGCTGATAACTTCAGATACATAGTAATGCAATGAATGATGTGCCCTTCCCTAAGTATGTCAATACATCCAAATCCCTGGGGGGTGTGCATATGTTACTTTCTGTAGTAAAGAGGGTTTTATAGATGTGATTAATATTCCGATCTTGAGATGGGGAGATTTGTTGTGTGACACTGTTTCTAAGGAGAGGGCAGGTGTCTACTCAGCACTGATAGAGATCCAACAACAGACCAAAGTCCAACAAAGTCCAACTTGATGAACCAGTGAGTTTTATTGAGGTTACTTATAGGAATATGGGTGAGGGTTTGCATATAAGAGTAGAAATGAATTAAAAAACACCTGTATCACCAAAGCCTGCCCCAGCATTGGTGACAGCTTGAATGCTTGCTAAGTTGTTCGAATTTTTTCTTAAATTTTAAAAATTGGGTAGAGAGAAACTGTCATAAATTTTGTTTTAATCATAGCCATATTTATTTGTATTGTGATAAACTGAAATATACACGTAGACTGACCATAATGAAACAAGTGAAAGAGAAATGGCCCATTTGGAAATGAAGTCAGAAAGCAATAAAGATAAGCAAGCCAGCAGGCCACAGTGGCATACACTTGTAATCATAGCACTCAGGAGGCAGAGACAGGTGGGTGTCTGTGAGTTCGAAGCCAGCCTGGTAGGCAAAGCAAGTCCAGGACATACAAGGCTACATTGAGAAACCCTGTCTTGAAGAATAAAAAAAAAGATAAGCAAATCAAATGTGTGGCCTTTTTTCACTTTTCCCCTTCATTTTCTTTAACTCACTAGATTTTGTTTTAGAAAAAGAGCAGGAGTGAAGCACTGGTGGATTGGATGGTCTGTGAGTCCCGTCATAAACAGAAATGTGAAAAGTAAATTTAAGAACAGGAAACAAGACAACCTGATGTAGAGGCTTTGGGGCAGGAGGATATGGCTAACATAAGGAATCAGAAAGATCTGGATGCCAATGCTACAGTATGCATACTGGATGGCTTTCATTGGAAGGCTATTCATCCTATTGGAGCCTATTATAAAACATGAGTAAAAATACAGTACTCAGAGAGATCTGTTGTCAAACTAAAGTAATGATGAAACAGTTAGTTCAGGTTCTGCCATATTGATATTTGGTGATGCTTAAAAGCTGTCAGTACAACATTTGGGAGGGGAGGAGTGGAAAAGAAGGCTATGGACAGATTCACTTCAAGTTCATCACCTTTTAATTTTGTGGCTTTTTGTGAGTTGCAGTGTGTGTGTGTGTGTGTGTGTGTGTCCCCTCATTTTATTTATCTTCTAAGTGGAACATAAAACGTATCTCCCTCTGATCATAGCTATAAGTGAATGTGTGTAAAGTGATAGGAACAGTATTTGACCATAGAAATAGCACGGTAATCAGTTATTTTTATTGTAGTTGATACTTTATGAGAGTTTGAACTGTAGAGCATGTAAGAGTTTCAATATTTTTCGGGAAAAAAACAAAAGAAAACATTTTAGTTGATATTTCTGGAGAATATTCTATTCAAGTGGGCTTGAGTTCGAGCAAAATATTACTATTTAAAGATTGTACAATGGATAATGAGCTTGTAAGCTCAGCAGGACCATCCTTCCATAACATACCCAAAGCTTCAGTTCAGTCTCTCCTTGAAAACAACCTAATCTGTGTTAGCTCTCAAATGTCTAGTGTTTCTTATTTTTGGCATCTCATTTTGTTCTGTGTGATATGAAAATGTTTAATATTCTCAAGTCCTCTTCAATAACACATACAGTGTGTTGTTATTTTTTATCATTACTTGTATGCATGGCATACAGTTTGTAATAAAAGAAGCATAGAATTAATCTTTGCCCCTGGCCTTCTTGTTTTTTTCACTATGGCCTGAAGTGTTAACCTTACCAACACATGCCCTGGCCACTATTGTAAAACAAATTTACTTTAAATGTAAAACATCGTTATTATATAGGGGTGTTAGGAAAAGAGGGAGATATGTTGGAATATTAGAAGTTGGAGCCCCTCAGTGTTGATTCATTTATTCAGCCTTTCCCCCTATCCATTATCAGCCCACTAAAGTGGGCTGCAAGGCAGCAAGTAGGATACAAATTTGCTCACCTCATATAAATAAAACAAAGGAAAGGGAACAGAGAGTTGGCCCGGCAATCTTTCTGCAAGGAGTGTTACTTATGTTAAATTACTTAAAATTCACTGAAATTTGGTGCTAATAATGAGCACACTTCCAGATAAAACAGAGAATTAAACTCAACACATTTCTATAATGTAAATGGATTGATTAGGTATATACTACCAAATATTTTAATCACTGAGGATGTTTACTCTTGACATCTGCGTAGAAGCTGCACCCACTTTCCTCTCAAACAGGACCTGAAGTGTTCTTGCTCCTCAGCACAAACTTCATCTAAGTCATGCTCTTTCTTCCAATGATGCCACATACAGCATTTCTCTCCTTTACTGGATTCTTTTCATGGTGCATTGCAACTGTGATTTACTTCCAAAGTGTGCTAATATAGAGCCATTTTATAGAATAAAATCTAGTGGGGTCAAGGGAATAGAAAAGTGTATCAGAGACGCTCTCCAACCACATGTCACCTCCTTTAAATGTTACAGTGCAAGTATCCATTGAGAGTTAAAGACATATGTATTCTTATAGGGAAATATATCCAATTGTAATTTTTATATTTCCAAACAACAGTCTGTTCTTTGCTTACTATATGGAGCTTTTACATCATGAAATTTAAGAGAGAGGGAGAGAGAAGTAAAATCATTGTTTTATCAGGGAGATTTTTCTCTAAAAAGAGCCAGAGTAAATAGTTCATTTCTTAAACTTCTGATCAATGTCTAACACCTCCTACCCTCAGCAACACTTCCTGCAAGTGTATTAACACTCTGTAATAGCAACTCCACTCACCTATGAAGAAATGATCTTCACAACTGATTTA
Organism: Acomys percivali; assembly: GCA_907169655.1. Taxonomy (NCBI): domain Eukaryota; kingdom Metazoa; phylum Chordata; class Mammalia; order Rodentia; family Muridae; genus Acomys; species Acomys percivali. Next base: position 35,720,699 of record OU015760.1, read on the forward strand.
TAGTTAAACAGTGGCTTAGACACATAGCACCCAATCAAAGATATTTTTTTTTACCTTATAATTTCTCAGAGAGAAAAATAGATTAATGTTGCTCTCTGAAACAGCAGCTAAGGAAATGTACAAAGAGAGTCTATTTTAAAGACTTAGGTCCAATTATTCAGCATTTGTCCCTTATATGTGTGTCCAAATGATATGCACCTGCAACTTAGAGACAGAAATATGGTGCATATTTTTCACACCATTCCTCATTTGGATGTCACACTTTTATGTGTGAGTGTACAAGAGGTTTCCAAATTACTAGAATACAATCCTTTAGGGTAAGCACATGATTATTTATTAGCCATATGTTATCTTTCCTTTGTAACACTCAGAATTTGGTAAAACCACAAAGTTAAAGCCTGAGGGTTAAATATATTGTAAATAAAATATTCTTTAATTACTTTGAGATTTAAAATACCTGGCTAGTCATATTTAACTAATTTCTTCCTAGGATACTTCATTGCATATAGGTAAATCTACTGCTTTAATCAATCTAACACCGGTTGACATAAATGTAATTATCCTCATTTTACAGATGAATAAACTGATTCCAATTCAATCCATATATTTGCAGCATGAATTGAACAGCTGTGCCAATTATTTTGATGCTTCAAAATTTAATATCCACCATTTGATTCTAGGAAAAGAAGATGCTATGGCTTGAATTCTTTTGATTAACTGTGCACATTACTATAATCACTGTCAAATAATCACTCATTTTTCCACTTTCCTTACTGTCTACAGGTAGTACAACTGAATATATTGCTTTACATCAGTTCATTGATAGCTGCATTTGGAAATTAGTTCCAAGCTTCTTCTTTCAGTACCTAAATGAGTAGCATATCTAAAATATTTTTTAAGCATGAAAGTCATGAGACTGGAAAGATAGCACAATGCATACAATGTTTCCTACATACACAACCATGAACACCCATTTCCGATCTCTAATGCCCACATCACAAAGTCAAATGTGGTGATGTATGCTTTCTATTCAGTGTTGGGAATGGATAGAGATAAGCATATCCTGGAGTGGGAGTTTGTTGTGCAGCCAATATATCTGAAACAATGTTCTCTATGTTCAATATAAGACTCTTGTCTCAATAAATAAGACAGAAAGCACCCAAAGTGAACCTCTAATCTTCACCTATGTGTTCACGTGCAAGAGTGTACATACACACATACACACACAAATGAAAGGCTAAATATATTTTTGGCTGTGAGTCTTAGCTGTCAAGAGCTGAGCCATCTCTCTATCTAAGTCCAAATACATTTCAACATAATATATTGTTTGATTCACACTTGATATTTGAAAAGACTAGTAAAACCTTCCTATACTCCATTCCTAGAAAAGTGACTACTATCTGAGCACTCATTTTCTATTAAATAGTATAGATCTAATACAGCAATATAAATTAAAAGACATTGAAATGTTAGACTCAAAAAATGAAACATCATAAAATTACATTGATAATTCTTTTTAATCCTCATGATAATCTTTGAACTTATATTTCTGGAGAAATTTCTATTTTCTCTCATGTTCCAAATGCCAGTTTATCAATTAAACAGTAACTTAAAAATTCAATGAAATATTCTTTCTAAATTAAAACTACATCATTCATTTTAATATATTATTACAAATGAGGTTAGCAAAACTGTTTAATATTTCTCTTGGACAATGAAGCTAACTTTATTTTATCTTTGTGCAGTAGAATTATATTTTTATAACCAAAGGTCACATGAAATTATTTAAATTGTGTGACTTATTGTTTTCAGGACAAGAAACTTAACAAAAAGGATAGACAGAGGTTTTTTTGGCACCTACTACTAAATTTTCTATTTCATTGATGGAACAGATATTAGATGTTGTGGCACAAGGGTAATTTTTGAAATATCACTTTTATTATAACTTTTTCTGCTCTAAACCCTTCAATAATTCTCCATTGCCTTTGTTGTCTTATTTTTGTCCTTTACTGTTCACAGACATCTATTTCTGGTTCTTTCCCAACTTTATCAAAGTCATCACAATTCTGCTCACTACCGAGATGATTTTCCCACTTTTTGCCAGTAACTTTTATGTATTCTTAACCTGACATTTTAGGTTCAGCTTACTTTTTGTCCTGTACTTTCTTGTCTCTCATCACGGAGTCATTAATAATCTTATTTATCCTCCAAGTTCAGATTTGGCTTATCCTATGACACTTGCCCTGGACATAATCACATTAAAATTTCATTCTTCATCATCCCTTCAGGATAGAGTATGTGCTCTGTAGACAGTTTCTTTGATCACTTGCCTGATACATTCTGTTAGTGCATAACTACGTGTGTGAGTACACCTGATTGAATCTTCAGGTCATCTGCCTAGTTGCATGGGAAGTTCAGTAATTTCACTGAGAATTCTGTTTTATTTCGTCTACCATCAGGCACAAGACACAGTTCTCACTGCTTTACAATACTCATCCTATTCTGTCAATAATTATTTCTGTCTATATGATTGATCAGGACATAATTATAACCAGTTTTTAGCCTTTTTATTTGGGGTTTCAGTGAGCTATAACAGCATCTTTAGTATAGAAAATCAGAAGTATTCTGTGCCAAATAACATAAAAGTAATGCAAAATGAGCCTGGTGGCGCACGCTTTTAATCCCAGCACTTGGGAGGCAGAGGCAGGGGCCTCTCTGTGAGTTTACGACCAGCCTGGTCTACAAAGTGAGTTCAGGGCAGCCAAGAGAACACAGAGAAACCTTGTCTCAAAGAAAACAAAACCAAAAACAAACAAAAAAAATTAATGTTATCAGATAATTACATTTTGAGGCTCATAGTTTGTGATTTATTGTCTACTTCGTTAATAGGGCATGATTATTACCCAATTTTCTTTATAAAGTGCTCTGAATAGATAAAATAATTTATTTTTGTGAGCTAAAGTTAGAAAGATTCCAAAATGGTGCTATGCAAGATGAAGTGGACATTAACACAATAAAAAACATGAGCATGATAATTTCAAAATATGTATGTTTATATGTTACTTAATCTTTTTCTTTATTCTAAACTATCTGTAAATAGAAAATATTATATCAATTATTATTATGGCTCATACACTAGAAGCTACCAAATGTGATACACATGATAAAAATGTCTTTTAAAAGTTCCTGTTATCCAATTGTTAATATGCCAAATTTATAGAACAAAGGGATTTCCAGAAATGTGAACAATGTAAAAAAAACTAACAGATCTAATGTTTAATAGCTAAAAGTATAAGTCTTCTTTGTATCAGTTTAGGAATGTATTTGCAAATCATTATCAACAAATTGCAGCCTAAATTTTTTTCTTCTTGCCTTTGGAATTATACTTTATGATCACCCACTTTGAACTCATTACTTCCTGGCTCTTATAACTGAGAATTTTGCTTTTCTGCATGTGAAGGGCTTTATGAAATGACAAGTAAATCAACCCTTTGAGTTTCTTATTGAACAATAGCTTGAAATGGACTGTCTTATTTTGATGAAAGGGAAAAGAATTTTCTTTCAAAACGACATGCTAATAGTAGATTAATTTGGCATTATGCTATTCATGGAAGGCATTAACTTTGATAGGCTGATAAGTTTAAGGCTCTAAAAATTTCAATGAAAACAAAATCATTGTTACAGAAGAATAGAAAAATGTATTCCACAGACTGTCCTACCACCAATTTAAATTTTTTGTAGTTTTTGATAGTATCTTAAATAGCTGTTATATCTTTCTTTCAATGATATCCAAATATCAGTTTTAAGCAAAGTACTAAAAGTTTCTTCTATAGTTTCATTAGTTTGTCCAAAATGTATTTTTTCTTAACTGTCCATGTGATATAACGCATTCAAGCTAATTTTCCAATGCCAACCATAGAATAATCATTATGTGTCAATTACAAATTAATGGAAAACATACTAAAAATTGGTTTTCTATTATCTTATATACCATTATTTTCAAAGACTCTTAGGCTATATAAAGCTCATTTAAAACTTTATTTCATTCCTATGACTAGTTCATGCTTTTTCCTGCTTATGATGCCATTCTTGTGATTTAATTAAATTATCTGAGGTTTAGGTGCTGTGAAGTCCTTATATGAACTCTTCTCTTATATACCTTGAAGCTGTTTTCTTACCTCATGTATTTTAAAAGTTATTAATGTTATTAACATTCACTTTGGTTATTATTGCTGACCTTTCCTTGTTACATTCCAGTGTCTAACTTCCTTTCTACCCTGAGCACTTGACAGTAGGAACCTCAATAATGGACTCATCCATTGTCAATGTCTAGTTTTGTTTTGTTTTGTTTTTCGTTTTGCAAGACAGGGCTTCTCTATGAAGATTTGGCTGTCCTGGACTTGATTAGATCAGGCTGGCCCTGAACTCACAGATATCTGTCTGCCTCTGACTTCCTGCCAATGTCTTCTTGCCTGAAGTTTCCAACAAATCAGACACAAAGAGGAGAATCTGTCCAGGGATCTTTGGGGCCCTTCAGTGATTTCTATGCCTCATATTACTAAATCATCTCCTTGTAGCTCTTTTTTCAGCTTCTACTTACTGTTCCTATTTTCTTAGTTTTTTAACCTCTGGAAAGAAAAGTTTCCTCATCCCAGATTGAATGAAATCTTATTTACTGCAAAACCATGACTAATTCAGTATATAAGATTTTCCTGAAGGCAAAAAAGATTTCTTCCTCTCCTTAAGCAAAAACTTTTAAAAGGTTGTGATTTATCTTCTCATATATTAAAATGCATATCCAGGAACTAACAAGATATACTTACATGATGGTTTAATGATGGTTTAAATAATTAGGAAATAAAATTAATTGTTTAATAATTAACAATTATCCAGTACTTTAAACAAGACTCACAACTCTTATTCTTTGTCAATGTAATAGTTTTATGGTCAAGGAAAAATATATAATTTATGGGACCCAGTATAAAATGGAAGACCCTTTGTTAAGAAAAATATTTAACATTTTGTGAGTTGCAAATGAAAGTAGGGGTCCTTTGCGTGCATTTCACAATCATGAATGCTGACGCTGATTGAAGCCTCAGTCTTCTGGGGGGAAATTATCATTCAAAGAGGTTATAATATTTTTGGCCTAACTTGTTTGAAAAACATGTTCAATGTCTTTTGTTACTTTCAAGCAGTATAAGTGTTGTTACAACAAAGAGTTCTTTGTTATGTTTGATATACCATAGATTTTAAGCTACATAAGTAGAAGGGGACCCTATGATCATCAGTAAAATGCACCCAAATGTTTTCCTTAATTACATTTTGAAAATAGTAATGGCTACAATCTTAAAAAAATAAGAAACAATGCTTTCTAAAAAGAGGTAAATGAAGATACTGATTGTAATTAAATTGGATCTTAAATAATCAACCCATAGAAAGCATATTGAGAGCTGTGTTTACTAGTGTCTGTATTTGATGATACATGAAAATATCATGGAATCATAATATGCTATGTATTTTAAAATGTGTTGATGATAAACTTCACATCCAAAGTGTCAGAAGTGGGTATATTATGACCTATAAGCACATGTATCATATTGAGTCAAAAGGAGAAAACATTCAGGAAATATGTTTATAAAAGGAAATTTATACCCTATGAGCATATACAGGGGGAGGAAGTCCCCCTCAGTCACAGTCATAGGAGAGGAAAGTAAGGGGAAAATGGGAGGGAGGGGGAATGGGAGGATACAAAGGAGGGGATAACCATTGAGATGTAATATGAATAAATTAATAAAATTTTAAAATAATCAAAAACCCAAAAAAAAAAAAAGAAAGAGGTTCATTGATGCTCATCATCATCTTTGAGGTAGGCTGGGTGTTGCCAGGAGTTAACCTGTCTTATTGTCAAAGAATCCTTAAAACAATAAAAATGTTTTTAATCCAAAAAGAAAAGGAAATTGAAAAGAATTAAGGAATCCTGTAGAGCCGTTAAAACCACTTCTGACTTCATATGAAGGATGTAGAAGAACAACAAAGTTGTTGTTACTATGCCCACCACATTAAGACTTGGTGAAGAACAATTTGTAGAAAGGATGTTATTGCTGTAATATAATGATAGGTTTCATTACATAGCAACAAAGGTCCTTGGTCACTTCCTAGAACCTAAAAGTCTGTGCATTTTTGTGGACTTCTCAGTGGCTATTAATAACAACAATTAAATAATTTTGTATAATTCATATAAAGAGAGAACTGTCATTGAAGCTAAACTCCTTAAGAGGGTATCCCTTGATCCACAAAATTACTTGGGTAGCTTTATCATGTACCTCTTTTTCCCTTGTAATACACCATGTATATTTTATTTTATTTTACTTTATTTTATTTTATTTTATTTTATTTTATGAGATAGGGTTTCTCTGTGATGTGTTGGCTCTATGGGACTCACTTTGCAGACCAGGATGGCCTCATACCCACCGAAATCCACCTACTTCTACCTCCCTGAGTGCTGGGATTAAAGGTGTGCACCACTGTGCCCAGTTTATTTTGATATATTATTTACAGCATGATCGCATTATTACTGTATTTTTAAGAGAAAGGTGCTCTTTCTTCTTCACTGATATAGCCCATAGAACTTCCTCAATTACAAATCCCCATCTGTCTTCTTCAGTTACACATCAGAAATGCTAATTTTTCTGGAAGTCCAATTAGGGAAAATTATACAAAATATTTAGCATCTGGTTTTCAAAAATAACAACCTGATAAATGTCAAAGAAAGCATATAATTCTTTTAGATTAAAAAGACTAAGAAGACATAAAAACCAAATGCTGTTCATGACCTTAGGCCAGGAAACAAAAAAAGTAGCTCTGAGGGCCAGTGATGGGGTAATTACCATACTCAGACTAAGGAATGTGAGTAAGATCATACTACTATAGCAATGGTACCTTTCCTGGAATAGAAACTGAGCTAAGAGCATATATAGAAAAAACTTTGCTCTTTAGACTTACATTCTGAACACTACATAATCTGTACTATTTGTGGATCCTAGGTATAATTCTGAATCTTTAAGTCTGAGTATATAACCTTCAGTAATAGCAGAAATCACAAAATTAAAAGAAACAAACAAAACAATGGTACTATGAGGTAGAGAGATGGGCTCATAAAGCATATGTTCTGTGAAAGCTGGAGAAGGGAAAACCAGGAAAAGCACAGTGGAGATAAGGCTTTTCACAATTACTGGAGTTACAGACGTATGTTACCATACTTGGCTTAGTAGACATATTTGAAACTTTTAGCAAGTTGTTTAGAAAAGTAGATGTAATATTTTTGCACAGATTTTACACACATGCACATACACACATGCACACATACACACACACACATACACACTGACTGATGTAGCAATGTGTTATAAATGTGGGTGAAGAGAACAAGGGAGCTCTTTGAGATTTCTTGTATTTCTGAAAGTTTGAAATCATGTGAAAATGTTCATTTCATTAATAAAGAGTTTTTTATGAATAATGACAAAAGGATAACCACAGTTAGTAGTAACAATGTGTTTATAGAGAATTTATCAGTAGATATGCTGATCACTTGGATAATAAGAAGGAAAGTTATGCCACATAAGAAAATATTCAAACTGGTTTAAAGTAATAATGAAGAAGTAGAGGACAATAAAATCAAATTTGAATTTAGCTCGTCTATTTAGAAAAATCACCAAACAAGGAAGGGGAGAAGGACAGTGAAGATGCTCAATGAAATAGACAATGAGCACTCAACATGGTAAAGCCTTTTTCAGTTACAAAAAAGCTACAAAGTAGTAATGGACCCACCCAAATGTTTATCACTCGCCATATATGACAAGGTATGAAACTATTTACAGAACAATCTTTGTGAATATTCTTAAGTTATAATGTACAAGAATTTTTATCATATTTAAGCTTAATCCATGTTTGTTTATGGTGGGGGAGGAGGTTTCCTTCTGTCAGAGGTCTAGGGGAGGGGAATAGGGTGAAAAGGGGAGGAGGGTGGGAATGGGAAGATACAAGTGAGGGGATAACAATTAGGATGTAATCTGATTAATTTAAAAGAAAAAAGAAAAAATGGCAATAATTGAAAGTCGCCATGAATGTTTGTTTTAACTGAAACTTTATGAAGAATATTCAATAGGAAAAACTTGGTTAAGGTCTTTCTTTAGATACAGAAGAAATAACTATTCAGTTAATTCCATATATTTCTATTTTAGTATTACTTAGGTATAATTCCTTTTTAAAGGAGTGTGAAAATATATTTTTTTCTGGCAACCTAAAATGACCTACTTTATAGAATATATGGTTTCACTGTTGAACTTCCTTTTTATAGAATTACTATTTATAACCGTTGCCCTCAACCCTGGGGGGATTTAGTAGGATTAAAGACTTTTGATTCACTTTGTATTTGAAGATTTATTTTTCCCTCTACCTTTGCTCAGCTAGTGGAATCCATGATGAATTCTCATCTCCAAGGGGTAAGCTGTTTGTAGTAAAGCCTGATAGCTGTTGCCTTAGGTCTTCTTAGAAATAGCATTGATTCCTTCCTTTTCCTGTGTTTTGTTTCTTGCAGAATGATAGTACCCATGTAGACACAATAGATTCCCATGCTTAAGTACTGTTAAGCATGTAATGGTTTTAGTCTTATTTGTGTAAATTATTTATGTAATAAATATTTTGGCTCATAGCAGAGAAATAAACAAGAGCACTTATCTTTTTATTTATTTTTGCATGAGGAGTGCTACAATGAAAAAGGTGAATGATAGAGGCACCCTGGTTTTGATCTGAGGATGTAGATTAGAGTTACAGTGTGTTTGATGGGTCTCATATTGGGACACAGAATATAATTTGAAAGGTAGATATTTGGAAAGTAGGTGCTTCGAATAATTATTTAATCTAAAGTGTTTTCTAACATTTGCGTAGCTCTATAGGAAACTCCTTGTATTTGACAAGTTACAGGGTTCATTTAGGTTGCTGAGGCAAAAAGTTATAAAAAGAAAAAAAAATAAAATTCACAAATGGAAAATAAATGAAAATATAACCTTTATCCACACTATATTATAGTGTTCTGTTTCTTACAAAATGGTCTTCAGTTGTTATATTTGTAATTTATTCGTGGAAAATACTTGTTTTTTCTTTTTTCTACAAAGAAAATCAAAGAATGTTCTTATTTTACCATATGAAAAAGTGATTTTAGAGAGAATATTAGTGTCTGCTGAATTCCACAGCAAAATACATTACTGTAAAAATTGTTTTTGAAATGGATGTTTGTTTGTCTTGGCCAATGAATGTAATAAAGACCCGTGATTTTTCTCAGAAATACCTAACTGTATTCCAGTTGAGAAGGTACTTCTGTTTTTATGAGGTTTCTCCAAAGATGTCATTAATAATCTTCTTGGGTGCTTACAAAGCATGTGTCTATCAGTAGAATTAGAGAATCGCCCAACTAGAGAACAGGTTTCACAATAGCCTGAATTTTGTTCATTAGAGGAGAAAATGGCTTCTCTTAAGACTAAATTGACATGCTTGCTAATTTCAGCATTAAAAGCTGTTACTTTGGTCAGGTTTAATTTAGAATCTTGGAAAGTTCAAGTGAAACTTAAAGCGTTACTTTTACAAACACACTTATCAAAGGAATTTGAAAATCCTAAAAGTAGCCTGCTGTTCTTCCTCTGAGTGCCACCAGGCCTCCCCATCCATATGAGCATATACAGGGGGAGGAGGTCCTCCTCAGTTATAGTCATAGTGGAGGGGAGTAAGGGGAAAATGGGAGGGAGGGAGGAATGGGAGGATACATTGAGATGTAACAAGAATAAATTAATAAAATATATTTAAAAAAAAATCCTAAAAGTAAACAAAAGAAAAACAAACATCCTGTAATACACCTTCAAGTCAAAAGTAAACAATGATATTAACATTTGAGAGTGAACTAATGTGAAATCAAAGAAAGATAATCTGATGAAGTTACTTCTTATCCAAAACTTTTCAAGTATTACAAATAACTCTCACTAGTGATGCAACTGCAACAAATACATTGTTCACTGCCACATCCATGGCCCCTATAATATCTGGGGTTTGAAAAAGCATGTACTATCATGAATGAAGAAGTAAATGAATGGATGAATGTATGCCTTTTTTACATGTTTTTTTTCTTTAACAAATTTGAGGAGAGTGCTTGACTTTATTTTTAGTTTCAGAGTAACATTTTAAAAGTATGTGATTTATTAACTATAATCCTGCAGTTGAGAAGAGATCCTTCTAAAGCAACATTTCAACTTGCTGTGTCATAGGTTACCAACTTTTAGCATGCTAACCATAGACTATATCTTATTTTATAAAATCTGTCTGCAACTACAGTTCCTATTTTAAATTTGTTCAGTACTATCCAACTTACTTATTCTACTTACTTCAAAACTGTCTTTGGCAATTTGTTCCATATTTCAAACACATTTTTATATAAAGAAACCATAAAAGTTAGAAACCTGAAAATTAGGTTTTTCTTCTGAGCAATCACAACTTACAAATGTGGAAGGTTTTTTAAATACTAGCCTCTCAGATTTTTCAATACACACAAAGAACAATTGCTCTAAATAACTATACAACGTTTGAGTAAGTTTTTCATGCTGTTTTAATATTACCAGAAGTCATTGAGATTATATCTGAAAGCTGATATCTGTACCTATTCATAAAGGAAATGCAAACTAATGATCCACATTTGCCCTTTCCAAAACCAAAATTCTTAGAAAATTATTTTGTGCCAAAGAGCATAAGACATAAGTAAGATTCAGAAATGTTACTAGCTACAAAATTTCATCTCTTTCCTGTTATTAGAATCACATTTAAAGTCTGACAATTTCTAGTTTAGTTACTAAGAGACCGAAAATAAGAGCTACACTGTGGTCAAGGAAGCAGGTAGGCTAAGTACAGACCTTCACTTCTCCCTATTTCCAAATCCAGTTTCCCAGTCTCATCCACAGCACTGCCTCAGGCCATCTGCTGTAACCTCCATTGCCCCCCACCCCATTCTCCTAGTGGATCACAAAATATTTCTCTCCCCTTACTCATTGCTTTATCTCAGCCTCCAACTCCAACAGGCACTTTCATTGGGTCCACAGGCTACTCTGACAAGGGGAACAGATAGTCTAACTAAAGATCTTCACATTTTGGAAGGAAAAAAAGTCAAAATACCTTTATCTGTAGATAATAGTATAGGATACATAAGTAGTGCTTAAAATTCCATCAGGAAATTCCCACAGGTAAGAAACACTTTCAGGAAAGTAGATGGACACAAAATTACCTCACAAGAATCAATAGCCCTCCTATATACAAATGACAAATGGATTGAGAAAGACAAGAGAGAAACAACTCCTTTCACCATAGCCTCAAATATCTTGGAGTAACTCTAACCAAGGAAGGGAAAGACTTGTATGACACAATTTTAGAACACAAAATAAAGAAACTGAAGAAGAAACCAGAGGGAAAGATATTTCATGTTCATGAATCAGTAAGAGTAATGTAGTAAAAACTACAAAAGCAATCTAAAGAGTCAAGGCAATCCCCACAAAACATCCAAGAGATCTTCAATTCTTCACAGATGTTTAAAATATAATTTTCATGTTCATATGGAAAAATACACATACACACAGAAACACGTATGCATGGATAGCTAAAACTATCCTGAATTTTCTAGTGTCTTTGATGCACGATAGTACTCTGGTTATAAACACCTATGTGCTAGTGTCTTAGTATTGCAATGTCCTCTTCATCCTACCAAAGGATAATTATAAAGACCAACCCAACTACAAACCCTGTAATCAACAATATTTTCCTACCTGCTAGATTTGCTAGTGCAATAGTGTCACAAAGCTCATGGAAGTAACGAACCAATATCTGTTTTGATTTAAGGCCCTTCCATGACATAGAACTCATACTCAACATGGCTAGAGTGACAAGAACCTTGGTCTAGATACATAAAGACCTATGATAAAATAAAAATAAAAATAAAATGCACATATAACATTTGCAAGAGTGGTTTTAAATTAATAATAATTAACACCACCAAATAAAAGTAAAATGTATTTTTTAAAACCAGAACAAAGTAGACTGATAGTTTTTCACATATTTTGTTCTTTATTATTAAGATTTTGGCCATTTAATATAGAAAGTAATATGGCAAATAAAGGAGTTTAATATTTGAAGGCAAAAGGAAGTTCTAATAGATTAATAACATTGATACTTAACTTTTAAAATATTGGCTTTATTATTTTGTATAATTCTACAAAAGAAACTATTAAATCAAAATTATTTATATGAAGATTTGAGAGATGACTCAGTGTTTAAGAGTGCTTTTCCAGTACATTTTCCACAGTTATGTGGAGAGTGGGTACTGATTCTGACATGAACTCTGGTGCCCCACCTTTGACCACTTCTCCATAATGTGGAGGCCTGGTGGCACTCAGAGAATGAATAGGAAGGCTACCAAGATGAGACTTGATAGATATCCTATGACCATATAGTGGGGCAGGAGGTCCACCTCGGTCATAAACCTAGGGGAGTGGAGTAAGATGAGAGCAGGAGGGAGGGAGGAATGGGTAGATACAAGTGAGGGGGAAACAGTTGAAATGTAATCTGAATAAATTAATTAAATAAAAAAGAGTGTCCAGCTTCTAGCATGCCATCTTCCAGGGGGTAAAAACAAAAGGCTTTCTGGTTGTGATTAAATCTGTAAATGGTGAGTTGTACATTCTTATAAAGACTCTGTACAAAGTAATAAGGCAGAGAGAGAGAGAGGAAGACACCTGACACTATGGCCTCCATGTGCATATAAATAGGTGATTGCATCTGCACACATGTGTGTATGTATACCACATACACCACATATACACCAAATATTTATATGAAAGAAGACTCTGGAGATTAGTGTTTAAGTGATGTTCTCCAAATGGTGATAGTAATCTGGGGAAGTAGAGAATTTATTACCAATGAGTATTACCAGCTCTTCTTTATTTCATTAGGTCTGAAATGGATCAAAGAAGTTTGGTAATTATAATGGTCAGGCAACTTTAAGGAAACCTACTACATTCGATCTGTATCACGTTCACAATTTATATGTAATGAATTTAAGTTAATAAGATCTTAAATTATGTGTGAGATTGTTCTATTTCTAAAATATATACATTAACCTTAATATTGTAGCGTGGTGATAATATATATATATATATATATATATATATATATATATATATAAAACTAAAAATGTAAAAGTACACTGTCATAAAGCCAAAATTACATTTCTTAGAAATTGATTGAGAGAAACCCAAACACATTGAAATGATGCCATCTTAGTACTTAGGTAGTGAGACAAATCTCTAATTAAAATTTTCATTTGAAATCCTCTTGTACCTAAGAGTGAAACACATTCCACAGTCATTTTCTGAACAGCCTTGAAAACTGAAGATTCATATCCAGTTACATCTTTTTTTATTTCTAAAAGTGTTTTGGCTGGTTGGAAAATAGCAATTTTTCTTTATGCTGTATAAAAGGAGTGTACAATGCTGGAGAACTCCCAATGCAAGAGATATTTTCTTCTTTCAGGCAACACTGCAAGATTTGGAACAGAGACGCCCTCAATTGGAAGAACTCATTACTGCTGCCCAGAACTTGAAAAACAAAACTGGCAATCAAGAAGCTAGAACAATCATTACTGATCGAAGTAAGTCTCTTACTACTCTAGGGAAAGTTAAGACCAGATGTGTGAAAATCTCAATAACAGCTCAAAGTATAGAAAATGTAAAACAATTCAATATGATAACTATTTTATCTAAGAACATTTTCAGTATATAAACTCATTCAACAATTGAATATAATTGCAATGGATTGAAAATTTAAGATTTCCATGAAGTTGGGGCATTGCATGGTGAATGTGGTAAACATAGTGTGGAGGAATATTGCTTCTTAGTTATTGTCTACTTGAGCTGGTATTCATGGAAATAGCAGTCTCTGTCTAATCTTATTGGTTGTTGGGCTAACCCAACACTTGTTCACTGAACCATCTTTAATGTCTGTCTGTGGTGCCTCCTGCAGTAGTTATCATTTATTAGGTTTCTTGTAAGTATCAGTAATTTTTCACAAAGTTGCCTTATGCAATTTCATAGTATCTTTTTGGTATGTAAATAATTGGTTTCCAAGTTACTAAAATTTTTCAAATTTTCAAAACAAGGACAGGCTTAGAATTTGCAAGTCTCTTTCTGGCTATACATACTGTTCCTTTTAGTAGTTTATCCCTTCTTTATTTTTTCTGTTTTTACTGTGATTACTAGAATGAAATTATGTATGTGCTGTGATTATGTATATTTTCATTCATTTCTTAGAGACAACTCTTTCATTTGAAGTAGTGTTAATTTAAATAGCCTATTCACAGTTGTGAAACTTAAACTCCAATTGTGGTTCAAACTATGAATTTGTGTATAAACTAACATACTAGGTGAACAATGTTAACTATTGTGACTAGTAAGCTCCCACATCTTACTATCTTTCTGTAGTAGTTTACCTAATTTTTTACATCCCCCAAATTCCTTCTATGAAATCATATGAAACCCAATTATCTTCCATATTTTTATATCCAGAACATCTTAGGTGTTTAATACAAAGATACAGAATGAGTATTATTCATAGGACTTTGTCATGAGACAAGCCTAAAAGCAGTATGCATTAATTTTTAATCTGTTGATTGTGACATGTGACATGAACCCATGACTGCAAAGATAATGGGAAAATAGTATCAGTACTGATCCCAGGAAGAAGGTGAACAGAATTGGAAAGAATGCAATGACCTTGACTACTGATTTGGACAAAGAAGAGTAAACTTAGGTTTCATGATTCTACATTATGTTTCATGATGTCATTTATATATCCAGCATGGCTAGAATATTGTAATGACCAACAATGAGTTGCTCAGATGATGTATCAGAGCTTTCCTTCCCTAAAGTGGAAACTAACAGCTCTCTACCAGGTTGTAATATGACATTTCAAAAAAGTAAATCTTAATGAATGACTCAGTAGGATATTGAGTTTTAATTATATATGTAATTGAATTGTTTCTTGCCTGAAAAAAAAATGAAAATTTGGTAGATATTTATACAAAGGTAACCAGACTTTTAGTCATTTGTTATTTTGTTAATGATAAATATCTTCATTTCACTAAGAGAAAAGTAGAAATAATACACTTTACAATATCTGTTCAAAATCAGATACAGATTTTCTATTATCCCTATTATTTTTTCCTCTATTATATTTACTTTTTTTTCATGATATTGATTACAATTGAGCGACTGGAGGGCAAGTTTGTATTTCTTTGCTAATTTCCAATGATTTGAATAATTCTGTTTTTCTAAGCTTTTGTCTTTTAGGAATGAGACCTTTATAAATAACTGCAGCAGAAGGGGAGAAATTCTAATTTAAATAATCTGTTGAAACATGTCATGTTGTTTATTAAAGCATAAGCTGGAATCTGACCTCTAAACACTCATGCTCCTGCTAGGATAATTGTGACAAGATATGTTTATCTAAACAATGTCGTCTGTAGCCCTGCCATGTTCTAATTTATCTCTCTTTTAAAAATCTGTGGAATAAGATGGAAATTCAGTACTCACAAAGTTACAATACTCTTCAAAATATAATTGTTTTTCATACAAATTTGATTTTAAAAGATAGGGTGGGAAATATCTACAAATTTGTATTTTCCCATTATAATGGTTTTGATATTCTTTTTTTATGGCCCTATGTCTCCTAGTAATTCTTTTAAAATAATCATTTAAATAGAGAGAAACATTTAATAAATATGCGATACTATATTGAGTCATTTTACTACTTGATAAATCTCAGCTCAAAACTTTGAACAATGTGTGTTTGTGTCTGTGTGTGTGTGTGTCTGTGTGTGTGTGTGTTTATTACATTGTATCATGAGCAAACTCAACGAATAGCTATTTTTCTCACTTCTGTTAATGGAACTCAAATAATTAGGTCTACAATATAGTTATATGTTTTATTATACAAAAGTTTACCTGATATCTGTTGTTTACAGGTAATCATATTGGTCATACTCATTTTACTATGAGTACTAGAGTAAAATTCCTTCTATGTGAGTTCAAATGAGACAACATTAGGAATGCTGCTTTCTGGATTTCAGATTGCTTATTTTTCCAGTTCTTTCACTCTTGAATTTGTCAAACATTCCTGGTAACTTTCTTTTTCAAAAGGACTTGGTCAAGGGACCAAAAGTACATAAAATAAGAACGATTTGAAGTTGCTTCCCTAGAAATATCTGAATTATGCAAAACTCCTGTTTATGCCCATTAATATTGCAAAGCATAATACCATAATACCTTGGATAGCAGAGCAGAAGATATGGAAAGAAAAAACTGCTTTATTTTCACATATATTTATTTTATTACACATGCATAAAACAAACTACATAGAGCAGGGATAACCAGGTAACAAACAGGAGTCATATGAATGTTACATTCATAGTGGTTTGACTATTTGTATTTGTCAAGCTTGAAGTAAACATGTAAACATCTTTTCTGTCTTGTTGGGTCTAAATTTCTGAATGAAATTCAATATCTATCCTATCTCAACTCGAATAACTTAACTCCCTTATCTTGGTCTAAAAAGATCTTATCCCCTAACCAACTAAACTTGATTGTAAAATTAAACTATCTGGCCTTCAATGCCCTTCACCGACTTGAGAAGGAATAAAACTTAAATTCCTGAGTGAACCATAAGTACAGGTTACCAGCTTCCAAAATGAACAAACTGACTGAGACAGTTTACTGCCTGAACAGTTACCCAACACTCCTTATAACATAGGAGACTCATCTTTGGTCTTCTGGCCCAGTATCTCTGACAGACTTATTCACATGGCGGGAACTATTAAAGACTTTCTTACCCTGTCTTGGCAGACTTTGACCATCGACTCTACCTGCATCTAAGCTGCCCAGTTTTAGGCAGAATTCTGTTTGTGGCAGGAATGAAGACATTTTGCCCAGTAGCTGGTTTGCCACATTTGAAGCCATCTCCATAAGGAGGCTCTTTGATGTTCATCATTTTCTTTGAGGTTGGCTGGGTGTTGTCAGGAGTTAACTTGTCTTGTTGTCAAAGAAACTTTAGGATGATTAAAACATCTATAAATGCCATATTCTGTGTGTCTCTGAGGCTTTTGAAGACCTTATTTAACTATTTTACCTCATATATTTATAGTCATATTTATCTGTTAGACTTGGGATATATATTCTTGTGCTAGAATCTGACAAGTATTTGATATGGCCAACTTTTGTATCAATACACTAAATCCTATGCCAGTGACTCAGGAATAACCTTCATTATGAGTAATACTTAAGGCCTTGTGTTAAGTAGTAGGTTCAATCATCTAGCTTTTGTTCTATCCTCCTTCTGTGTCCCTATGTCTCCCTTTATTCCTTTTCAGCTTCTATCTTCTTGCCTACGTATGAAAGATAAAGGGAAAGAGAGATGCCCCTGAGTTTCACCTAGTTTTTTCTCTGTAAAAGCCCAATAGTGACTTATGACCACCTCCCAATGAGAATAAGCATTTGTAGACCAAGAGAGCAAACAGAAATCTACATGACCCTCCTTGGAGTGAATGCGATGTTGATCTCTTAATGTTTCTTCGGGCTAAATTGGGGCAAATAATACCTTGAAAGGGGTCCCCCAAAATTGGGGAAAATGGTTTAGTAAGCCAGGGATTGCATTTATGGTCCAGTTTCTAAATGTTGAGAGATTCCAGGCTTAATTGGAGATTGAAATGCTGGTCCAAATTGGATTAGAAGCATTCTACAATGCTGTCTGGGAAGTTGTCCAAATCTGATGGGTAACAGCAACAGAGGCATCTGGGGCTGGAGCTAGGGTGCAGGATGTCAACATCCAGCATGCTGAGAGGAATGAATCTTGTCAGGTCTTATCCAGCATCCCTGTCAGGTTCTTTTTTTCTGTAAACATAATTTATCACAAGAACTGTATACAGTTCTAACATTATAGTTGTATGAGGTGTGTGGGATGCACAGAACAATTAAAGCTAGATTTCTGTTCATTGTATGAGCTGACCTAAGGCATCTGCAAATCTTCCTTCATGCCCTACTAAGAGTAGCCTCTAGTAATAAGTCACAGATACTCTGTGGCCAACATGAAGCCTCTCTATGCATTTACATTCATATCTCTGACAATCTCAGAGCTATTCCCATGTAGTGGGATTAGGATAATAAATTACCTGTTTGTTCTGTAGTTTGAATTCTTTACATCCTAATTGTAACCCCCTCCCTCATCCCCTCCCGATTCCATTCCCTCCGTCATCAACTCCGGATCCCATCCTCTCTTTCATCCCCTTTCCCTCCCTCCCTAGTCCTTAGATAGGGGAGCTCTCCTCCCCTAACATCTGACCTTAGTTTATCTAGTGTCTCCTGTACTACATATGACCTCTTCCTCTGTGGCCTGGTCTCTGCACTTTGCTTTATTTTATTATTTTGGTTATTTCACAAATAATTCTGGCCAATGTGAGTCCTCTACATTTATTTTTGAAGGCCTTGCTTTTGTAGCTCACCCCCCCTCTCATAATTCTCGTGACTACCTTTCTGAAGCTGTAAAACAAAAGCATATACAAGTTTTTTAGAGCAAACTGCCTGGATTGTCCTTTTAGTTTTGTGACCTTGGATAGAAAGAATAGTCTCTATAAACTTCTGACCTCAGTTTACTTTTCTATAAAATAGAATTACTTATATCGGCCTTAAGATTTTTCAGAATTATGTGAGATTGCATGTGGAATGCTTAGGGCAGAACCCTGATAAGACCTCAGTGGGCATTAGCTAGTGCTATTTTAAATATAATTTGTTTGGGTTATTTGCATATTTAAAGAGTATTTAATGACATTTTAGTAGCTTTTTGTTTATCATACCACCAAAAAGAGCATTAATTCAAAATACTTAACAGTGAAGGCTACTTGGAAGACATAAAATAAGGTTTGTGAAAAAAACTGAATGATTAAAGAAAATTTTATCTGAGTTTGTAAGGAAATCCATGTAAATTGTTTCATTTCACTATTCCCAATAAATGAAGAAATTGAGTACTATTATTCACATTTTAGAGATAGAAAATGAAGTTTGGGGAAAGATCAATTAATTTCTTGGGGCATAGGAAGACGATCCTTGAGCAACTAGAAATCAAACATATGTCTATATGATATTCAAGTGGTTGATAGGTAAAACTACAAAAGGTCATTATATATCAACTGGGGTTATATGAATACCGGAACAAGTTTGAAACAGTCAATATTATACCACAATGTGAGAGGAGCTTAGCAGACCCCAAAATCCTTGAGAAATTATCAGCACTAACTTTTAGCTGAGGGAAAGTGAGTCATTCTTTAGTGGTATAGTGATCATAAATTGCCCAGTCTCCAAGTAAATAAACCCTTATGCTCAAACAAGCAAACCTAATTATATTCTGTGAATCACAAATGTCATAAAAGTAAGAAAAGGGCTTTTGGGGAATAAATAGGGTATTCAGTCTGAGTAGAAATGGTATAACATAGTAGTGGGATAAATATGATTAAAAGTACATTATGTATATTTATGAAATTTTTCGAGAAGAGACTTGATACCCTATAAGCATATACAGGGGGAGGTAATCCCTCTCAGGAACAGTCATAGGGGAGGGGAATAAGGGGAAAATGGGAGGGAGGGGAGAATGGGAGGATACAAAGGATGGGATAACCATTGAGATGTAACAAGAATAAATTTATTAAAAAAAGAAAAAAAAGAATAAAAATAGTTTTCAAAAGGAAAGGCTGCTTAGTCAAAGAATACGAAGGATTATGTGCTTGAGAGATTTAAGTATCAGTACTTAAGTTACAATAAGCTGAATATAATTTTTATTGCTCCTGTTTATGTTTGTCCTATAAGTGTATGTTTAACAAGAGAGTTATCCTTTACATGTGTTGAAGATGAATAGAGTATTAGTGGGCCCTAATAATAACATTAGCTATATGACCATGTCCAAGTAGATTCACTTCCCATAACCATGATTTCCCAGAGTTTTGACCTCATTGTCCCAGGAGACAACTTCCTCATCAGAACACCAACAGCTGATGCTCTAAGATCAACAATTAATAAATGAGACCTCATGAAACTGAAAAGCTTCTGTAAAGCCAAGGACACTGGCAAAAGAACAAAATGACAGCCTTCAGAGTGTGAAAAGATCTTCACCAACCCTACATCTGACAGAGGGATAATATCCAAAACATATAAAGAACTCAAAAAATTAATCATCATCAAACCAAAGAATCCAGTTTAAAAATGGGGTACAGTAAAAGGCAACAGATTTATACTATCAGAAGAGAAACCAGAGTATTATACACAATATTTTATTTACTCTTTTACTAATTGATGCACATTGTTTTTTTGGTTTGGTGTGTTTTTTTTATCAGCTTGAGCTATATAATAGTGCTTCTTTTAAAAGACTTATTCAATAACATCCCTATTGTTATGCCTTCACTTATATCTTCCTGGTCTCCTGCTCTCTCCCTTTTTTTCCCCTATTCCCTTCTCTGATACCTCTGACAGAAGAGGACCTCCTCCCTCACCATATGACCACAGCCTATCATGTCTCCTCAGTATAGCCTGCTTCCCCTTCCTCTGAGTGCCACCAGGCTTCCTCACCAAGGGGAAGTGATCAAATTGAGGGCTTCAGAGCTCATGTCAGAGGCAGGCCCTGCTTTCCCCACAACATGGAGAATGAGCTGTCTGTTGGCTAGATCTGAGCAGGGGTCTAGTTCCATCCATTTGTCCACAAATTTTGAGATTTCCTTGTTTTTAATAGCTAAGCAGTATTCCATAGTGTAAATGTACCACAGTTTCTTTATCTATTCTTCAACTGAGGGACATTTAGGCTGTTTCCAGGTTCTGGCTATTATGAATAAGTCAGCTATGAACATGGTTGAGCATATGTCCTTGAACACATTGGCACAGGAGACAACTTCCTGAACAGAACACCAGCAGCCCAGGCCTTAAGGTCAACAATTAATAAATGGGACCTCATGAGGCTGAGAAGCTTCTGTAAGGCAGGAGACACTGTCAACAGAACAAAGCGACAGCCTACAGACTGGGAAAAAATCTTCACCAACCCTACTTCTGGCAAAGGTCTAATATTCAAATATATAAAGAATTAAAGAAATTAAGCACCACCAAACCAAATAACCCAATTGAGAAATGAGGCTCAGAACTAAACAGAGAATTCTCAACAAAGGAATAACAGAGGAATATCGAATGGCTGAGAAACACTTAAAGAAATGCTGAAGGTCTTTAGTCATCAGAGAAATGCAAATCAAAACGACTCTGATATTCCATCCTACACCCATCAGAATGGCTAAGATCAAAAACTCAAGTGACATCACGTGCTGGTGAGGATGTAGGGAGAGAACAACACTTCTTCATTGCTGGTGGGAATGCAAACTTGTAAACCACTTTGGAAATCTATCTGGTGCTTTTTCAGAAAACTGAGAATAGGACTTCCTCAAGACCCAGCTATTCCACTCCTTGTAATATACCTGGTGTGGCTTTTTTTGTTTTGTTTTGTTTTGTTTTGTTTTGTTTTTCGAGACAGGGGCTTCTCGGTGTAGCCTTGGCTGTCCTGGACCCACTTTGTAGACCAGGCTGGCCTCGAACTCACAGTGATCCACCTGCTTCTGCCTCCCGAGTGCTGGGATTATAGGCGTGTGCCACCACGCCCAGCTAAAAAGCTGATTTTAAAGCATTCTGGGAAAGTCTGCCAATTCAAAAAAAGAGATTGTCAAAAGGTTTGCAGCAATTCAATTTTGAATACAAATGGTACGAAATTGAGTGTTTCCATAGCATCAGACTCTCCCTTAGTGACTTTTAGATGGGAGGGGATACATAAAAGAGGAAACCATTTTCTGCAGATGTAGAATTCTAAAGCTTGTTGTCCGATTGATTTAGAAGGTAATTTGTGCTTAACTGGTAGTTATTTTACATGTACTTGAATGTTACGCTATTCTGAGAAAACATTTAAAGACTATCAGAAACAAATTTTAAGAACCTTATAAAGACATAGAATGTCATGTTTAAAAAGCATTTCTTGATTTATAGCCAAATATGTTAATATCACTTAGTTAAATACCTTATCTTTAATTACTCTAATTCTTAATGAGTTGGTATTTTGTTTTGTACAAATTAGGATGTAATTATAAATCATTTATATAAATATAACCAAATATAAAAGTAATTTATGTTATAAAGATTTTAAAGTTATCTTATTATTTTCCCTCAGTGTATATAATACCTTATCTTTATCAATTTTGTGATTTTCAAAAGCTGATCATAAAATTCCTTTCAGGAAGAGCCTCACTGATAATGTTTGTGTCAAATAGTGTTATTGTCATAGATCTTGTGTCTAGTCCTTACATTTTCACTACCAGTAACCAGATTTTGGTATTATACCTAAAAGTGTTTACTCCCTGGGTTTGATCCATTTAAACAAACTGAAAAGACAAAATACTGCCTCCAAAACTATTTGAAAGATGAAATAGAATGCTTGAACTCTTACAGTACAACATTATAGTTTTATGACATTAACGATAATTGTCTCATAGTGCCATCCCCCAAAACCAAATTATATATTGCAATGCTTTATTCTTCCTATCAAATTTGACAAAACTAATGAATGGTGTTACAGAATGGCTCCTTAAGTGAAAGAAGCTAGATAAACTTAGCCATCTTTAAGATAAACCACATATGGTACCAAAAATATAAGGGCACATATTTGTTCCTTGTTTTCCTTTTGGATTCCACACAGCAGCCCACTCCTCTTCTATAACATAGACAAAATAGACACACAGTGAAGCACACAAATGTGCATACACACACACACACACACACTCACTCACTCACACACATGAGAGGGGATAACTGACTTATCTTTGCCATTCTCCTCTGTTATGTCATAAAATAAAACCCAAGTACCTTAATGTAAACTAATGCTTTCAATATTTATATTAGCCACATTATTACTCATTACTATTTTGACCGACAGTGTGCATCATATCCACAGCCTTTATAAATAAGTATCCCTACAAAGATTTCAAGCATTGTTGAAAATTTATGGAGCCTCCCACCACACCATAAAAAATTTTGATAAAACAATAATATTTCGAAACTTTAAAAGATGTTCCCAATTGCTACATATTTTTGCAAATAGTGAATACTATCCATCATCATTTTATTCTGAATTTTAATTTAGGAAGAACAGGTTTTTAAATTCCATTTCTGAAATGTTATGCTTATACCTGAAAACTTGTACATATAAAGAGATACCTAGGATATATTATACATGAGTAAATTAATGGTAAATATATAATGAAATATATATCTTTAAATAGAATTGTACTGTTTAAAACTATAAAAAATGTGTCTGCAAGTTGAAATATAGTTCATTGTTATTATAAGCACAGACTGTCCGGAAAGTTTTCTTTGAAAACACCCTCAAAATAAAGCAAGCAAGAAAATGAGAACAGGAAAATATAAAATGTTTAGTTTGGAAGAGATAGAAATTGAATAAAATATTTGGTTACTACATAGTTTAGTATCTAGCATTTATTTAAAATTATAATTGAATTACTGATTGTAAAATTGTTCATATAGAATTCTGTTTTAATATAATAAAAGTATTAATTCAATACCGACAATGGGCAATGCCCTGGGTTAGATCCTCAGCCAAGGCATCCCCATCACTGCCAAAGCAACAAAAGAAAAGGTTATTATTGCCATAGAATATTACAAAGCTCATTAGAAGTGAATTAAAATAGTATTTTTTAGCATTAGGAGTAGTTACAAATGCTAAGAGAAAAGTAGAATATAGACTTATTTATGTCTGTGATCTTAATTTTGTAAAAACCAAATCTATAGAACAATATATAAATTGGCAGTACATTATATTTAACACTTTTTATTTGTGAAATTTATGTGAACTTATTTTTCCTTAGTATCTATTTGTGTTTTACAGTGCTAAATAAACAAATGTGTAGATTTTATATTCAGAAAGTATTTTCAATACATTATAGTGTTTTAGAATTTCGCAAACATTTTTTCAGTTTTATTCTCTTGAAACTCATTTTTACTAGTTTAAGAATAAAAAACATACACATACTATTTATATTTTTATATAATAGTCCTTTGAGATACAGTAAGTAGTTCTATACTTTATATATCTAAGAAATCTGTCATTCAAAATGTCTGTTCACCTTCTTTTTAGCATCATTACACTTTGAGTATGTACATACTAAGTCAAAAGCCAGAGATTCAGATTTACTTGAATAAGTTTGGTGTAGGAGCAGAAGAAGCACTTTGTAAAATAGTGCTTAGAAATTAGAAAAAAGGCAAGTAAACATCCAAATTATTGTTTGAGTTTTTCAGACACTTGAAATGTAAGCATCCAGTTTAGGAATAATAACTAATGAAGAACTACTTACAAATATTATCAGATGAAGGATTTTTCATTTTGTGTCTCTCATTATGAAAGTACAAATTTGAGCAGAAGTTATGGCAACTTTCATGAATGTATTAACTTCCTTATTTTTCTTCAGACTCTTTCCTACCACACTGTTTATTTCTACTTATACTTTTTCTTTTAGTCACTGTTTATGTTTCTAGGTTTTCTTTAAATTGGAATTAAGGAAGATTGCTGGATTAGCATCCTGTATTCATTTCTCCATTCTGGCCATTGATTTGTGAACTAAAATTCTACAAACATGTTACCTTATAGATAATTTTCTCCAATCAGGCAATTAGAAAGAGGCACCTGAACTGTGGTACATATACAATATGGAATACTACTCAGCTATTAAAAACAAGGAATTCCCGAAATTTGTGGACAAATGGATTGAGCTAGAAATGATCATAATGAGTGAGTTAACCCAGAAGCAGAAAGACTCACATGGTATATACTCACTTATATCTGCATACTAGCCCAAGGGGCATGTCCCACAAAAGCCTTCACTTACCAGGAAACTGGGACAGAGGGGAGGACATCCTATTGGGACTCTAGATGAGAGAAGCATGGGAGAATAGCAAAGTAGAAGGATCCAGAGGGTCCTAGAAACCTACAAGAAGAACATTATGATAGGTAGATTTGGGCCAAGGGGTCCCACTCAAGCTATGGCACCAGCCGAGGACAATACAGGTGGTAAACTTTAAACCCCTACCCAGATCTAGCCAATGGACAGGACACATTCTTCACAGTTGAGTGGAGAGTGGGGACTGATTTTCACATGAACTTTGGTGCCCCATATTTGACCACGCTCCCTGCATGGGGAGGCATTTTGGCACTCAGAGGAAGGATAGCAGGCTACCAAGAAGAGACTTGCTACCCTATGAGCATATACAGGGGGAAGAGGTCCCCCTCAGTCCCAGTCATAGGGGAGGGGAATAAGGGGAAAATGGGAGGGAAGGAGGAATGGGAGGATACAAGGGATGGGATAAAAATTGAGATGTAATATGAATAAGTTAATGAAATATATTTTTTAAAAAAGAAAAAGAAAACCTCACCTGATGATTCTAGCATAATTTGAAGCAGTATTTTTGTTTACATTTGTTTTAACATGTCATTTTCTCATTGCTGGTTAGTTTCATAAAACGAAAGTTTTTAAAGTTTGGAATAAAATGGGGTAAGTAGAAGAACTAGTCAGCAGCCCAGCAGGCTATAAAACAATTAGGATGGTGCTGCCCTGAATGGAGATTGTCAAGGACCTCTCACATTAGCTTTTTCAGCTTTTTTTAATGTTCAAATTGAACAAAACAATGAATAGACTATTTAAGAGGTTTTGGACTGAGGGGAGAAATTCTTTCATTAGATTCCAAATAACAGCTAGCTTATTAAGCAGCAAGAGATGGAGATTTGGAAGACAAAAACTATAGCAATGAGATTTAAAGGTGAGTAATACCTTTGCTACTGGCAGCAGCAGGTTCACATCAGATCTGTTTTATGGGAAATAACTGAACTAACTTAGTTCTACATACCTATTTCATGCCTACCATGGGAAACTTAATATTATGTGTACATACAGCAATACTTAAGGACAATTTTCTTACTCAATCATGCTCAAATTATAAATGAGTTGTCACATAAAGGTAAGAGTTATCATATGCTTTCTACTTCATATAATACATATTTCTACATTTCAAGAATAGTATAATAGTTTCATTGAAATGAGTTTTATTCTATTAACATATTGATATGCTTATTATAAATAGGAATTTCTTGCTTGTACTACTTATATCTAATAAGTATGTCCTTTCAAATGGACCATAAATAATAGGAAAACTAGAGGATCAAGTGCAATCACAAAAAATGCTGTTGAATTGGATAGTAGTAAAGGGAGACAAAATGAGTGATTTTGATGGAAATTATAAGAAAGAAATGATGGCAGAATTTTGGAGAAAAACAAATATTTGAAATTTCATGAACTTATTTCTTTTTATAATCATATTAAAGGTATAAATTTGACGTCACTAGAACAAGTCATCCAGGTTCTGACCTTGATGGCTAATGAGTGTGATCACTTCTAAAACTTGTTGTTTTACTGTTAGGGTAAAATACCCTAACACATTGTATCAACTGGTTATGTAGGGTTGTCACCTTATTCTCAATTTTTAATTGCTATGTGATAGTGCCAAGTGCTGGCAGGATATATGGCATTGTCATACTATAGCCCACAATACCTTGCTGTATGTAAATGTTTGTCAATTCCTCACCTGCCCAAAAAGATGAATATCAGAAATTATCATATTAAAATCAAGCTGCCTTGGGGGAAGTCATGCAGCCCTCAATCTGGCCAAAAGAAAACACTAAGAGATGGATGTGGCATAGCCCTACTGCTGATTAGTTCAGATTGAGTAAATTGTGGAACCTTTCCCCCATTATCCTAGTAGATTTTTTGTATGAGGAAGGAATGTGGCTTTTAAAAAATTATTTACTTATTCACCTTACAGCTCAATCTTAGCCCACTTCTTCATCTCCTCTCCATCCCATCCTCCTTCCCTATTCCCCTTATGCCTCCACCCCTACTCCTCAGAAAAGGGGATCCCCCCAAGCCATCGCTGCACATAAAGTGGCATCAGGACTGAATGCATCCTCTTCCCCTATGGCCTGGTGAGGCTGCCCCTCCAAAAAAAAAGGGATCTAAGAGTAGGCAACGGAATCCATGTCAGAGAAAGCCTCTGCTCCCCTCACTAGGGGATCCACATGAAGTCCTAGCTGCCCATCAGCTCCATCTGTGTAGGGGGTCTATGTCCAATCCTATTACTGATACTCTACTATGCTTACAGATAGAAGCCTACCATAGCCTTAATGGAAGTTTGGTTTCTTTGTAAACTCAATTATGTTATGTAAATATGTTCTTGTTTTAATTTGAAGTGTAGGATTTTAGTTTAGGCTTTAATATATCCACAGCTAATAATTTCCTCTTGTGGGATGTAGCCTTTGCCAGTTGGTAACTGCCTGCCTCATTCAGCATGGAGAGGGGCATGGTCTAGAACCCTGAGGGAGATTAATAGGAGGAACTATGTGGCTGATAGGAGATTGGAGAGAGAAGGAAGGTGTGGTGGCTTAGCGATTGACTCAGAGCAACCGAGAAAAGTTTCAAAACAGTGGCTCAGAGGAGACTGCTTCCTGTGCTTGCTGTAATGGAGATTGGTATTGCCCCAAAAGAACCCATTAACTCTAGACAGCCAGAAGTAAAAGGGTATGCCTCCCCTCTCCATACTAACCTTCTTTCTCATACCCAGGCTTAAGGGGTTGGTGGGAGGGAGGTAGAGACTTCAATACCCTAAATAAAACAGAGTTTAAAAGAACAAGCACCAACACACAGCTGTCCTCTAAGAGACGCCTCCCAGCAGTGGATAGAAACAGATACTGAGACTTATAGCCAGATATTGTGCGGAGCACAAGAAGTCTTGTGGAAGAGTACAGGGAAGGATAGAAGGACTCAGAATGCACAGGAGCTCCACAGAAGACCAACAGAGCCAACTAACCAGGTTCCAGAAGGCCTTGAGGAGACTGAAACACCAACCAAGGACCATGCATGGACTGGACGTAGGAGTGAGGCTTTTGACAAATAAAGAGCTGGCAGCTGGAGCCAAGACAGAGGGACAGAAGCAGAACATGAGCAGGTCAGGAAAGTAGGGTGGGATCTAGATGGGTAACTGAGGGAGTGACCAAGAAACAGGCTAACAGCCTTATACTATTAAGATGTCTCTTTGTCTTTATTATTAACCCCCAAACGGGACTCTCCAAAACACCAGCAATGCCTTACCATGTATTTTGTAAATTAATTTAATTTTAAAGGAAAAACTCCCTTCCTATAGTCCCGACTTAATGTTCTACTAACCTTGCTCCCTCATAGCCTGCATAACATTGCACTTCCTTGTTACCTATTCTTTCAAGGCCTTGAACACTCTAAGCATGCCTGTTATTTACATGTTTCTCATCTTTGTGTCCATGCTCTCACTAGTCTTTGAAGTATTTGTGACCATGAAAGATATACATAAATACACAAAAATATAGAACCTTTCTGGAATTTCTCATTTGAATTTTTACATTTGATCCTCTTTTCTTGAGACAAAAATGTCTTATACCAAATGTCTTTATTTCTTGCATTCCAGGGGACAACAGTAACCTAATGTTCAACATGAAATTATGTATTCATTTCCAACAGAAAAGTCATCTCATAATAGAGACAGAATAAGGTTTCTTATTTAGCTATAAATAAATGAAAATCAAGCTTTTAAAAGAGTCAGACAGGGAAATTCTTTTGTTGTAGTTTTTTTAATAAAATGTTTTTACATATACATTTATATCATAACACATATATACAAAAAACTACCCAAAGCAAGAAGAACCATGAAAGAATCAGGAATTATATAAATGTTACATTCTTAGTGTTTTGGCTATTTGTATTTGGCAACCTTGAAGAAAACATCTTTTCTATCTTGGTGCATCTAAAATTGTGAATGTAAATCAATAGCTATCATATCTGGTCATTATTAACTTAAAACATCTATCTGGACCTAAAAGCATCTTAACTACTAAACAATTAAGCTTCATTGTTGAACTAAGCTACCAGGTCATCAACTCCATCAGAGACTTGAGAAGGAATAAACTTGATTACTTGAGTATGCCGGGAGTGCAGGTTAGTAGTTTTCCAAATGATAATATGACAGAGACAGTTTGCTACCTGAAAAGTCACCAAAAACTCTCTATAATGTTGGACCATCATCTTTAGCCTTCTGGCCCAATATATCTGATAGACATATTTGTGAGGCAGGAACTATTGAGGACTTGCTTACCCTGTCTTGGCAGAGTTTGACTACTGACTCTGCCTGCATCCAAGCTTGCCCATTTTTAGGCAGAATTCTGTCTGTGGTAAATGAAGACATTTTGCCCAGTGACTTGTTTGGCACATTTGAAGCCATCTCCATAAGGAAGTCCTTTGATGCTCATCATCTTCTGTGAAGTATGCTGGGTGTTACCAGGAGTTAACCTGTCTCACTGTCGGTCAATCTTTAAAATAATAAAAAAATTTTAATGCCATTTTCTGTATATCTCTGAGGTTTTTAAAGACCTTACCTATTTTGCCTTGTCTTTCTATAGAATCATATCTGTCTGTTGCACCTAAGATGTATATTCTTGTGATGAAATAGACTAGTAATTGATTTGACTATGATTTGATCAACTAACAATTAATTTGTTTAACTTAGTTATCCTAAACAGCCTGCAATAGCACCTTCAAAGTACAGGAAGTAAACCTTATATTAAGAGGGAGTCTGTCAGCAATATTTTTCTGATATTGCACACACCTTGTATTCTAGAAGAGGAACCTTCCTTCCTTAAAAATAATGGTCAGTCAATCATTTACATGTCTGTCCTGCAAAAAAAAGTTGTCTGGTTTATTAGCCAAGGGTCATCTGGTAAGGAAGAACCTTATGTGAAGAACTGCCTTTATCATATTGGTCTGTAGGCAAGTCTGTCTAATATTTTATTGATTAAGAATTGATGAGAATATACCATGTGTGTCTTTGTAGGTCTGGGTTACCTCAGTCAGGATTACCTTTTCTAGTTCCATCCATTTGCCTGCAAATTACAAGATTTCCTTGAATTTAATAGCTGAATAGCATTCCATTGTGTAAATGCACCATAGTTTCTATATCCATTCTTCGCTTAAGGGATATCTAGGTTGTTTCCAGATTCTGACTATGACAAATAAAGCTGTTATGAACATAGTTGAGCAAGTGTTCTTGTTTTATCGTGGAGCATATTTGATATATATATATCCAGTAGCAGTATAGCTAAATCTTGAGGTAGAGCTATTCCCAATTTTCCAAGAATGTACAAGATTCATTTTCAAAGTGGTTGTACACGTTTGAAGTGAATTTTTGCCATATTGTTCAAGATAAGCATACTACAATGCACAGACCCAAGGAAGATAAGTAATAAGGAGGACCCAAGGGAGGACACTTAAATCTCACTCAGAAGGGGGGAAATCGAATTGACAGAGGTAGTTGTTGAAGAGAGGGAAAAAAGAAGGAGAGGAAACACAGAGAGATATGAGGGTAAGGAGTTGGGACAACAAAAGGCCTGTAGAGAAAAGAGAAACTGTAGGCAGGGACATCTCTGTGGCAAGCTGGAGACCTTAGTCAGAGTAGGTTTCCAGGGTGATATGAGAGGGACTCTAGAAGACACTCCTAGTATTGGTGGCTATAGATACTGAAGAGGACAACCTCTAACTAGACAAGACCTCTAGTAAGGGAGGGGAACATTAGCCCATCCACAAAACCTTTGACCCCAAACTCACCATCGCTACAAGATGTGCAGGGATAAAAATAGTGCAGATAGAGAAGAGACTGAGAGAATGTCGAACCCAAGATGCACCTCATGGGAAACAACCCCTGACATTATAATGATACTCTGCTATGCTTACAGACAGGAATCAAGCAGAGTTGTCCTCTGAGAGACTTAACCCAGCAGCATCTCATAGCCAAATATTGAGTGATGTATAGCAGAAAATGGAGGGGAAGGAAAAAGGATCTGGAGGTGACAGGAGCCTCATAAGAAGACCAACAGATCCCCCTCAGGAACAGTCATAGGGGAGGGGAATAAGGGGAAAATGGGAGGGAGGGAAGAATGGGAGGATACAAGGGATGGGATAACCATGGAGATGTAACAAGAATAAATTAATTAAATTTAAAAAAAAAAGACCAACAGAGCCAACTAACAAGGGCCCATAGAGGCCTGACAAGACTGAAGCTCCAACCAAGGACTTTTCATGGACTGGACTAGGCCCCTTACAAAGATGTAGCTGAGGGCCAGCTCAAGATTCATGTAGGTACCCTAGTAAGGGGAGTAGGCTCTCTCTCTGACATGGACTCTCTTACCAGTTTTGGCAGGACTGCATTGCCAGGCCACAGGGGAAGAAGAAACTCACTCCCCCAGTCTATTCTTCAGGAGTGTCATGAATGATCTTCATTTTACACAGTGTCACTTCCTGTCATTCTCATTTCAATGAAAATGAAGACCCAAATCCTTACCATAACCAGAAAGTCTACAGGGAACTATGAAAATGCACTTTTAGCTTTGCTTTCTCATCAGTGGTACATTTAAATTGATTTTATACTGAAGACATAGCAAAAGAGACTCCAGTAAAGGTGAATATGGAACTAAATTGCTTATTCAGAAAATATTTACTTAAGGAATAAGTATAGCTTATTATAGAACATTTATTACTTATTATTTTTCACATTCTAAATCAATCTCAAATATATGATAAGTATCAATGAAAAGTTGCTACTAAATTAATAGACAGTTGAACAAAGACATGAATAAACACACAACATACAAATACAAAGAAAAATAATTGTCAGATGCTGCAATTGCTTTTCATGTCAAAGAATATAGAAAAAAATTCTCTTCTTTGATACCAAGTTCTCTTTGTGCTTTTTGCTTAGGTTAAAGTACATCTGTCTTTTATGTTTTAAAAAGAATTATTTGCTTTCTGCAACTTCAGAAATACAGTTATTCTATACCTCATATTAAAGAAAACAGCAACAATGCTTTATATTTGTTGTCAGTTTGGAATTCACAAAGCATTTTTCACATAGATTATGTCTTGTTACATTTCTCTGTGTTTTCTTTACTACGGTAATTCTTCTTTGGAAGGTTTTTCTTTTAAAATTATAGAAGTTAGACCATTCTTTTTTGTATATTTCTTAGCTACAAGTTTTGTTTCACCACAATATTCTCTTTCATGGGCCTTTCTTCTCTGGAAGTACAACTATCATTTACCTAAAGCTGATGGAAAGTATGGAGGCCATATACATATTTTTGTTTTCTATAAATTTAAATGTTTAATTTAGAGGCAGATTTGGTACTTTATAATTTGTATTAAAATTCAAAGTTCATTTACATAGTTTGAATTATACTATTTTGTCACTTGTATTGGCTTCGTTAGAATTGACAAAGAATTATATATGTATCCTCTACATTTCAAAGAGTTTACTGTTTAAGTTCATGACATGCTAAGGTTGCATACATACATACATATATATATATATATATATATATATATATATATATATATATATATA
>OU015760.1:35753446-35781803 GCA_907169655.1 Acomys percivali
ATATATATATATATATATATATATATATATATATATATATATATATATATATATATATATATATATACACTGAAAATGGGCCTACCATTTTCCAGTCTTTTAAAATATTTTTAAGTTCCAGTCTTTGATATATTTTACTTTTTAACTTTTCATCTAATGCTTTACCCCTAAAGTATATTTATAATTGAGGATACTGTCTTTGTCTTAAATAACAGAATTGTTTTTATATATACACTAAATGAACCACAATTGATTGATTTTTACATGTAATGCAGTATTTTGTTTCTGTAGCTGAGAAGATGATGGTAAGAATTGTCCTATGTTTCTGTCAGTTTATTTCCCCTTAGTAAAGAAGCCCCACTTTCACAAATTATTTTAATTTATATTTTCTCAAAGCACTGAATACATATATTACATACATGAAACTTTTCTATGCATTTTATATGCTTGTGAGGAATTTTGTTCTTATAGTAACAATTTCTTGATGATTTATTAGTGTTATTTGTCCTTTCTACATATCTTTTATCTCCTTCTTTGTGCCATACTTATGATTTCTCCTAAGTACATAAATGCATTGGTCATCATCAGGGAGTGGATAAGACAGATATTAAACAAACAATTACTAAACAGTGCAATCAGTTTATTCAGGGGTAAGGTAAGCAAAGAGAAAGAAAATGATTAAGAAACTGAAAAGGCAGAGCAGAAGCAAACTTGGGCTTAGTAAAAGAGGATGGTCAGAAAGAACAAATGATTAATGGCAATAATGTTGGAGCAGATTGTCCCCTCCAGAAAACGTAGAGAAACTTATAAATTAACAAAAAACAGACTCAAGTGAGATGTGTAGGTCACATAATATATGTGTCTATACTACTTGAAAATAAACTTTACATCAAACATCAGAAGCTAAAAAAATTAGAAAGTAAACAAACTCTACTTCTTCTAAGGTTTTATAAGCCAGTGTGTCAATTTCATTATACCTAGAAAGCACAGGAAGTGTGAAATGAAAGGAATTTTAGACATGATGACAGACAGAATTAGATTTTTATCTTCAAAAGACTTCTTAGACCAAAGTAATGAAGAAGGCTAAACAATACAAAAGGCTAGTATTAGATTAATAATTTGCATTTTGGGCTACATAGTAGAATCACTATGGGGAGCTTTCAAAAAATGGTGTTGCCTTTATTCCACCCCAAACCAATTAATTCAGAGCCTTTGGGACTAGGTCCCAGACACTGGTATTTTTAAAAGTACCCTGGGTAATTCAAATGTGTAGAGAAGCTTATGATCTAACAATTAGAGAAAGCAACAGGGGGCTTTTTAATTAGAACAGCCTAAGGAAGAGATAGTCAGATGATAAAGAGGTGAAAAGAGTAATTAAGGAGGTTGAAAGGTTGCATGACTTGGCATTTTCTTGTTTAAAAGAGAGGAGGTAAGTGGAATTGAGGATGGTTTGTAGGTTTCTCCATAAATGACTAGATAGAAAAACAGATGTGTTAGGGGTATGCAAAGGAAGGGTGATGGCATGATAGACTTTGGATATGTTGACAGTTTCAAAGTGATTTAGTGTAAGCATTTGTCTGTGTGGACCTCAGGAGATTGCTTAATACAGATTGTATAACACATAAAACAGTATATGTAATTGAATTAACCTAGGAGAATATGTAAATGAAAGGGAAATTAAGGAGAGAGCCTATTGAGTGGCAATGATTAAGGAGTGGACAGAACAATCTGAGAAGTGGCCAAGGTGTTAGAACAAAAAGAAAGCATAATTCTGTTTTCTTAATCAAAAGAGAAGACTCAAGAAGCTTTTGTCAGTGATAATACATAATAAAAAGTACTCTGTGAAAATAAATGCATACTCTACAGGATCCAGTGCTGAAGCAACTTGAAGGTTACTACGATCATGTGCAAAAGTAATTTCAGTGGCAAAAGTCAATTCTCATTGGATGGAAATATCACCTGGGATCTGACTGTGGGAAAACTGGATGGACACTAGTGTTTCTGAAACTTTAACATGAATGTTAAATCACCTAAGGAATCTTACTTAAATTGAAGATCCTAGTTTAAGAAAAGAAGGGGACCCCTCCAATTTTTCTATTCCCACAAGGAAACCAATGCAGCAAAAACTTGGGTGGAAGAGGGTGTGTGCTGCAGAGACTGATGCACCAACCAAGGATCATGCATGGTGAGGACCCAGACCCTTTGCACAGATGTAGTAGAGAGACAGTACAGTCTCCTTATGGTCCCATAATATGGGGAGTAGGGACTACTTCTGACATGGACTCTGGCTCCCCAACATTGATCACCTCCTCTGGCAGAGTGGCCTTGCCAGGCCACAGAGGAAAAGGATACATGTAGTCCATATGAGACTTGATAGGCTGAGGTCAGTTAGGGAAGGGGGACTCCTCTTTCTTTTTTTTTTTTAATCTTTTTATTTGTTTTTTTACAAGTAGAATATTTTATTTTATTCTTTATTTAGTTAATTTATTCAGATTACAACTAATTTGTTATTCCATCACTTGTATCCTCCAGTTCTTCCCTCCCTCCCTCTTTCATCCTATTCCCCTCCTCTAAGGAAGGGAGGAAGGGGGTATGATGGAGGGAGGATTGGACTAGTAGGCAATGATGGAGGTGGCTACAATTGGGATATAAAGTGAACAAATTAAAATTTGAAGTTAAAATTAAATAAAGAAATCAATATTAACAAGCTCATGAAACAAAACAGAATAAAAAGTGCTGCTGTGATCCAAACCATCTTATTTTTAATTTTAGTTGTTCTTGTTCATTTACTTCCTGGTCACAGTCCCATCCCTTACTTCCCAGTCCCACTGTCCCTCCCTTTCCCAATCCCCTCTCCCAGATTCCTCAGAAGAGGACATCCCCCTTCCCATCCACCTCAGCTCACCAAATCACATTAGGACTAATCATGTCCTCTTCCCCTATGGCTTGGCAAGACAGCCCCACCAGGGAGAAGTAATAAAAAAAAAACTTGACAGTAGAATCCATGCCAGAGACATCCCCCACTCCTCTTACTAGAGGACCCATATCAAGCCTGAGCTGCCCATAAACTATGTCTGTGTAAGGGGCCTAGGTTCAGTCAATGAAAGACCCTTGGTAGGTGCTTTGCTCTTTGGGCCCTGGTTAGTTGGTTCTGTTGGTCTTCTTGTGGAGATCTTGTCACATCCAGGTCCTCCTACCATTTACCTCACTTTTCCAAAAGTCTCCCGATGCTTCACCCAGTGTTTGACTGTAAGGCTAAATATCTGTTTCAAAGTGCTTCTGGGTGGAACCTCTCAGAGGTCAACTTAGCTGGTTTCCTTTCTGTAAGCACAGAAAATTATCATTACTAGTGTCAGGTGTTGGCTCTCTCCCTTGTGGTGGTTCTTGGGATGGACATTCCCTCAATCTCTGTTCTATTTGCTCCACATTTATCCCTGCACATATTGTAGACAGAGTAAATTTTGGGTCAAAGTTTTTGTGGGTGGGTTGGTGTTCCCCTCCCTCTACTAGGAGACTTGTCTAGTTAGAGGGTGTCCTCTTCAGTCTCTATGACCCCTACTACTAGGAGTCTCTGCTAGAGTTCCCCTCATATCCTGCCCGGAGCCTACCCTGACTTAGTTCTCCAGCTTGTCACAGAGATGTCCCCACCCACAGTTTCTCTTTTCTCTGCAGGCCTTTTGTCCTCCCACCTCAGCTCACAAGTCTGATCTCCACCCTCATATCTCTCTGTGCTCCCTCTACTACCTTGTTCCTTCTCCTTCTGAAAGAAATTTAAGCATCTTCCCTTGGACACTCTTTGTTACTTATCTTCTTAGATCTGTGCATTGTGGTATGTTCATCGTCTACTATGGCTAAAATCCACTTACTTAAAAGTGAGTACATACCATGTTTGTCTTTCTGGTACTGAATTACCTCACTTGGGATGATCTTAAATGCAAGTTTCATGATTTCCTGGTTTTCAGTAGCTGAGTATCATTCTATTGTGTAAATGTACCACTGTTTCTGTATCCACTCTTTGGATGAGGGGCATCTAAGTTGTTTCCAGATTCTGGATATTATGAATAAAACTCTTAACATAGTTGAGCAAGTTTTCTTTTTGTATGGTGAATCATCTTTTGGGTATATACCTAGGAGTAGTATAGTGGAATAGGTTAAGCTATTCCCAATTTTCTAATAAAGTGCCAGATTGATTTCCAAAATGGTTGTACAAGTTTGCACTCCCAGAAGCAATGGGGGGGGGAGTATTCCCCTTTCTCCAGATTCTCCCCAGTATGTGCTGTCACTTGAGGTTTTGATCTTAGCCATTCTGATAGGTGTAAGATGGAATCTCAGATTCATTTTGATTTTCAGTTATTTCCATGAAAATAAGGAGGACACTGAGCATTTATTTGTTTCTCAGCCATTCAATATTCTTCTCCTGAGAATTCTCTTGTTAGCTCTGTACCCCATTTTATAAATTGGGTTATTTTGTTTGTTGGTGTTCATTGTTTTGGGTTCTTTATATACTTTGGCTATTAGCCCTTTGTTGGATGTAGGATTGGTGAAAATCTTTTCCAAATCTGTAGACTGTTGTTTTGTTCTACTGACAGTGCCATTTGCCTTATAAAAGCTTTTCAAGTTCAAGAGGTCCTATTTAGTAATTGCTGATCTTAGAGCTTGAGCTATTGGTGTTCTCTTCAGGAAGTTGTATCCTGTGCCAATGAGTTCAATGCACTCCCCATGTTCTCTTCTAATAGACTTAGTGTATCTGGTGTTGGGTTGAGGTCTTTAGTCTACTTGGACTTGAGTTTTGTACAGGGTGATAAAAAAGGTTCTATCTGCATTTATCTACATGTAGACATCCAG
This sequence comes from Acomys percivali, assembly GCA_907169655.1. NCBI lineage: Eukaryota > Metazoa > Chordata > Mammalia > Rodentia > Muridae > Acomys > Acomys percivali. The sequence goes on from OU015760.1 coordinate 35,758,292, forward strand.
TTAGACCAGCACCACTTGTTGAAGATGCTTTCTTTTTGTCTGTTTTTGTCTAGTGTATGTTTTTTTTGCTGTTGTTGTTCCTTTGTAAAAAATCATCAAGTATCTGTGAGTATGTGAGTTTATTTTTGGATCTTCTACTTGATTCCATTACTGTTGCTCTGTAGTACAGCTTGAAATCAGGGATGGCAATACCTCCCTAAGTTCTTTTATTGATAGGTGTTTTAGCTATTCTGATTTTTTTTTTTGCTTTTCTATATGAAGTTTAGAATTGTTCTTTCATGTATATAAAGAATTGAGTTGATATTGTGATGGGAATTTCATTGAGTGTAGATTGATATTGGTAAGATAACAATTATTACTATGTTATTCCTACTGATCCATGAGCATGGGACATCTTTCTCTTCTAATATTTTCTTCAATTTCTTTCTGTAGAGAGTTCAAGTTCTTTTCATACAGGTCTTGACAAGCTTGTTTATGGTTACACCAAGATACTTTTTATTACTTGTGGCTATTTTGAAGGGTGTACTTTCCTTGTTCTGTGGAGGAGAAAGACATGATTTGACAGGTGGGTGGAAGGGAAAGGAAATACAACGGGACATGTTGATTAGTTGATTCTTACTATTTTCTTTTACACAGAAGACAAAGAAAATTTGTTCTAGAAAAAGATTAAAGACACAGAAAGTTTTGAAATAGAATAACTGCTATCAAGAAATAGAACAGACTAGAAAATAGACCATGAAAATGAATCCATGTGTGGTATTGGGTGAAGAGAAGAAGCTGAGGAAGAACACATACACATGATTTTATATTTTAGTAATAGTTTGTGTTTGTGTTCCATGTATTTTTGTAGTTGTGAAATTTTTATTTTATTTTTTAACTTTTTAACATATACATTTCTATTATTACACATATATACAACAGGTATATAGCAATATACAATATAGCAATATACAATATAGCAATATACAATAGGTATATAGCAAGAACAACCACGACACAATCAGGAATTATATAAATGGTACATTCTTAGAGTTTTGGCTATTTGTATTTGACATCTAGAAGAGGACATCTTTCCTATCTTGGTGCATCTAAATTTCTGAATGTAAATCAATCTCCATAACATCTTTTCATTATCAACTTAAAACATCTATCTAGACCTAAAAACATCTTAACTCCTAAACAACTAAGGTTCATTGTAAAACTCAGCTACCTGGTCTTCAACTCCATCAGAAACTTTAGAAGGAGTAAACTGGATTACCTGAGTATGTCGGGAGTGCAGGTTAGTAGCTTGTAGTTTTGCAAATGAGAAGATGACAGAGACAGTTTTCTACCTGAATAGTCACCCAAAACTCTCTGTAACATTGGAGCATCTTCTTCAGCCTTCTGGCCCAATATATCTGACAGACATATTTGTGAGGCAGGAACTATTGAGGACTTGCTTACACTGTCTTGGCAAAGTTTGCCTGTCAATTCTGCCTGTATTAAAGCTTGCCCCTTATTTAGGCAGAATTCTGTCTGCAGTAGAAATGAAGACCTTTTTCCCAGTGGCTTGTTTGCCACATTTGAAACCATCTACATAAGGAGGTTCTTTGATGCTCATCATCCTCTTTGACGTAGGCTGGGTGTTGCCAGCCTGTCTCATTGTCAATGAATCTTTAAAGTAATAAAAACATTTTAAAATGCCATATTCTGCATGCCTCTGTGGTTTTTGGAGACCTTGTCTACCTATTTTGCCTTACTTTCTATAGAGTCATATCTATCTGCTGGACCTAAGATGTATATTCTTGTGATAAAAGTAGACTAGCAATTGATATGACCATGATTTAATCCACTAACATTTAATTTGTATAATTTGTATAACTTATTTCTCCTAAACAGCTTACTATAGCACTTTCAGAGCATTAGCAGTAAACCTTGTATTATAATTGAGTTATATGGGTACAATAACTCATATTAGAGTAGAATATGTATATATGTATATATATATACATAATGTGTATATATGTGTATACATTTGAATATAATACCACTGTATCTAGAATTAAACTTATTTTGCATCTATATACAAAATTCTATACCAGTGAATTAAAAATACCTTGTGAGTGACAATTGAAGCATTAAGTTGAGGGGTAGATTCACTAATCTACATTTTGTTCTATCTTCCCTATATATTTCTATATTCCCCCTTCTTTCTTTTCAACCCCTTTTTCCAAACAGGATGTCAACATCCAGTATGCTGTGAAGAATGTATCTTATCAGGTCTGATTTAATGTCAGTTTCTGGATCTTTTGTTCTGAAAGCATATAATTTCTCACAAGCATTTTACCGTCCTAAAATTATAAGTGAATAAAGTGTGTGTGATGAACAGAACAATTAAGGCTGACTTTCTGTTTTTGTATGAGCAGGAAAAGAAGACCTCTGTAAATCTTCATTCATGCCATATGAAGAATGGCATCTAATAGTAATTCATAGGGGTTTTGTGGTCAACCAGAAACATTGTCTATACCTAGACATTCACATTTCAGTCAGTCTCAAAGCTAGTCCCATATGGTGGGATTAGCAATATAAGTTACCTGCTTGTTCTGCAGTTTAAATTATTCACATCTTGATTGTCCCCTCTCCCTCCCATCCTTAGTACTCAGACAGGGGAGCCCTCTTCCCCTAATATCTGACCTCAGCCTATCAAGTCTCATCTGTATTAGCTGTAACCTCTTCCTCTTTAGCCTGGCAAGGCCGTCTTGCCAGGGGTGAAGTGATCTAAGGTCTGTGGCCAGAGTGCATGTCTGAAGTAGTGCCTGCTTTCCACACATGGGATCCACAAGGAGACTGTGCTGCTACATCTAAGCAGTGGGTCTAGGTCCACATCATACATGGTCCTTGGTTGATGTTTCTGACTGTGTTTTGTAGTGTAGTTATCCTGTATTATGTGGCTAATGTCCGATTAGTCAGACATGTTCCATGTATTTTATTGAATTTATGTTTATTACTTAACTTAAATGAAGAATCTGTGGACTGTTTATAAGACAATGACAGTGAGCCCAGATAATTTTTTGGTATTATTTGCCTTTTTTCATTCATTAAAAATAAGTTTAAGTTGTTCAAATGAAAGTTCATTCATATTAAAACAAAAGTATTTGTATTTCAATGAATGCATAGACTTTGTGTAATGTTACAGTGAGGAATGGGTGTTGTTTTGTGCAATGCATGTTTTTGGTATGTCAATAAATCTGTGGTGCTGAAATTGTAATGGGACCCCTTTAACTTTCTTGTAATTGACTCTTTCTATAACTTTTTATGTTGTTACCATTTTATTTGCTATACTTGATACCTAATTAGGCAGAGAATGGATTACAGAATCGATAAATTATCCAACAATATGCTCTGTTTATATAACATCTAAGTAGATTATTTTCTGTGATTGCATGTGACCAACAATAATAAACTGAAATATTTTACAGGTATTATATTAGTCAGTTGTCTGCCAGTGCAATAAATTCTGGAGATAACCAAATTATTATAAAGTCAACTTTTCTCTTGGCAATTCAAGTCCATGATTAGGTAGGGTTTTTTGTATTGTTTTGTTTTGCTTTGCTTGTATTTTGTGTCTTGTGGAGCACACAACATGAGCAGGAAGCACATGGAGACAAAACCCCTCATCATTTCACTGTAAAGAAAAATAAGACAGACAAATAAGGATTTATAATCCTCTTTTAGAACTCATCTTCAGTTTCCCAAAGCCCTTCCCCTAGACCATGCCTGTTAAGGATTTCCAGACTCTCCTAGTATTGTCAAGCTAGAGATGAAGCGTTTAACACATGGGCATTTGCGGGTACCTGTAAATCAAGTTTTGAAACCCAACTTTGGGCTTTCATGTAAACTAAAAGTCTCCTCATTTTAAAAACTATTTTCCATAATGAGAACTTGAATATGATTAGTAAGCCAAATAGTACAATAAACCCTCATTAAAAGACATACTCATTATCTTCTTGATAGGGCTATTTAGCCAGCATTTGTTACTTTTTGTGTTTCTTTCTCTCTCCCACCATTTTCTACCCCTCTTCTTCTCTTTAAATCTCCTAACACTAGATTTGAGAGAAAAATAGGATAGAGGAAAAAGAGTGCATCCTAACCAGTAGACTTTTTCCTATCAAGTCCGTGGGGCAAGTTTGATTTTAGCAGTCAAGATACCTACTTTCTTCTCATTTCTTTGTGTATAACTACTTGACAAACTGCAATCAGCAACAATCAATAGCATCCAACCATCATCCAGCCAACAACAGCAACTCTGTCTCTCAGGGCCCTAGCATTTATATACCCTCTGAAAAGTTACCAGAATTCCACACACCAGCAGAAACTATCAGCAGCTCAAAAAACCACACACCCTGCTAGAATAGGAAGGAAATCATAGTCACCTGCTGTGAGGCAGCCTCATATTTCCATACCTGGGATTAAAATGAAAACATATTCCCATAGCATTTCTGTGGCTTTTTTTTTAAGAAACCAAAATTTCAAACAGCTTACTACAGTGGTTTTTACCATACTTTTAAGGTTATCACTCAATATTTACTTGCTAATCTGTTGATTGAAAAATTAATAGACCAGTCTAAAGTCCATTTTTAGCTCCACCCCATGCACATTGAGTATGATTTTGAGCAAAGTATTTTTCCATTGTATTCTTATAAATCCTGCTTAATATCTTTTAAATTTCCATTTTCTGCAAATGGTATATTTTCTTCAACATTGGAAAGTGGTGTTAGCAAATTCCAAAATTGCTTAAGTAGTATGTTGCTTTGTTTGCTATGGGAAAATGTTTTTATTAACAATCAAATACCTTGAAGTGTTTCAAAAGGGGAAAAAAACTGAAAGCTTTGCAGTGACTGAGAACCTACCATTTAGAATCAAGAACCTGTTTTGTCATGTAATCTCTTTATAACACATAATCCTTATTCATTTCACATACATTCCAAAATAATTCTGTAGTATCAGTTCATTTTTAAAAATATATTTTATTAATTTATTCATATTACATCTCAGTTGTTATCTCATTACTTGTATCCTCCCATTCCTCCCTCCCTCCCATTTTCCCCTTACTGCTTTCCCCTATGACTGTGACTGAGGGGGAATTCCTCCCCCTGTATATGCTCATAGGGTATCAAGTCTCTTCTTGGTAACCTGCTATCCTTCCTCTGAGTGCCACCAGGTCTCCCCCTCCAGGGGACATGGTCAAATGTGAGGTACCAGAGTACGTGAGAAAGTCATATCCCACTCTCCACTCAACTGTGGAGACTGTCCTGTCCATTGGCTAGATCTGGAAAGGTGTTTAAAGTTTACCGCCTGTATTGTCCTTGGCTGGAGCCTTAGTTTGAGCGGGACCCCTGGGCCCAGATCATTTTACCATTAAACACAATATATATTTCTTTTATCAAGAGCTCATTATTCAGTGACATTTCTTTGGTCTATGCCAACTTAGGTTTAGACTACAACTTAGTATTTCATTTGATGAGGTTTTATGAATAAAACATACATACCTATGTGGTGTGTGGCTCTATCAAGATACAAAGAGAAAAATACCATAAATCCAGAAAAGGATATTTTGTAAGGTTGGCTTGAGCTTACTTTATCTGACTTTCAGCATGAATGAGTATGTGACCATAGGATTATCAAGATGAAATGTGACTAAATGACCATCTAGGGGAATAATACAGCTCTTGAGGTGCGTTTTGCACATGAAATGACAGTGTTGGCTAAATTGTTCACAACATTCCATCCTCAATAGAAGCATCAAGTATTATGCATGTCACAAAAGTGTATACCCCTAGCATATCATGGATGTGTGCTGAGAATTTGCTGTTTAGTCTTTCCCATTTAGCTTACATAACAAGGCCCTTTATGCTTGTGTCCATTACTTAGATTTACTTTCACAATAACTATGTGTCTTGCTGGCTGTTAATTATTTTACTTTTGCAGTTGAGGATGCTGATGCTTGCGTAGTAAATTACCTTTTTTCTATTAAAATTTCCTATTTTATTACAAAACTAGAGCTAGAATCCAGGACACTCTGAAAATCAAGGTTACTTTCTAAAGTTCAATATCACTAACTTCTAATTCAAAGGCTATAACATCAGTGCTGAAATTGCTGTTCTTTGTTCATGTATGTTCAAAATAGTAATAATTTCTTTTTTAAAAAATAATTTCTTTCAAGGAAAAACATAGGAATTTATTTCCATCAAGAATGTATATTAATAAGCAAACATAGCTCATTTAAAACCTTGAAGTGAAGAATTGGTTAGTATTTAATCAAGTGACCTGTTTCTTTTTCTGTGAGATTGTGAATCTTTGCATGATTTCTGGGTTTCCCATTTGACAGTTCTGGAGACCGGTACATCAGGACACATGCTGTGTCCCAGTCTGTCATCCTACATCATACATTTGGTTATTTACTTCCCTTCATTATCCAGCATCTATTTACTGTGTAAATCAGCTGAGAAGCTTTCTGCAATGGACTTCTATGAGAAAAAAATGTGTATTTCTGAGTTGCTTTTCAATTACAAACATGCACAGATTGTCTGGGTTTATGTGCATATATTTTATTATTATTTCACTTTTGTATGTCAGTGGAATCTGATGTAAATGTAAATCTAACAGTATGGGCTCTAGTGACCAAGTGCATTGCTGTAAAACATCTTTGGTCAATCAATCTCCTGGGGAAATTGTTGCAAGTGTGATAAAATTCTGTAATTTGAATTGCTGCCTATTATGCACAATTACTATGTCTGTATGCTTTCCAACTTCCACACTGAACCATTTCCAGGATAACAGCTTCACTTTGATGATCTTTAGATTTAACACCTTCTTTCATCTTTTGAGAAAATGAAAATACCTGTAATGCTTCTCAAATTTTTCGCATGTGGCTGTTCAGGGTCTTCCCTGGTGATTACTGCCAGTTAATCAACTTCATTGCCCAGCTTTCTTTTCTTTTTCTTTTTTTTTTAACCCAATAGGCCTTTATGGTCTAGTTTGTTATTGCAAGTCTAATCTAGTTCACTGTCCAGTAAATATTCCTTGCATATTCTCCTTTTGTGGTACTGAGGATCAGACTAAGAGCTCCCATATGATAAGCAAGCTTTTTATCACTAAGCAGAATCTGAAAGAAACTTAGCCCTAATCTATGGTTGTAACTTGCCAAACCAATCCATATAATACATAATGTACCACTTTTGACAAAGCTAACCTTTAAATTATATACATATATGTGTGTGCATATACAGTATATTTTATATGTTAAACAATACCTTAATATATTTATTCAATTTGAATATATAATTAAAATTATACTGATAAAAAATACCTAAATTGGTAAACAGTTACAAACTGAATACATCTGTGTAATTACTATACAACTCAAGAAACAGAGTAGTATCAGAGCCTAGTCAGACCCTTTAATATGTATTCCACTGACTACCAATTTAGTGACAACTGATCTCCTAAGAGCTAAAATCTTCTATTATTTTTCCCAAGTTTATATGTTACATTTAATCAAACAGCATTTTAGTATCTACTCGATTGTAACTGATGTTTCTACTCCTCAACATTATATCTTTTAGAGCTCTCTATATTGTTGAAAATAGTTGTAAATATCTCATGCCTCTCTATATACAAGATCAGTGGACGGATGGATGGATGAATAGATAGATATAGAGAGATAGAAATATATATAACATAGGTATACATTAACTTAAGAGGCCTGGAAAGTGAGAGTCTTTTGATAAATATAAATAAATATTAATTTATCTTGACTGTATATCTGGAAGTAGAGTTACAAGTCAAATAATATTTTTAATATACTTGAGGAATTGATTGCTTAATTCTCTAAAGTATTATGCCACGTTCTTTTGTAAAGGAAAATATTCCTCCATAATTTCTGCTTTTCAAAATGAATTATCATATCTTTACCTTATTTCACAGTGATTCCTACACCTTCAGTCTTCATAGAATTCATCTAATAGTACTTAGTTAAAAATAATACACTCCTTGTGATTATTACCTTCTACAGTTCAATATCGTTATAAATTTTAAAGTGCCTACAAAATATCATTAGGTTTCTTTGAAAATAATTTTAATCATTTTTTAAAAATTGTTTACATATACATTTATATTATTACACATATATACAATAGACTACTTATAGCAAGAAGAACCATGAAACAATCAGGAATTATATAAATGTTACATTCTTAGTGTTTTGGCTGTTTGTATTTGAATTTAAATCAATCGCCATCACATCTTGTTATTATCAACTTAAAACATATATTTAGACCTAAACATATCTTAACTCCTAAACAACTAAGGTTCATTGTAAAACTGAACTATTTGGTCATCAACCTCATCAGAGGTTTGAGGAGTAATAAAATTGATCACCTGAGTATTACAGGAGTGCAGGTTAGTAGCTTCCCAAATGAGAAGATGACAGAGACAGTTTTCTACCTGAACAGTCACCCAAAATTCTCTTATAATGTTGGAGCATTATCTTCAGCCTTCTGGCCCAATATATCTGACAGGCATATTTGTGAGACAGGAACTGTTAAGGACTTGCTTACCCTGTCTTGGCGGAATTTGGCCATCAACTTGGCCTGCATCCAAGCTTGCCCTTTTTTAGGCAGCATTAGTTTTATATACAAATACTCTTCTTTTTTGTTTTATTTTTTTCACTTCTTATCCCTATCCCTCCTCTTCTTCCATCCTGCCCTCCCACCCTCATTCCCCTTTTGCCCCTCCCTTTCTCAGAAAAGGGGAGCTTACCTCCTCATACCAACCCACCTTGGCCCATCAAGTCACATCAGGACTAAGCACATCCTCTTCCACTGAGGCCAGACAAGGCAGCCCGGCTAGGGGAAAGTGATGCAAAATCAGACAAATGAGTCTATGTCAGAGACAGCTCCCTTCCCACTTTCTAGAGAACCCACATGAATACCAAACTGTCCATCAGCTGCATATGCACCAGGGGCCTAGGTCTAGTCCATGCATGCTCTTTGGTTGGTGGTTCAAATTCTGTGAGTCCCCATGGGCCAAGGTTAGTTAACTGTTTTGGTCTTCTTGTGGAGTTCTTGTACCTTCTGGGTTCCTCTATCCTTCCTCCCACTCTTCTACAGGAATGCCCAAGCTCTGCCTAATGTTTGCCTCTTGTTCTCAGCATCTGCTTCTATCAGCTGTTGGGTAGAGCCTCTCAAAGGACAGTTATGCTAGGCTCCTATCTGCAAACATAGCAAAGTATCATTAATATTGTCAGGGGTGTGCTCCACCCCCATGGGGTGGGTCTCAAGATGGACTAGTCACTGGCTGACCATTTCCCTCAATCTCTGCTCCATCTTTATCACTGTACATCTTGGAGGTAGGATATATTTTGGCTTTGGAAGGTTATTGTGTAATATCTCTTTCATAGTGACATAAGTATCAAGTATGTTTTTCCAAATACCCTTGTTAAATACGTATAAAGAAGATGAATTTTTGTCTTTTTTTTCTCCTTTGCATGTGAAGGCCAGAGGACAACCTCTGGAGTCAGTCCTCGGTTGCTTTTTATTATTATTTTTTAGACAATGTCTCTCTTTAAATAGGCTAGCTACCCAATGAAATCTAGGAATATTTTGTCTCTGCTTCCCATTTGGATTCTGGGTTCAGAAAATCCAAACTCAGATCCTTACACTGACAAGTTGTGTGCTTAAGTCATAGAGCCAAGCCCTTTAGTGCCTTTCTAAGAGATAATTCTTGTTTTAGTTTAGAGATTGTGGATAAAATTATAGTTCTACATATAGCATGAATATTCTAGTTTACTTTCATGAGATTAATTTAATAGAAAGTCAAATTTGCCACCTAAGTAAAGAAATCATTTTATTAATTATTCTACCTTTTTACCAATAGCATCTTAAATATTTTTTTGGTTTTTTTTATTAACTTATTCTTGTACATCTCAATGGTTATCCCATCCCTTGTATCCTCCCATTGGTCCCTCCTTCCCAATTCCCCCTTATTCACCTCCCCTATGACTGTTCCTGAGGGGGATTTTCTCCCCCTGTATATGCTCATAGGGTATCAAGTCTCTTCTTGGTAACCTGCTATCCTTCCTCTGAGTGCTACCAGGTCTCCCCCTCCAGGGGGCATGGTCAAATGTGAGGCATCAGAGTACGTGAGAAAGACGTATCCCACTCTCCACTCAAGTGTGGAGACTGTTCTGACCATTCGTTTAATGTTTACCACCTGTATTGTCCTTGGCTGGTGCCTTAGTTTGAGCAGGACCCCTTGGCCCGAATCTGCCTATCATAATGTTCGTCTTGTAGGTTTCTAGGACCCACTGGATCCTTCTACTTTGCTATTCTCCCATGCTTCTCTCATCTAGAGTCCCAATAGGATGTTCTCCCCTCTGTCCCAGTTTCCTGGTAAGTGAAGGCTTTTGTGGGACATGCCCCTTGGGCTAGTATGCAGATATGAGTGAGTATATACCATTTGGTCTTTCTGCTTCTGGGTTAACTCACTCATTATGATCATTTCTAGCTCAATTCATTTGTCCACAAATTTCGGGAATTCCTTGTTTTTAATACCTGACTAGTATTCCATAGTGTATATGTACCACAGTTTCTTTATCCATTCTCCTACTGAGGGACATTTAGGCTGTTTCCATGATCTGGCTATTATGAATAAGGCTGCTATGAACATGGTTGAGCAAATTTTCTTGTTGTGTGCTGGTGCATCTTCTGGGTATATTCCAAGGAGTGGAATAGCTGGGTCTTGAGGAAGCCCTATTCCCAGTTTTCTGAGATAGCACCAGATAGATTTCCAAAGTGGCTGTACTAGTTTGCATTCCCACCAGCAATGAAGGAGTATTCCTCTCTCCCCACATCCTCGCCAGAATGTGGTGTCGCTTGAATTTTTGATCTTAGCCATTCTGATGGGTGTAAGATGGAATCTCAGAGTTGTTTTGATTTGCATTTCCCTGATGACTAAGGAGGTTGAGCATTTCTTTAAGTGTTTCTCAGCCATTTGATATTCCTCTGTTGAGAATTCTCTGTTTAGTTCCAAGCCACATTTCTCAATTCGGTTATTTTGTTTGGTGGTGTTTAATTTCTTGAGTTCTTTATATATTTTAGATATTAGACCTTTGTCAGATGTAGGGTTGGTGAAGATATTTTCCCAGTCTGTAGGCTGTCGCTTTGTTCTCTTGACAGTGTCTCTAGCCTTACAGAAGCTTCTCAGCCTCATGAGGTCACATTTATTAATTGTTGACATTAAGGTCTGGGCTGTTGGTGTTCTGTTCAGGAAGTTGTCTCCTGTGCCAATATGTTCCAGGCTCTTCCCCACTGTTTCTTCTAAGTGACTTAGTGTCTCTGGTTTTATGTTGAGGTCTTTAATCCACTTGAATTTGAGTTTTGTGCAAAGTGACAAATATGGGTCCAGTTGCATTTTTTTACACATAGACCTCCAGTTAGACCAGCACCATTTGTTGAAGATGCTATCCTTTTTCCATTGAATGGATTTGGCTTCTTTGTCAAAAATCAAGTGGCCATATGAGTGTGGATTCATATCTGGGTCTTTAATTCGATTCCACTGATCAACCAGCCTGTTGCTGTGCCAGTACCATGCTGTTTTAATTACTATTGCTTTATAACACAGTTTGAGATGAGGTATGGAGATTCCTCTGGAGCACCTTTTATTGTACAAGATTGTTTTAGCTATTCTGGGTTTTTTGTTGCATCTTAAATATTTTTAAGGAGAAATAAAAATGTGAAATGAAGTTGGATGCTAACTTTCAACTGCCTTTTTTAGAGTAGTACTTACTGTTATTTTTTTTTTCTTTCATGCCAGTTGAAAGAATTCAGATTCAGTGGGATGAAGTACAGGAACACCTGCAGAACCGGAGACAGCAATTGAATGAAATGTTAAAGGATTCAACACAGTGGCTAGAAGCCAAGGAAGAAGCTGAACAGGTCATTGGACAAGCCAGAGCTAAGCTAGACTCATGGAAAGAGGGTCCTCACACGATGGATGCAGTCCAAAAGAAGATCACAGAAACCAAGGTTAGTGTCAAACCATTCTTTTTTAAAAGGAAAATTCTTGTTATAACAAAGGAAATCATAACCTCTTCTTGCCTATACTCCTAATCATCCTGCTTACACCTCCCAAAAGCTGGAATTACGAGCATGTGCCTTGCAACCATGTTAAGTTTCTGCTGGAGACTGAGCTCAAGACTTTCTAATGCTAGGCAAGCACTATCCATGAGCTGTTTTATGCCACACCATTCTTTAAGAACACTTCAATGATGGTATGCATACCACAATTCTGTGGCAGTATAATGTTAAATTAACATTTGCCATTAGTTTATTCCTATGAAATGTAACAGTTATATTCCCTCTTTCCTTATCTTCTAGGCTAATAGAAAAGGATAAAGAAGGTGTATTTATTTTGTCAAGTACAATGCATGATACTTTATATAAATTTTATCCTTTCAAATGTTGCATGTATACGTCATCTGAGATATTAAATGGTAAACAGTGAATACTGTTAAGAGATTTTTAACCAATGAAATAATGTGATTGGAAGGTGATATGAAGTATTACTTAATCCAAAACTCTTTACTGTTATTTTTTCTTAATTTGGCATAAAAAGTTTTCTTGTAATCAAGGATAAAAATCTGACATGAGTTATGTCATTTAAGAAGAAAACCATATGTTTTTCTTGGATATTTTTTCATTTCTAAAATATCTCATATACAAAGCAGTCTGTTTACATTATGCTAAGTTACGTTGAGAAATTGTGAAATACCAACAGCATAATACAATACAGATTAATAACAATTGATTTGTTGTTATAGTCTGTAAGAAACTGATAAATCCTTTTTACATGTTCTGTCCAGAAGATCATATGTTCCAGTTTTTCAAAAGTATTGTTTTAAACATATGGGTGCCCTAAAGCCACTGAGAATGTGTTTGTTCAGTTCGTGGAGCTTTATAGCAGGCTTGCAATTTCCTTTTTGTTTTTCTTTTTCATTATAATTTATTCAGAATTGTTATCGTCTCACTTGTATCTTCCCGTTCCCACCCTCCCTCCCACTTTCATGCTACTCCTGTCACTTAGACCTGTGACAGAAGGGGACCTCCTCCCCCACCATATGATCACAGGCTACCAATTCTCATCGGGATATTCTGCTTCCCCTTCCTCTGAATGCCAACAGGCCCCCACACCAAGGGAAAGTGGTCAAATAGGGGACAAGAGAGTTCATGTCAGAGGCTGTCTCAGCTCTCCACACAACCATGGAGAGTGAGTCTCCATTGGGTTGATATAAATACCAGGTCTAGGTTTACAGCCTGCATTGACCTTGGTTGATATGGCAGTTTGTGCAGACCCCTTGATGGTCTTCTTATGTGGCTCCTACCATATCTCACTGCCCAGACCTTTTTCCCAGTTAATTTCAGGTAGACTAAGTGATATTAATAAACTTTTAGCCTATCTTTGTCATAGCCACTTTGTTAGAGGATATAAACTGCTACAAAGATAAGATCTTCATATAAACCAGAATTCTAGAAGGCTATATAGGATTTTTTCCAATGATTTTTCGAGGCAAGGTTTTTTGGTGTAGCCTTGGATGTCCTGAAATTGCTTTGTAGACCAGACTGACTTTGAACTGACAGAGATCCCCCTGCCTCTGCCTTCCTGAGTGCTAGTATGACGTGCATGCAACACCACACCCGTCTGACATATAAGATTTTTAAAGTCATCATTACCTCTGTCATTACATCCTGGCACAGAAGCATAAGTAATTTCTAAATCATTTTCTTAATTCCTAGTTTAACTATTTGAAATGCAATCCACGTGTTTAATCTTAAATGATTTTTTTTTTATCCACAAGCTAGTGTACTGTGAATTTCACAGATCAAAGAAAAAAGGGTTAATGTATAGAAAATTATCATAAAACAGGTTTGAGGCAGATGGGGAAAATTAAAATGAGAGTTAAATAGTGCCATATTTGAGTCTAAAGGTTGACAAATGAAAAACTAATCTTACCCTGAGAAAATCCTAAGAGGTTGACAAGAATTATTATGGTCTAATAAGTAACTGTTGCAAAAGTACAGGGATTCATATAAGAGACTAAAAGAAAAGGAAATATGGAAAAAGAAAACAAAATAGCCTAATCATTCAAACAGGTGTTTTAAAACACCTACCACAAGATTTTTTTAAATAGCTATGGGTGGCCTTCTAACTGCTTCAGAAATTTGACTCAGCCATTATCTATAGAAATCATAGGCATTTTTGTCTATATTTAGAAATTTAATGATAGGCAAGGCTGTCACAGTAAACATATGCTCATAAGGCAGATGATAAAGATAGCCAAACCATTAATGTTCCAACAGTCCTCCTCTCCTGGAAGGCATACATGAATACTAAAATAATTCTATTGTTAATACTTAAAGTTGAGTGTTGTGTGGTAAAAACTGTGGTAGTCATTTTACATGCATTTTTTTATTTGGGTCTCTCATTCATTCCTTATGAAAAACACATTTTTAGTTGTATGCAGAAGATTCAAGGCAAAGAAGGTTGAGTCACTTTTTTTGATAGGAATAGGAATGTAGGACAGGAATTTATAGCAATTATTCTTGTAGACAACTTCACATATTTTCTCTTCCACCCACTGTCTGTGTTGATAAAACAAACTGATAAAATACCATGATGCTCTGAAAGAGACAACAATAATTATCAATTGACAAATAAGATTATATCATTGATAAGCCAACTGGCTGAAAAAGAAAGTAATTAAATAGTATAATATGGGAACATTTTCACAGTATTTTCTACTTTGAAAAACTGAAGATAATTTCAAATTACATTCATTTAGATGAAACTACTATTTTTAATTCTTTGCAAAGTTGGGAAACAAAAGAGAGAGATTTTCATAGCTAAATGTGGTTTCACTCACTACTTAGTGATGTTGGCAGGCTTATCACTTACAATTATATTTTTTAAAAGGTTTTGAAATTGATGCAAGAATACATTGGTTATTCAGACCTGTATCTCTCGCCTTATAAATATTGCTAAATTTGTTTGCCTCTAATTGCCAAGAGAAACTTTAGTCTTGCAAGGCCCTTATCAGTGTTGGAGAGCTGTGGTTACAGGAGTCAGCCTCCATTACTGACCCATACCTGATGTGACCAACATACTCTTAGTAAATAACAGTATGTGGTTTTGAATGATAACACAATTCTATTACTTTTATAATATTTTGCTTGTTTGATTTTTGAGACAGTTTTATCTGTGTTAACAGCCTTGCTTGTTCTAGAATTTGTTTTGTACACCAGGCTGACTTCAAAATCACAGAGTTTCTCCTTCCTTTACCTCTTGAGTCCTAAATTCTACTTATCTGGATTCCCACCAATCTGGATACATTAATGATTCTTAATCCCTAATCTCTTCTAACTCTTATCTACATATGTATTAATTTGTTCATGTCTATATTTTTAATTCTGAATTTTCAGTTTAGTGTTATTGCATGGTTTTCATCATTTAATAATTTTTTCTCATGAACATTTTTAATTATTCTTAGCATTTCACTAATTTCCATCTTTAAATCTTATCGCATTGGCTGACTATTTTGAAACTATCCACCTGTTGGTTAGGAAAATTAATGGGAAGCTATTGTAGAAAGAATACCATATTTGCATAGTAGGAACCACATATGAGATGGCATCTGGGAAAGCCCATCTTAAAAACATGGTCAGAATAGAAGGAAACCAACAGTAGGAGAACACTGGTTGGGCAGAAAAACAGACTACAGATGGTCTATTCTATGAATTACTAATTAGCAGGTCATGAAAACTATCCACAGTCTATTTGTTCATTCTCTCTTTGCTGTACAAATGATTAATTTTCTGAAACAAAGATGTGCATTTGGAAATCAGATTATTTTATTAGCCATATCTCTTCATTTCATCTTCTTAGATTGATAAAAAATGCTCTTTTATGAGAGACAGACATTACAGGGAAAAAATACAACCTTCTACACTAATTAAAATCCCTGCCAGTAAGCCATAACAGAATTCAGTGAGAGATGATGCCATTTAGCACTTTCAAAAGAAGAAAAAGTAGTATACCACTGGCACCTGAAACTGCCAGCGCTGATCATCTTAGGATTTATTTCATTGGCACAATCTTGGTTGAGTTCACAGCCTGTTTACTAGGCTAGGATTGGTCCAAGCTTGGCAATGGGTTCTTTGGAAAAATTGTTTCTTGATCATTTTGAACTTTCTTTTCCACTGGCAAGGGAGATTGGCCAGGCTCATAGTTTTCATTTATTTTTCTCCTTTCAGCCTTTGAAAAAGAAATTTCGTTTTGTCTGCTCCGTGATTGCTTTTGTGTCAAATTCAGCATAAAAGCCTTTCAAACGTGACGGTATTAGCTGTTTTGTGCTTGGGTGAGCTAAGAGTACATAAATTCAATAGAGAGGTGAAATCTTGTTTGAGCCTTGAGGATTTGGCTATTTAATACTTGAAACTACTTGAAGTGAGAAATCTAATAACTTTCAAATTATTACATAAACATTTCCAAGGATAAAAAAAAGCCTATATTTTAAATACATTTCTACTGGACCATAGATAACCTACACTATAATTGTAATTAATAGTCCAACTTAAACCTGTTCTACAAAGTAGCCACACTAGCTATTTAAAAAATCACAAATTATTTTTGTAGGAAATAAATTAGGAGGACTTCTTTGATAAATGTACCCTTTTTCAAAGGTACATTTTTATTACGTGTGGTAGGTAAACTATACATATGAGATAGTATCCTGTCTGTATTATATATATGTAGAGTGATAGCAACTAAATTATTTTATATATGTTAAGCATATACATTTTGATGTATGTATGTATGTATGTATGTATGTGTGTGTGTGTGTAATTAGAGTTATACAAAGGTATTTCTGCAAATTGACTAAAACAACTTCTAATCTAACAATGAAAGACATTGAAATCTTCTTTTCAGAACCAACCATTTGATCATGCATTTTAAAAAATTCTCATTTTTTTCTCTATATAATGGTGCCACATGAATAAGAGGATTCAACACACTAATATTATTTTTCTCATTAAAGCATTAGGAAAGTACTGAACTTAAAACATATAGAATATACCTTATGTTACTGATACAAGATATATAGTAACAGGGTACTTTCTCTTGGTACTCACACATATGTGTTATACAGAGTTACCATGTCTTGTACTCCCTTATGGACACTAATCATTTCACACTTACACAAGTAGAGTCAAGAATAATGGTTACAAAAGACTTGAGGTATTCTGGTGAAGACCATGGCGTTTCACTTAGAATGATTAAATCCTCAAATTCCATAACACAACATACGATGTGATTAATAATAAGTTATTATATTCCTCTGAATCATTTTAAAGCTACATTTCAAATTCTCCAATACAAAAAAAATGAACATTATATGAGATGGTAAATTAGATTATATACTTTAAATATATACATCACATTTTACCCTATAAACATATAACTTTTGTCAATTAAAATAAGCAAAGTTTAATGCTTTGCAAAAAAACCCAAGCTATTCCATGATGGTATTTAAAACTAAACCCAAGAACTAAAACCTTAAGGGCTAGAGAGACGGCTCTGGAATTTTACTATCACTTACAGTGCAATTATAAGCACTACAGTTTGGATCCCAGTATACATGAAACAAGTTGGGTGTCCAATAATTACCTATAAATTCACTTTAAAAGGATCAGAGACAGGACCACTCTGAAAGGCTGGCTTCCATCCTAGTTGAGAAAGAACAAGCCAGATTCAGGGAGAGACTCCGTTTGAAATTCAAAGATACAGAGAGAGGGTCAAAAGAGGACATCTATCACTATCTTCATCATCTTTGGCCATGTACAAAATTATATACCCATCCACATGCTTATGTGTGTGCACACACACAAAAAAAATTGAAGTTTACAATATTTTCAAAAATATAAAGGTACAAAATATATTCAGGTAATAAGAAAAGACACAAAATATATTCGATCAAAACTAAAATCTTTTTACTTCAAACAATGCCAGGAAGTTAAAAGACAATCCACAGGATGAGAGAAAATAGTTTAAATGATATATGTAATGAGGACTTTATTTAAGATCATATATAAACTCTAATAACTTAATAGGAAAAATGCAAATTACCTAATTACAGAGACTGTTATAATAGAAAAATTATCCATAATAAACATTCTTAAACAAATGGTAATATGGTTATCATTACTGATGAGAAAATATAAATGAAAAACAATGAAATGAAACTTTATACACATTAGCTAAAATAAAGAAATCAGATGATGCTAAGCACTACAAAGATGGAGAATAAATAGAATCCTCATATTTTTATGAGAATTTCAAATGACTAATATGTTCTTTTATGATAAAACACACCTATAATCTCAGAAGTTGGGACAAAAGGCAGAAGAATTACTGTAAGTCCAAGTCTAGTATTGTCTACATAACAAGTTCCATGACAGCCAGAGCTTTGTAATGAGACATTTTCTCAAGAAAACACATAATAAATAAATATGTAAGTGAAATAAATATTGTCAAAACATTGATAAACTCTTCATCAGCTTACAAAGATATTAATATTTACATTTTACACTTAAATATATACTCAAAAGAATAAAAAGAGACACAAAATTTGTACAGAGTCTATGGTAGTATTAATCATTATATTCAGTAAATGTAATCAACCCATATGTCCATCACCAAATAAATCCAAAACCTAAATGTCCTACATCCAAGAATGAAACATTACTAAATAGTAAAAATTTATTATGATGCTAATACTGTAGGATAGATAAACCTCAAAGTTAGTATTTGAGTTACTATGACCCAGCCAAAAATAACATTGTCTCTGTATTTATATGTAATACAAGTAATCACTGGGCATGAAGAAAATGGATAGTGAAAAGTTCCTATTATTAATATGGGGCACAGAAGAGACTATTCCAGAACTGGACTGTAGGATTGGTCCAGAACTGGACTGTAGGATTGGTTACTCAATTTTGTGACTCAATGAAAAGCCAATAAACTATTCAATTTAAATGAGTGTATAATATGTGGATTATGCATTGGTAAATCTGCTTTTAAAAGCATATTGGCACATCATGAAGACTGCAGATTTTTTCCTGATTTTTGAAGTGCAGATATGTGATATCATGACAAGAGATATTTGTAAATGAAATCTCCCAGTGTAGGCTCATGGGATTTAAAAAGTTGCATAAAAAGCCAAGTATGGTGGCACAAGAAAATGCTACCTTCTGGGCATTTCTGACATTCTTTTTGAGGTAGTTTCTACAAGACCACTTACACACTACTTCAACCAGAGTTCTCATAGAAGCCTAGGGTATCTGGATGTGATTTGTTAATTACAACACTGCTTAAGCCTTTTAATAAAGTCAGCAAATTAAAGTGAGAGCTCAAATAAAGACAATTCTTTCCAAAATGTCATAATGAAATTAAGGTAATGAAGTACTTGGAGGCCTCTCCTCCCTTCCTTTTGTATAAAACTTTTTCCAAAGAAGCTGGAAGAGAAATGGGGCCTGAAAGTAAAGAGGGGAAAAATAAATTGTATGCCATTAGTTTAATTATAAAAATTCATTACATGAAGCCATGTAAGACAGAAAATAATGGAACTCTAATGGGTTGGCCGATAACACATTTACTAGCCTGCTCTCAGCTTGTAGTCATTGTTGAAAGAACAAAAAGTAGCAGCACTGGTATGTAGCCTTCAAAGCTGTTGAAAAGATTAATCATTTTCAGTAATCTGGAAAATGAGGGCCATTTTCTTAAATAGTATCCTGTATAGAATGTTACCTTGTGAAACAGAATTGTTTGGTAATGTCAAAGGTTTAATGGATGAGTCTTAGAGTTAATGATGAGAGGCTTTACATTCGAAATAGCTTCCTTGCACATATTTTAACATTTCTATTATAAATCCATAAAAGATTTTATAGGTCATTTTAATTCACACAAGGAAGAATGGAATTAACTTTCTTTTCCCAGTAAAGATTTATAGAACATTAATTCATATTTATAGCTAAATTGCTTAGTGATTTTGAAGAACCTAAACAAATATGTTCTGTTTCTGCTCCCTATGAACATTCTAGTTTTAGCTTACACAGTAATTTTACAATGATGCTATAATTATTTTTTTAAAGCCCATTCTTCAAACTTCAATTACAACAGATACTTATCTTAAATTTATTTGTATGCAAATTATATGCAAATAAATTCCAACTTTCTGAATTGAACTCTTGAGTTCAGATATCTGCATTTTTGTGATTTTTTTCACAGACTATCATCTGAAAAAGTATCTTAACTGTAAAGACTTTTGTATTGTTAAATGAACAATTCTGAAATTGTAGTAGGAAAGAAACTTTAACAAATGCTAAAAGTAGATATGTAGGGATGGTAAGTATGTTTGCAGACTGTTTAATCAGAGACATTGCTTGTATTTTATTCATTAGGTAAAGATTTTACACAGAGCAATACTAATCATATGTTGCTTACAATTTGCAATGACATTTAGTTGGCTTACTCTTTCTACATCCCAACTGGCCTTCCAACCTACATATAATTGCAAAATGCAAAAATTTAACTCAGTCACAAGAATGAGAAACCCGTTCATCTACACACTCAAAAATCCCATTAAAAACACTAAACTGAAAACTGTATTATATATGCAGAGGACCTGGTACAGACACTTGCAGGCCCTGTGCATGCTGCTTTAGACTCTATGAGTTTCTGTGTTTGTTTTGATTTAGAGGGCCTTGTTTCTTCTTGGTGTCATCCATCCCCTCTGGCTCCTACATGCTTTCCTCCTTTTCTTCTGCAGAGTTCTCTGAGCCTAAAGGGATGGAATTGATGGAGATCCCCTTTAGAATTGTGTGTTCCAAGGTCTCTCTTAGTGTAATGTCTAGCTAGGGTTTCCTGTATTTGTTCCAATCTATTGCAAGAGAAAGCCTTTCTGATGATGGATGAAATAGATACTAATCTATGAGTGTAGCAGAATATCATTATGAGTCATTTTATCACTATACTTTTTTAGGCCAGTATTATTTGGTTTTATCCCATGTCCCTGGCCTATCTAGCCTCAGATTCTTGATCAACAAAGCAGTGCAGGGTATGGATTCCATCTTATAGAGTGGACCTTAAGTCAAGCCAGTTATTGGTTGGTTACTCCCACAAGCTTTGTGTCAACATTGCTCTAGAATATCTTGGCGGTAGAACACCATTGTGGATAAAGTGTTTGTGACTGGATTGGTGCTTACATTTCTTTCCGTAGTTTGTAGAGTACCTTCTTATACCAAAAAATGCTGGAACATAGTAGCACCAGCTCAACATATCCATGTTGGGTGTTGTCTTTAGCAATGGAGTGTTGTCAGTTTTTGGAATACAACCTATAGTCTTAGCAACAGGCTGCATTGTTTGGGGATTCTTGTGGGGCCTCTTTGTTCAACAACTTAATTAGATGTAACCCAATCCCAGTACTCTTGGATACATTTGGTGACAAGGGATTACAAGTTAGGATGCTGTCTTCCCCATTATTTGGTGATTTCATTTATATCACTTCACATATGTGTATATTTTAAGAAGTTTCTACTGTATTAGGTTTCCATACTGCCCTCCAAATGCCACTTAATTTTAGCTGTCTTATGTATCCCCTCCCAAAATTCCCTCTTCCCTATCTCTCTGCACATGACCCTCTTATTCCTGTCCCCCTTTCATACATACCTATCTATTCAATTTCCTTTCCCTAATGAGATCTATCTTTTTCACTAGTCCCTAACTTGATACCTTACTTCCATTGTTCCATGTCTTGAAACTTTATTATCATTGACTTAACTGCTAATATCTACATATAAGCTCTATGTATTTTATTAAGATCCTGTTTTCTAATTTTCCAAACAATTTGACTTGGATTTTGCACAGCACTCACAACAAGCTTAATGCATAGGCAGAGTTAGTAGCTCAAACCTACTTTTGAAAACATAAAATAGAGACTCACAAAGCAAATCACTTCCCGAAGACCAAACTGTAAGACAATAAGCAAATGAGGGTTCCTTGGAAAGTAGACTGTTGTTACTCTTCACAGCTTATCATGAGGTCATTGGAAACATTCATTAAAACAAGTATCCCCAACCACATGTTATAAGAAAAGTTCTGTAATAAGCTTGCCATTTTGATTCTAGAACTATCTACTCTATTTTATCCTCTATGGTAAAAAGCGACATTTACAGCTGTGATATTTATAAACTGTCTATTAAACAGGAAGGCATTTGCTTTGCCTTCAGTGGGGACAAAGTCATTGTGGTGACTATAAGTGAGATTCATTAAAAAGTCACAGTAATAATAGCAAGAGTAATGATAATGATAGGTAACATTTATTTAGATCACTGATTATGCCAGGTAGCTTGGTTTTAGCTATTTTTTCTCACAATATTTCTTCTCTGTTTTCCATCATGCAGTTCTTTCAGTGTAGATATATATGTATGTATATATATATATATATATGCATTCCAATTTAACAAAAGAAAAAATGAATTATGGATAAATTAATAACTTTGGCTTTTTGTCATATAACTACCTAGTAATTACTCCATTAATCCAGGGAAAATACTCACCAGATGCATTCTATAATACATCTTCTTAACTGGATCCTCTCTCCTCTCTCTCTCTCTCTCACACAAACACACATTTCATACTAATAAAAATGAGAAAAAAACAAAACATCAAAATCGAAAAGAAAATAATATTCAAGGTTCCTGAGCTGGCAATATGTTTAAACACCTAAAATTATTTACAACCAAGTTTGATCTGAGTTTGATACAGGAACACACATGGTGAAAAGAAAAACATTCAGCACGATATCTTCTGACATTCATATGTGCACCATAGCGTATACATGCCTCCCATAATAAATAAATGTAGTTAAAACTATTTGTAAAGATTTTAAAAATTTATTTATTTCAGATATATCATATACCATAAGCGTATTCTGCCTTAAATATTGGGTATAAATACCAAATACATATTTTACCACCTTCAAATTAGGTTTGAGTACAAAATATTCTTCTTGGTAATAAATATCGGTGGAATTTAGCATTTTGGATTAATCATAGGAAGTATACATGTACACTAACAGGTCATCTTGTAAGCTAGTGTTCCTAGCACTGTAAAGTTTTTCACACACCACAATCACGACACAAATAATTTCCTCTGGGATGCACCATTGCAAATAGAATTCTGACAGGGGAAAATGTGTGTGTAAAGTCTACTATGATTGTGACTCTCCACTCCTTCTGAGCCATAGAGTCATCCCTGTAGCAAATTTTACAGTGATAGACAAAGCTGGTCACAGTCCTGGTGTGCATGGTGATTAGTATCTTTCTCTCTCTCTCTCTCTCTCTCTCTCTCTCTCTCTCTC
>OU015760.1:35781813-35816690 GCA_907169655.1 Acomys percivali
ACACACACACACACACACACACACACACACACACACATATAAAATCAGTATTTTGCCTAATCTTTTAGGAAATTACAATAGTGATCTTTTCTATTTAGATATGAGGCTTAGTACTCTCAATGGTAGTCAAAGTCATTGTGTGATTTTTCATTTTAATCTTTAATCTTCATGAAATTCAAAAAGTATTCAGTGACCATAAGTGATCTGTCAAGATTTCCTTAAATGGTTTTAAATTTCATTGAAACTACAATTTTAAGGGATATTATGCCGCATGTTTATATAATCACTTTGGCCTTAATAGTTTCTAGTTTGAAATATTTCCCCTTTTACCTACTTTTTTCTTTGTTTTTCAATGGATTCCTCAACACTAATCTCTTTTAGAGATTTGATGAAAATCTAAAGTAATTATCAACTCATACTACTAGATCTTTTTATGATGTATTAATTACTTTTAGACATACCTTGCACCTTATATTTTTACCATTATGATGATATAACTTGTATGCTCAAATGTTGCATATGTAATGCATACAATATAATGGAGTTAAAATATGTATAAATTTGTGAAAAGACTTAAAGATGGCATATTATTTTTATTGCATTTTTAAACCAATAATGTTTGGTTTTTGCCAAGTTCTTGACTACCTAGTCTCTGGTTCTTGATTACCAAAGCAGTAGTATGGGTTCCATCTTGTGAAGTGAGCCTTAAGTCAAATCAGACAGATTTTGTTGTTTGTTGGTGTCCACAGTTCACTTTCAGCAGCCTGTTTTTTTGTTGCATGAAAGAGACCAGAATGTAGGGGTGAAGGCTCTGTGCAGTCACCAGCATGACTTTTCAGTGTTCAATAGTTTGTGTGAGTATTGATCTTGCCAATGAGGCCCAGATGT
Organism: Acomys percivali; assembly: GCA_907169655.1. NCBI lineage: Eukaryota > Metazoa > Chordata > Mammalia > Rodentia > Muridae > Acomys > Acomys percivali. Next base: position 35,782,702 of record OU015760.1, read on the forward strand.
CTGTTTTCAGAGGACAATCATTTGTCTTAGAAACAGCCTGGGGTATATGGGAATTTCCAATAGACTACCTTGGCCAAGAACTCAATTGAATGCAACCAAGTCCCACCACTGAAAGCTTCACCAGGAAACAAGAAATGACCAGTTAAGATTCTGTATCCCTCATTACTACGAATCCTAATTGAATCACCTTCATATATTTTAGTGCATTTCACTATTTCCATAATACCCCCAAATGCACCCCCAATTCCATCCATCTCTCCCTGCACCCTACCTGTCCACTCTATCTCCTCAACACCACTAATTTCCCCACATGCTCCTAGTCAGCCTGTAAAATCTATTTTATTTCTCTTTCCCAAGGAGATCCATATTGCCGTTCCTAATCCTTTTTTCGTTACCTAAACCCTCTGGGTCTACGGATTATAGCTTAGTTGTTAAGTAAATATTCCCTTGCTAATATCCACTTGAAGCAAATATATACCATATTTATCTTTCTGGGTCTGGGTTATGTCATTCAGTATGATTTTTTTCTAGTTCCACTCATTTGCCTACTAATTTCATGATGTCAGCTTTTTAACAGCTGAGTGATACTCCATATGTAAATGTACCACAATTTCTTAATCCATTCTTCAGATGAGGGACAACTAGTATATTTCTAGTCCTGGTTATGATAAATAAAGCCACAATGAATGTATTTGAGCAAGATATCTTGTGGTAGGATAAAACATCCTTTGGGTATATTCCCAAGACTGATATAGCTGGGTCTTGCGGTAGATCAAGTCTCAACATTCTGAAGAATGTCAATACTGATTTTCATAATGGTTGTACCAGTTTGCACTCCAACAACAATGAATAAGTGTTCTCCTTGCTGGACACTATCTTAGCCATTCTGACAGGTGTAAGATGAAATCTCAAAGTAATTTTGATTTGCATTTCCCTGATGGCTAAGGATATTGAACATTTCTTTAAGTATCTCTCAGCCATTTGAGTTTTCTAAAGAAGATATTTTATGTTCATGTAATTTTTTCAAACAGCAGACTATAGGTGAGAAATGACCTCTAAGATTATATAAGTTGTTTAAGAAAAGTAAGTGATTTTAATTATATGTTTATTGAAACCTTTAGATTATGTGTTCCTAAGTCTATATATCTATACCCTGATGTTAGATCATCAAAGCATGTGTTTAGTAGTTCAATCTTTTTTTGCTTATTAACTTAGGAAATATTAACAAAGGTATTATCTGAGTTTGGTAAATGATTTTGTGACTACTGACAGAATTAATAGATGACATATAGGTCTAGAAGTATGGCTCAGAGGTTAAGATCACTGACTGCACTTCCAAAAGTCCTGAGTTCAATTCCCAACAACCACATGGTGGCTTTCAACTATCTATAATGTGCCTTGATGTTCTCTTCTGGCATGCAGGTGTACATGCAGGTGGAGTACTGAATACATAATCAATAAATAAATAAATAAATAAATAAATAAATAAATAAACAAATACATATTTAAAAATAGAAGATAAAATGTACTTTTCTTTTAAAATGCAAATACTGCCTTCTGAGTAATATGATGTTTCACATCTTAATATACATTACCTTTGTGCATTTATGATTAGCTTAAGTAAAACAAATGAAAAGACAATTTTGTATACTAAGAATTTTCAAGAAAAAGGAAACATTTGTAAGATTCTTTCACATCTAAACAACATTTGCTTAGTTTGCTTAGTATGCAAAGTAGAAATAGGAGCTATTTCTTGATTATCAATCTATTAGTTCTTAATAGAAGTAGCATTGAAGAAAGACTGATGTTTCACAAGGATAGGTTTCAATTGCTTGTGGTACCAACAACCATGTTCAATGCAAAAGAGAAACTCACTCTTCCTCTCTTTTTCCTTACCTCACTCTTATTTTTCCCTCTCTACTATTTTCACAGTACTTGAGTGTTTTTATAATAGCTTGATAATGTGAAACTATTTGCTATATACAATATGTTCTATTATTTACTTGATTCCAAAATAGAATATTCTAGTGAAGTAAGGAATGTTAGATTAAGAATAGGAGTCCAATCAAATGTTTTGAATTATACCAAAATTACCAAGATTTCATTTTGTTTATATAAACATCATACTAACACAAAACCAAAACTGTTGGATAGAAGTGTTTCTTCCTTTCAAATACTATAACAGCTCTTTCTTATGTTCATACTGATTTTTAAAAATTTCAGGTAAAAATTGTTTTGTTTTGCTTTAAGACAGCCATGTTTATTTAGGCAGTGAGGATTAAACATGGGCCTTGTACAAGTACTCTACCACTGAGTTACAGCCTCAGCCCAATCATGCTTTCTTTACCATGATTATTGTGCACATGTGTTGGCTATTTCTTATTATTTCTGCCTTACCTTATGTTTTAATGCTGTGAAGAGGCACTAGGACCATGACAACACTTGAAAGGAAAATGTTTAATTTTGGCTTGCATACAGTTTTAGAGTTTTAGTCTATTATCATCCTGGTGGGAAGCATGGCAGTGTGCAGGCAGACATGGTGCTGGAGAAGAAGCTGAGGGTTCTGTATCTTGATCTAAAGGTTTGAGGAGACTGTGTCACCCTGGAAGGAGCTTAAGCATATATGACCTCAAAGCTGACCTCCACAATAACACACTTCCTCCAACAAGGCCACACCTACTACACCAAGGCCACCCCTCTGAATAGTGCTGCTCCTTGTGGGGCAAGCATACAAACACATGAGTCTATGGGGGTCATACTACTCTTTGGATGAAAAATTTTAGTCCTACAATACATTTGTCTTTTTTGAATATTTTCTTAGGATAAAGTATGAGCAGTATGGTTGTGGAGAGGGGTCACTTGGTATTTATTGCCAAACTGTCATAATATTATGTTTCTAAAAATAGAATGTAAGATATTTACTAGTTTTCCTTGATATGGATTTTTTCTACTATTATAAAATTGTGCCTTCTTGATTGAATACAATTATATTACTTGTAGGTAAAGTTTTTCTATTTTATAATAAGAATTTATTCTGATACTTTGTTAAGTTGCCTAGTCATATTTCTCTATTCATGTAACAATAGCTTAACCCACCACGTTGTATTAAATATAACTGTCTTATTATTTTAGTGCTATGTTAATGTGTAGATGCCACCTAAATTTGGAAATGCTGACCTGATATGCTTCCATATATACCTGAACTTGATTGACTTCTTTCCAGTAAGGATATGGCCAATTCAATAATAATCAATTGGGAAAAACAAAACAAACACATAATTTATTTAGTTTAGAAAGAGTTTTTGTCTTGACCTGTATTTGAATATTAAAGTACAGTATCCTTAAAGCATTATAATCTTTCAGAAACTGTGAAGTAAGAGCACTCTTTTTGTTTAGCATTTTCTGTATGCAGAGTTTGTTAAATGCCAGCAGATGGCACTAATAACATAAACAACTCTAGTTAATGAAGAGAGATTTTGTTATATGTCACATGCCAAGCAATTATAAATGAGTTTCTTTTATGGGTTATTTTTGCTTGTGATAAAAAACAATTAGGCTTACTTTATTCCCAATTCAGTAGTACTAAATTGGAATACCTGCAAGGAATTAATGCTCAAGATCCTGCATTTGAAATTTTGTCATGTTAACTTTTAACATTGTAGTTGACAGACCCATATGATAGCTTAAAATGACTGTGTAGATATATTGTGACCTGAAGATTCAGTAGCCACTTATGAAATATTTAATTATACCCAATTTAAGAATGTCTGGATAAAAAGTGACATAATTTTCTTTCCTATGCATACCTATAGCAGTTGGCCAAAGACCTCCGCCAATGGCAGATAAAAGTAGATGTGGCAAATGATTTGGCATTGAAACTTCTTCGGGACTATTCTGCAGATGATACCAGAAAAGTACACATGATAACAGAGAATATCAATGCTTCCTGGGGAAACATTCATAAAAGGTAAGAAATACTTTATTTCTCAAACTATTGTTAACTTCGATGAAGGAGAAGTGACCCTGGATGACCACACCATCTTGTTAATTACTATTGCCAATTCAACTCAAAAACTTGGTTTACTGTCCTGTGTTAATGAAGAGAAGCCTGCAGTTTGGTGAAGTGAATTATTTGTCCCCAATCACAAAGACAATGATGGAGCTAAGCAATTAATCAAAACCAAAATTCAGGAAGCAGACAGAGGGAGAACAGTGGAAGAGGCCAGGAACAAAATACCTCTTGAGATCATGTGTTGAATGAGATACTTTCTTCACTTAGGCCGCAGTTTTTAATGTTTCCACTTACTTCCAATAATACCAATATATTTTGAATCAATGAGTAGTTGATTTATTGATGAAATAAGAGCTTCTGTCATCTTATCAGCACCTAATGACTGGGTGTAGCAGCTACCAATCATGACTTGCTATGCAAACACATAACAAAAATTAACAGCTCTTAGAGACACCACTTCTTCACACTAGGTCCAATTTCCTTATCGATTCTTTTAACTTCAGTGTGATTTTCTTACATCAGTACTCATTCCAATTATTCATAAAATATGAATCATGTAACTAATTATTTTGTATTTGTCATATAAATTACTCTAAGGTCCATGAGGGCTGCGGTTGTCTTCTTTTTTGGCAAAACCCTTCATCCTAAAACAGATTATATAATCAAGAGTTGGTAAACATTTGCAGAATCATGATTCTTTCTACATGAAGATTGACCTTGAGCTTGCTTTTATAGATTAATTATTGTTGGGCTCTTATTTTTAATTGTGAAGGAGAACAAAGACCAAAAAATAGTATCTGCATAATTAGGAGCAGGAGTGCAGATGAATGTAAATCCCAGATGATAATATGAATTACTAGAAAAGTCAGTTAGGCAATTTTAATTTGGAAAAAAAGTTAGCGTGGAGGAGAAAAAAATATTTTAAACTAAGAGACAAAAATCTTAGGAGTAATGAGCTATTTATATGCAAACCTGAACTAGGTATGGAAAGTGAAAAGTCTTGAGAAGCTTGATTTAAGCTGGTAACCATATACACAGAGCATTGAATTTCAGAAAGAATGCTCAATCTAAAGTTGAATCACACTGGAACCTTACCAAAAGAAACATAGTGAAGAAAGAACAAGTTTTAATGGGGAGCCGATATTTGGGAAAATCAATGACCTACTTCCTATTTTCTCTCAGGACAGTTCTAGAATCAGCCTTCTGCAAGTGCACATGTGTTAACTATTTTGTTAAGCCAGGTCATAGAATGTTTGGATTCAGATAAAACCAATTGGCATTAGAAAGTCAACCATTAGACTTCAGCAGAAAGAACTGAGTCTCTCAAACAGAAAAGATTCTCAAACAGAAGTTTCTTTGGGAAAGGGCACTAAGATACAGTGTTAATGTAGTGACTTTATAGACTATAAATGAAGAATGAGCTAAGAGCAAAGCTTGTTCATATACAAAATTAGGGCTTTGGAGACTGATATATTCCATTTATACTCTGCATTTTGAGGGACCCCTCTTTCTATAATATGATATATGATGTCTTAGCTGTCTCAGGCTTTTCCTCACATTAGTTTTGGATTATTTAGGGAAATGGCTTTTGGTTTATATTTGTTTGCTTCATTCCTTAAATAAATAAATTACTTCCCCAATGAGTAAAATAAAATCCGTGTTTTAAATCTCAACTTATTTTCTCAGCCCATGAACAATCTACAATTTACCAAGCTATTTTGGACATGTGCTTTAAGTATATTCCCTGTTTCTGTCTCTACTACTTATACTCTTCATGATGTGTATCTGTGTATTTTCAGTTTGATGATGATTACCTATCAATATTTTCAGCTGAAGAAACTCCTGTTGGTTTTAGGCCTGTATATCCTACTGTTTCTTTTCGGTTCTAATTTCCCACAGGATCTTGAAATAGAATAGATCCAAAACTGAACTCATCTTTGTCCTTTGCCAAGCTTTTTTTGTCCAAATGGAACCAATTTCATTTCCTATGACTCCTAACCAATGAATGCTACACTTCATTCTGTTGTTCATTTTGGGAACCTGAGAGTCATGCTTGATTCTTCCCTCTGTAAATGTCATTGTTAAGCTTTAGTGAAGCTACCTGCTATCTAAATAGCCTTCAACCCTAGTCTCTTTTCTGTGTCTCTGCTCCTCCACAATTATGTCTTGTTTATATTATTAAAATTACCATATCATTCACATAAATTGATTTACTTCTAGCCTTTCTACTTTCTAACTCATTCTCTATATAAACTCTTAGGTGATTTTTTTTCAGATTCTTAAAATTCATATACCTCACATACCTCACACTATATTCAAGGCATTACTAATTTATTTGTTGCTATTTTTTCAGTACTGAGAATGGAATTCAAATTCATGCTCATGCTAGGCACGTGTTCTTCCCCTGAGCTACATGCCCAGTCCATATTCGTTGATTTTTAAACACAATCCATACCCTGTTGTATGATTTAGCCTTGCCTTACAATTCTAGTCTAATTGCTCTGTGTGGCTCCTTCTCCACATGCTCTTACACAATTGACAGTGCCCCATTTTCTTTTCCTTTTAGCTGTGTTCCATTTTCTTTGATACCTGCTGATGTGGTACTTGTTCCTTGTTCTTCGTGTGCTTACAATCTGCTCATTATCCAGGTCTTAGTTTATGTTCTAATTGCTTCAGAAAGCATTCTCTCTCAACCAACCAGAACGACTCATGCTATTTTAGTGTTTATTTCACCATGCTGTGTTTAATTATTTGAAGGTCTTTGCTTTCTATAAGAATCCTGACTCTTTATTGAATGTACATAAGCTGCTGTCCACCATTATATTACCAAGAACTTGCTTAGGATTGAATAGCTACTCCTAAAACCTGCTCAGATTCAATAGGTAAATGGAAAAACACTGGTGATCCCACAAAGCCCAAAAAGTAAATGCCAAACACAGGGATACACAAATATCCCTCATTAAATTCACTGTATCTCAAAATAAAATGTAAAGATGGAAAGGGGACTCTTGGAGAGGAGAGATAATTGTAATAGGCATGAGGTAGATAAGTGATATTGGGGACCTAAAGTAATCAGAACTGTTCCGCTATGATAGTCATTCAACAATGAAGCAACCTATATCTATTTAGATTGCTTTTCAATTTTAAATCAAATCAGAAATATATCAAACAGAGATCTATTGGTCTCCCATAATGAGGTGATCAGAAATAGGTAGGTACTTAAATGGATTCAATGGCTAGCAGTATCAACTCAGAAATTTGAATATTCTTCTTAGCATTTCCTCAGATATGCACATTTCAGCAGGAAGAAGAGAAAGAAGAGATAATGGCTGTTTCAAGGAGACTATGTGTCTTTGAGAAACTTGAGGACTAGAGCTGTGCTATGTAATCATGTCCTATGGATGAGAGGTTGAGGTTCAGACAGGCAATAGAGCATGTCTGCCACAATGAGCATGGAGAGGTAAATTGGCAAGTTGCACTAGACAACATTGTTTCATGAAGAATAATCATTCAAGTAATAGGTGATAGTATGGAGTTATAGTGACAAGGAACCCTTTGGGCCTGATTTTTGCTCTGGTCATTGTGACAGATTTTGTGATTCTCTCTGTTGATTCATAATCCTTCACATTAGAACCTTAAAGTAAAAATAAATACTGGAAGTTGGTTATAAGTTATTATTGGTCTTATTTAGAAAGAAAACAAGGTTGGACTCAGGAATGTCTCTCCTTTCGTTTATCTTTCATTCTTAGGTTTAAAAATAGTGGCTGAAAAGAAAGAAGTGGGAATATAGAAATACATAGGGATGGTAGGACAAAGGTAGATTAATGAATCTATGCTGAAACTTAATGCCTTAATTGTTATGCACAAAGTTATTTTTAATTCACTGGCATAGAATTTTGTAAAAAATGAAAAATAAGTTTAATTTTAGATAATTTGGTAGAGCATTCAAATTTAAGATTATTCTTTAACACATTATATATATATATATATACACTCTAATATGCGGTATTGTACACACACAACTTCATTATAATACAAAGTTTACTTCTAACACTTTGAAGGTGCTATTGCAGGCTGTTTAGGATAATAAGTTATACAATGATTGTTAGTTGATCAAACTATGGTCATATCAATTACTAGTCTATTTTTATCACAAGAATATAAATCCTAGGTATAACAAATATATATGATTCTATAGAAAGATAAGATAAAATAGATAAGGTCTAGGAAAACCTTGGAAATATACAAATATACAGATATACAGCATTTAAAATGTTTTTATTATTTGTTTTCTGAGAACATTGCTAAATAGAGGGAAACTTATTTTTTCTTTTTTTTTTTACATTTTTATTGAAAAATAAAATAATTCATATTATATCTCAATTGTTATCCCATCACGTGCATCCTCCCATTCCTCCCTCCCCTCTCGCTTTCACCCCATTTCCCTTCCCTATGACTGTGACTGATGGAGACCATTATTTCAAAGATACATTTAAAATGAGACAGGTTAACTCCTAGCAACTCCAAGCCTACCTCAAGGAAGATGCTGAGCATCAAAGAACCTCCTTATAGAAATGGCTTCAAATGTAGCAAACAAGTTGCTGGACAAAATTTCCTCATTTCTACCACAGATAGAATTCTGCCTAAAAGAGGTAATCTTGGATGCAGGCAGAGGCAATGGCCAAACTCTGCTAAGACAGGGTAAGCAAGTCATCAATACAGCCTCACAAATATGTCTGTCAGGTATATTGGGCCAGAAGGCTGATGATGATGCCTCAAGATTATAGAGAGTTTTGGGTGACTGTTCAGGCAGCAAACTGTCTCTGTCATCTTCTCATTTGGAACACTACTAACATGCACTCCTGGTATACTCAGGTAATCAATTTTATTCTTTCTCAAGTCTCTGATGGGGTTGAAGACCACATAGTTTAATTTTAAAATTAAACTTAGTTGTTTAGGGGTTAAAATGGTTTTATGTCTAGATAGATGTTTTAAGTTGATAGTGATGAGATGTGATACATATTAATTTACATTCAGAATTATAAACTCATCAACATAGAAAAGATGGTTTCTTCAAATTCCTGTTTGTTTCATGGTTCTTCTTGCTCTAGGTAGTTTATTGTATATATTTATAATAATACAAGTGTATATGTAAAATATTTAATAATTTTTAAGAGAACCCTAAAGTGTGTTTGCTCTGTGACTTTTGATCAGACTAAGTTGTAAAAACTTTGTCTATCATTTTCTATATTTTGTGATCTTACAGACCTGATTGTAAGTAAATAAAAACAAGAATACTCTTCATGTGATTACTTATATTTTGGCATATTTGTCTAATAGCTTGCCCAGATGAACACAGAAATAAAGTAAAATTATCATCTTCAATGTCTAGATTGTCCTGTGCAATGGCCACCAATAATAGGTGTCTAGTCACATTTATTTCGTATTAAATATAACATGAGATACCATTTTTATCATTGTACATCTTCTAATGAGTAAGAGCCCTCTTTGTAATGGCTTTCCAATTGGGCAGTACAAAGTAAAACATCTCTATTACCACAGAAACCCCATTTACAGTTCACCTTAACAGAGTTTTGCTTATATTTACCTAAGCAGTTTCAAGTACTTTTCTCATAATTATGTACTATCTTTCTTACAAATGAGCAAGTGCCACATTTCAACAGTAAACAGTTACTTTACAATGTTTTTTGTAACAACTGCATTTGCTTGTTTCTTTCTTTTTATTTCATGCATTTTACTGATTTTCTAGTGTTAGGGTTTTAAATTCCAAAAGCTCTTACTATTGCAGGATGACATTTCCACTTTTGTTTATCATGTAACCTCATGTTTAACAGGCAAGATTGATAAAATAGATGTTTGGGCTAGTAGAGAAAAATATGTCACATCTTTGAGAGAGTTGCTATGGAAAGCATTCAGATTGCATCATTTCTCACAATTCGGGTTAGAAACTACTTTACTACTGAAAACTAATATAGTGACTACACTGAAACTGTCAATCACACAGATAAATTTATGCAAAATCTTTATGTATTTGGAAGCTGTTTTAAAGCAATAAAATCTTCAATTCAGTTTGAAATTGTGGAATGTTAAGTAAAATAAGTTCCTTGGAAGAACTTTATTTTAATAATATACCTTGGTAGATTTACTTTAAAGAAAGAAACACATACATAGGAGTAAACTAGTTTTTACTCCAGAACTTCAGGTTAGAACATAGATTGCCTATGTAGGGAAATATCTTATTTTTCTGATCATATTCCATATGGAATCCATAGTAACACATAAAGCCAGAGATTTGAGCCCCTCTAGCTTTACTTCTTTGTCTTTAACTTATAGGAACAGATATGCGTTTGTGAATAAGATAGTATTAAATGTGATATTTACAAATTACTCTGAGAGAGATGTAAGGATTAGAAACAAGGACTGCCATCTTGCTGGTGCCTCTGATGGCACTGTCATGAGAATTCATTTCTTCAATTTTCTTATTTCTATTCCAGGGCTCCTCCTTAATCTACCAATGAGCATTAAAGCTGAGTGTCTTATATGTATGTTATCAACATCATGAGGAAAATATTTAATACTAAGTATATGTTATATAGGGCTCATTTCTTGGTACTAAGTGACAGCTTGAAAATTCCTACCCATGTGAAACTTATTTTCTGGAAAGGAGATAATAGGAGACAGACATTAACAAGGTGTTTTTGTTTTAGTTTGGTTTGGGTTTTTTTCCAATGAGGTTGTTTGTGTGATGTGAAAATATAAACATGAAATGAACTGAGATTGCATATATGAGTCCACATCAGAAAATAATTACCATTGAAATGGGGTGGTCAACCCCAGGGTAGTAATAATTATTGCATATTGCAAAATAGAAGATAAAAGAGAACAGAAAAGGCAGAGTAACAAAGGCAAACCATTACTCTGCTCAAAATCTTTCAAAATTAAAGTTGAAGTCTTCATTTGCATTTCCCTGATGACTAAAGACATTTATCATTTCTTTATGTGCCTCTGGGCCATTTGAGATTCCTCTGTTCAGAATTCTCTGTTCAGCTCTGTGCCTCATTTTTTCATTGGGTTATTTGTTTGTTGGTGTTTAATTTTTTGATTTGTTGATATATTTTTCATGTTAGCCCTCTGTTAGATGTAGGGTTGGTAACCTGGGGTGGGTAAGTCAGGGAGCTCCTCTTTTCTGAGGAATAAGGGAGAAGGGTAAGGGAGGTTAGGTGGGGTTGGCTGGAGAGGAGGGAGGGGGCTTTGATTGGGGTGTAAATTTAATTAATTAATTAATTAATTAATAAAAAGTTGTCTTTTGCCTAAAAGGCCCAATATTGGATTAAATTCTATTACATCTCCAAATTAATTATTTATTATGCACCTGTTCTCTTGACCCTTTCCTGCCTCACTGATCCCCTTTAGCTGTCAAATGTTAAGCATGCTCCAACCCTTTAAGATTTTCTCCTAATATGGTCCTTCTGGACTACATGCCTTGCAATTGTGCATGTGCTTCAAGTTCTCTGAGTCTTTATATTTTGTTACAATATCATCCTTTCAGCCAAACTTTTTTGATGGCCACACTTAATTTTTTCAAGTTTATTTTTATTTTTATCAAGATATTATAATTTTACATATTTATGAGGCACAGTGAGTTTGGAATTGTATTTACATTGGGAAAATGGTCAAATTAGGCTAATTAGCATATCTTTATCCTTTAAACTTTCATTCTTCTTTATGATAGGTATATCCACCCATGGTATTCCATTAGAATAGAGTAAAAATAAATACTGAAACCATTCAGAGACTTAGTGTGGCTTATGTGAGAATGATAAACATGAATATGGGAAGAACAACTAAATTTCTTTATAGTTTGAAGTCAAAGACAGCAAGGTTTAATAGTGGATTATATTTAGATATGAGATAGAATCAATAAATATTCCATACATTTTAACCTCTCCAAATAGACGACGAAGTACCTACTTACTGTATTGGTAAGGTGGTACCCAAAAGCAACATGAATTATGAAGAGATGTGATAGATTTTGTTAAAGCAGCTATGATGCATTCAATCAGAACTGTGCACTAGACAGAAGGATATACAAAATCTTGTGGTTATATGAATCTGAGGAATGGCTCATAATAGTTGCTTAGGATGCAAAATTGAGACTTCTAACAATAAAAATTCAGCTGCTTCTTCTTTTTCTTGTTCCTCTTCATATTGCCTCAAATGGTATTTGCTCTGTTGTTGTTGTTTTGTCCGTGTTGTGTTTTATTATTGTTGCTATTCTGGTCATTGAACTCTGTGACTTGTACATTCTACACAGAGGTATGCCCATCTCTGTTTTCTTAATTTTGTCTCTTTTTATGTACATATTTTAATTTCCTTTTCATTGGCTTCAGCTACCCATAAGACACCTCAGTCTTTATATTCATCACATCTTTTCTCTTTATGTCCAGAATTGTATTTTTAGTAACTATCATTTCCACCCACATATCCTATAGGCTTCTGAATGCCTAATGGAAATGCATTTTAGCCAAAAAAACACATTTCCCTTGTATTTTCAATGTATTCACATGGCTAACATAATTGTCTCTGAAGCTAGAAATGTGAGAATTAAGTTCTACTATCCCTTACAATTTACTAAATTATGTATAAAATTGGCTACCAAATTCAATTAATTTTATTTTTAAAATTACTGTAGGATTTAATCCCTTTCTTTATCCTCATTTTCAACCTCATGCTAAAATTCTCTTTAAGATTAATATTCTGGCTTCCTTTTGATCCCAATGATATTTTTCACCATTTTGAACCCTGATAAATAATATTTAACTAAGTGATATATTTTTTAAAATGCACTCACTTTTTCAAAAAGAAAACATATAATAAATATGTACAATCTAGGCTTGATTTCAAGTAATAAAAGCATATAGTTTTATAAATATTAGCTGTTTTGTATTTAAAGGGGTACAGACATGGAATCTTCAGAAAAGAATTTTGAATTCTCTGTTCACTAATATGATTTGAAAGGGAATCTTATGCAAGAGTTGGGGGATAGAAGGACCTGGAGGGGAGAGGAGCCCCACAAGGAGACCAATGGAACCAACAGATCTGGGCCCCAGAGCTGGGGAGCTGCAGAGACTGATGTAACAACCAAGTCCATGCATGGTGAGGACCTAGGCCCCCTGCTCTGAAGTAGTCAATAGGCAGTGCAGTCTCTTTGTGGGTTCTATAACATGGGGAATAGGGGCTACATCTGACATGGACTCTGATGCTCACTAATTGATGATTTCTCCCTGGCAGGGTGGTGTTCCCAGGCCACAGAGGAAGAGGATATAGGCAGTGCAGATGAGACTTGATAGGCTGGGGTCAGATGATAGGGGAGGAGGGCTCCTCCTTTTTGAGGACTAGGGGAGGGAGGAAGGGAGATAAAGGAGGAAGGGTGGTACCCAGAGGGTAGGAGGGAGGACTACAATCTGGATTCAAAGTGAATTTATTAAAAGTAAAATATTCTAATTTTTGTAATTCACCTTCTGGAAATTACTGGAGACTGTTTTATGCTTATCAGCAGACCTTTAAACTCATTTTATAGTTGTACCTCTTGTTTACTCGTGATGTGTTCAATATTTGCTTATGGATAAAATGAAATGTGGGTGGATGTTAAGCACTGAGTGTCTTTGGATTGTCTCAGATTTCTAAATAATAACAATTTCTGCCTTTAACGTTATGTAAAAGAATGTAAGCTATGTAAAATTTGAAGCTATGTAAAGAGATGATGCTAATATACAACCAATTCTTTTGTTAGAGGCTGCCAATAATATACTTGTAATACATTTTATACATAAATATTATAATATAAAATAGCAAATGATTCTAAATTCGTTAGTCCAACATTTCCAATTTAGAGTAGTCTATTTTTAGTATCTTTCATGAAAAATGCATTTTTATAAAATTAGTAATGAAATTCAGCATCACCAATAATAAATATTTATTTTTCCTCAGAGATTTGATATAATTTCAAAAAATGTGTTTGTTGTCTGATTCTGGATAAAACTCAACTGTATTTGTCTATTTAGTCACTTATTAAAGAACAGTTCACTTCAGCTTGGTCTTCAACTCAAAGCAGTCCTCTTGCTTCAGCCCCCACAGTGAAATTCTGGGCATGTGACAACACAGTTGGCTTGAAATCAACTCTATTGTGTGGGAAAGTCATAGAGCACCCCCTCTCCCTCCTCCTGCATTTACCTTTATTGCACAGATATTATTGGTGCTCATCATATTCAACTCATAAAGATTAAAACTACAGATGATACTAAAGTCACCAATTCAACTATCTTAATTCAGAGTGGTCTATTTTTACTCTCCTTCATACAAAATTAACGTTAGAGTCCACCTTAATAAGTAAAATGTTTGGTGTCTTTTAAAAATCAGTCCATTAGAGACTCCTTTAGATATACTTCTTTAGGCACTACAAAGAAAATTATTTGGCCCTTCAGGGGAGAGTTTTATGCATATTACCAGACATTTCCATCAGTACCCTGCAGAGACCTAGCCTTCCCAACTGATAAGAGGTATAAAATTCTTATCAATAGTCAGTAGGATAATAGAGTATATGGCACATGAAAACTCTTGTCCAGGGAGTGTCATGATCTGTGAGAATATAAAGGTTAGTAGTAATGGCTTCCTGCTTCACTCTGTTTCTTTTTCTCTAAAGTAATTAGAATGTTTCTAAGCTAGCAGGAATAGCATGCAAAGGAAGCCTATTGGAACCATGTCATGGGTGATTTAGTGATGTAGAAAATTACATGGTGGTGCTGCCAAGTAGCCATTTTCATTCTAACCTAGTCCTGTGGTTCTGAGCTGCGTTTTACAACCACATCAGATAAATATTTCCACATAAAATTTACTCATGGGCAAAAAAAATCTACAATTAAAACTTACATTTGTACCCTAATGAAAAACTAAAGACTGCCACTAGATTTTTATTTATTAAAAAAAGTGTTCTGCTGCCTAATATTAAATAAATTCTAGCTGTGGGCATGCATAACTTTAATCTCAGCACTGAGAAATCAAAGGCAGACAGATCTTTGTGACATTGAAGCTAGCCTAGTTTACATAGAAGGCCCCAAGTCAACCAGAGCTACATAATTAAACACTGTCTAAAAAACAAAAAACAAAAAAATCAACAATAACAAAAATGGAAAATTCCTTTACTTAGTTTAATTAAAGCAACAATGATATTAACAGCGCTTATTATATTATTTTGAATCATATTAATATTTTCCTTTTTTCTTGCATCTGCATCATTCACATACTTTACAAATATTCAATAAGATTTTATGATTAATTTTGGACAGTTGGTTATTTTGGTAAATGAATAGAATCATCATTTGTATTTTTATTGGCATAATACATGTTAAGAATATATGGCTTTATTAATTTGTAGCAGTGATTTTTATGTAAAGCAAATATATAGTTTATATTAAAAAGATATAAGATAGATAAATATTAATGGGATTTGTAAAATTTAGTCTTTCTACATTAATGTAAGTATGCACATACAGGCAAGTCAAGCAATTCTGACTGACGTACAATAATAGATTTTTGGTAGCCCCATCTCCGTAATATGGAAAGCCGTGGCCATTTTAATTGCAGAAAAGAACCTTTTTTAGGTTATTTGTTGTGTGTAGAAACTTGATCCCAGGAGAATCTCAAACCCTTACCACTGCTAGCTACTTCTCACCCAAAGGACAACAAACCACATCTACAGTCCTACATAACGTATTCTGTTTTTGTGATACTTCTGAACCAATGTCATTTCATGGTTTTGGTTTGCTTTTGTTTTTTTATCTCTCTAGCTTCTCTGTGAATATCCTTTAGATTGTGTCATAACTTCTGTCTTTGGTATCACCTTTCACATTCACAGCAGACCTTTGTGAATAGTTAATTGCCTATTTTTAATCTAATTTATTAACAATTTAAACACTTCAAAGTTTTTCCATCTTTAATATCTCTAGCATATGTTATTAGGATAGAAATGCATGGATACTATCTTTTTAAGAAGAAAATGGAGGATGTGATTCTTTGAGGTACATGCTGTCTTGCTAAGGATCCAGAAAAGAAAGAACAATATACTGAAGCCTCAGCCAGTGTTACAGGCTCTAGCCATTCTGTCATCAGTATCACTCAAATAATCACAAACTATTTAAATTAACTAGGAAATCAATTCTACATTCAAAGCAGTAATTATTGTGGCTTAAATACACTCCGCTGTTCAAAATCACACTTAGATTCACCAGATCTCCAACTATGGTAGTCACTGCATTCTTCCGTTTCTACTAGTAGTATATGTTATAAAGAATTTAAAGTAACTAGGATGGATCATAAGCAAGCAGCTTCTGAGGTTATATCTTGCATTGCTTAGGTATAGGGATCTTTTCTGTACAAACTCTGAACCTTTAAAACTTGTTTCTTCCTCACTTCCTTCTATTTTTCACTATAGCCCTCGCTAAGAGTGGTAAGCCACCTGTATACCACAGTGGGTAATGATCTTGACTCAAAATTTCCTCTGTGAAACCTATTAATCCATTACTTTAAAATTATTTACTCCCACTCAGTTTTTCAGGACATGGGTATAATTCAGCCAGATTAGTGACCAAAATATAATCTGAATGGCCTCTGGTTATTGACAGAGTATTTGTTCCCTGTGAAGCTGCAAAAACCAAGATTCCACATTCTGCGTCTCTCTCTACCTTTCTTTCTTACAAATTCCTACCAGAGTTGCTCATGAAGCTCTGTTTATGGCATGTGAAGGTTTTTCTAGCCCAAAGTTCCAAACTCTTCCACATTCTTCATATAAATTATTTCTAAGGGTTAAAAAGATAAACAAAAAAAACAAAAACAAAAACAAAAACGCACCACATGATGGGATTTATCATTGCGATGTCACCACTACTTTTTGAAAAATAATCTAGTCACATTACATCCTAATTGTTATCCTTTCTCTTATCCTCCAGTTCCCACCCTACCTCCCTCTTCTGCCCCAATCCCCCTCCTATACCCCTGATGGGGGTGGGGGGCCTTTTCCCCTACTGTTCAGTCACAGTCTATCAGATTACATCAGGGTAGCCTGCATCCCCTTCTTCCCTGTGGCCCCAAGGCCACCCCGATAAATGGTGGCAATCAAATCGCAGGCACCAGAGTTCATATCAGAGACACTCCCCTCTCTCTCCTATCCCCATACACATGGAGCATTAACTGTCCATGTGAACAGGGGGTCTAGAAATTCTGCAGTATCTGTACCTAGGGGCCCTACACAAACTGATGCACCAACCAAGGATAATGCATGTCCCCACTTCTTAATACCAATTTTCTGTATTGGTTAATTTTGTCTTTCTTGCAGCAAAATGCCAGACACAAAAACTTAAGGAATGAAATATTTGTTTTGGTTTATCGTTTGAGAGGATAAACTAATCATTGGCAGCAGAAACAGGAAGCTAGATGGTCACATTGTATCCACAGTCAGAAAGCAGAGAGTAAAGAGAAAGTAAGACTGTATCAGTCAAGGAAATTTGAAGGTGTAATCTCATTGAACCATGTCCTTCTGAAACAACACTGTCAACCAGGGAGCAAGTGTTTAAGCACAGGACCTGTGAAGTCATTTCACGTTCAAGCCACAATTTATATATAGCGTGAAATCAGTGCCTAGGTTTTCTATTAAAATACAAATTCTTAAATGACATTTTTCTTTTGGGGCTGGTTATTGACTAGCATTGACAGATAACAAGTTCCAACACAACCCTGTGACTTCAAACACTTTTCTCCTTTCATTGTTATTTAATATATAGGAATATGATCTCAGCTTTGCCCTCACCTATAGCTTATCAGTGGCTTAAAGGAACCTGTAGATATCATTCTCATCCAATTTGCCAATGACACAGAGCAGGAAAAAATAGAAAATAAAGCAGACAAGAATACCAGAAACAAAAACGTTTTAATCAAATTGAACTAATTAATAGTCTGCTAAAAGATATAATTTAAATGTAAGACATAAATTTGGATTCAGAAGGAAATGAATCCTGAATATACTAGACTGTGCTACCTGGACAAAGACTTTGAGAGTGAGCATTCTATGAGAAGTTTGGTGAGAAGTTTTTATTCAGGTGATACCTATATGAGGATATAAGAGAAGCAATATTGAGCAGAGAAAGAAACCAGTCTGCTGTGAGCTCTCAGTAGATTCTCAAATGAGTTGTTTAAAAGAACAATTCAAAAACATCCTGAACAGGGCCTTTGTATACTAATAGCAGCCAGTACTGAATCAACCTATAAGAAAGAGAAGGAGTAAAATGAAGATTCCATGATGGAGGCTGCTATGACCTGTTTGCAGTCAATATTGTCATGCACTATGACACTGCAAGAGCACTAGTCCTTCCTCTAGAGTCGCACAAAGTGTGGCCATTGAACAAACAGAAGTGCCGTCTACGATGACGTTACTGTAAAGTTAAATTCGTGGATCTTACCTCATCCCATTAAATCTGATCTTGGGGCATGGAATCTGAAAGCCTTTTAAGAAATGATCTGATGTAGGGTTGGTGAAGAACTTTTCCAAGTCTGTAGGCTGTCACTTTGTTCTCTTGACAGTGTCTCCTGCCTTACAGAAGCTTCTCAGCCTCATGAGGTCCCATTTATTAATTGTTGACATCAAGGCCTGAGCTGTTGGTGTTCTGTTCTGGAAGTTGTCTCCTGTGCCAATATGTTCCAGGCTCTTCCCCACTTTTTCTTCTAAGTGACTTAGTGTCTCTGGTTTTATGTTGAGGTCTTTAATCCACTTGGATTTGAACTCTGGTGCCTCATATTTGACCATGTCCCCTGGAGGGGGAGACCTGGTGGCACTCAGAGGAAGGATAACAGGTTACCAAGAAGAGACTTGATACCCTATGAGCATATACAGGGGGAGGAAATCCCCCTCCGGAACAGTCATAGGGGAGGGAAGTAAGGGGAAAATGGGAGGGAGGGAAGAATGGGAGGATACAAGGGATGGGATAACCATTGAGATGTAACAAGAATAAATTAATAAAAAATTTTAAAAAAGAGATGATCTGGTCTCCAAGTCATTTTCATTCAAATTAAAGCTTGAGAACAACTATACAATGGCAAACAAACCATTCAGAATGTAGAAACATCAGGAGTTTTCACGGCAATAATGTTTGTCCTATTTATATGTCAATCTGACCTTTCCCTTTATCCTGTAAGTACAGGCACATGTGCCTCCCCACATACACAATGCACTGTATTATATACAGCTACAGAGAAAGAAAGCTACAGGATGACTAGGCTTGGAAAATTCACATATACAATCTAATCTCATGAAATAATATTTTAACAGAGACATTGATTTAATGATAAAGCTTCCTAAAATGAAACAAACCAACTTCAAAACACTGTATAAATATTAAATAATATATTGGATAGTATATGATAAAATTGTTCTAAGTATCAGCTGGCCACAGACTTTAGCATCCTAGTTCACCTCATATGTGTTTTATCTACAATAGTTTTCTTATTTCTATGAGACTCTATCAGGATTATTTTCATGGAATCCTAAAAACAGGAACTTAAAAATGATTCTATTTTTTAAAAAATACATCAATGTCAACAAATTATATCTGGCAGAAGGAATCAGACTATGAATTGTGGTGTTTGCATTACTAATCAATAAAGTATCTATGTTTGTGGATTTGTAGAAAAAAAGGGAGGAATGCATATATATCTCTTCTGTAATTTGACCATGGAAATAATATGTGATTCTATAGCATATAGCCAAATAGTATATACATGAGGGATATATTGAATGAGCATTTGTAAGATGGAAGCAGAGCATTGACCAAAATCCTATATGAGAATCCTGTTTCTAAATGTTATATCAATGTACCTTGAGCTCAACTCTTCATTTCATCAAAGCCCCATGTATTTGTTATACCAACTAAAGTAATAGAAGTTACAGCTTGACTAAGACATCTTTTCCATTATTATTTTGAGACATTTATTGCCACTTTACAGTCTGTAAAAATTTTATGAACTTTAGTGAGAAACAACATAGGGTCAGAAAGCAGAAAGAGACATAACAACTCTTTTGCAAGGCATATATGAATAACAGTGGATCTCTCTTTTTGTAATTTTTAATTTAATTTAATTTTATCTTTTTGAGACTTTTATTATGTTTCTTTTTAATGTATACATTTATATTATTACATATGAATAAAATAAACTACATACAGCAGGAAGAACCAAAAGGCAACCAGGAATTATGGATTAAGATGTTTTTATATCTAGATAGATGTTTTAATTTAATAGAAATGAGATATGGTAGATACTGATCTTCATTCAGAAATTTAGACCCAACAAGATAGGAAAGATATTTACTTCAAGTTTGCCAAACACAAATAGCCAAATCACGATGAGTGCAACATTCATATATTATCTCATTGTCTTGTGGATCTCTATTTCTTTAAGACTTCCTACAGGATGACAAAGAGGAAAACATTTAGACAATTGTGGAAGGAATAGGAGATACTTTTTAAAAATATACTATACTTAACCACAGTCTTTATTTTTAGCAGATTGCAATAAACTATGGTAACAGACAATAGAATTTTGCAAAAAAAAAAAAAAAAACCTCAATAGACAATAGAGTTTTATAAATGTTAGGATCTGCTAATAAGTTTTTCCCCCTGAAACAAACTCCATTAACCTTCCTTGATACTCTATTCTCATCAACATTTTAATAGCATGAACCTAATTCATAGTTATGTGTTTTTTCACTGCATAAAACATGTAATTCACACCCTGCTAATGATAACTTTTAGCATAATTATTAGGTTGCTTCTGGTGACATAAAAACTTATCCTGGCAGGTAGGCAATTTTAGAACCTCAGCCAAATAGTTGGTATGTATGATTAAGCCTTCTCATGTAGAGTGATCTTGGCCAACCAATTTCACTTGGCATTTATTTCTGACAGAGAGACCTGTTTTCCTTTTAGGAGCGGCCAAAGCTCTTTAATAAAGCAGTTTTAAGAACCAGCAGAATTGTGCAGTCTCCTTGATATGCCACTGATATGGTACTAATTTTTTCACTGTGATTCCTTTACTAGTGGGATAGATCAGGGTTTTGCTCTGTAGCGTATCCATATTTGTCAAATTCCTAGCAGGTAAAAAGATATTTTTATAGTTTACTAATTGGCACTTCAAATGAACACAATGTTTTAAAGTATTAAAGACAAAATCTATGTCACTGCTTTCAATATAAAAAAATGTTTGTAAATTTGGAAAGAATCTCCTTAGTCAGCTTCTTAATATATTGACAAATTTCTTGAGACCAGCTGCTTGAAAGGATGAAAAATGTGATCTTGGCCCACTTAACCCCATTATTTTTGGGCCTATCGTGGACACCAAATAATATAGCAAAATAGAACATGGCAGGTAAAAGTTGACCTTATCCATAAAACATGTGGACTTATAGGATAAATTTTATACTTCAGAGAAAAATCTCTAAATTTCTCCATCTGTTACCTACTTCCTAATATTGCCACCACAAACCAATAGCTCATTATGTTTTGAATTAAGCAATGACATAAGAGATTTATGAAGTTAGAATCCTCAAAACCAGGTCACAATAGATTCATCTCTTAACCTTTCTACATCTAAAAACAAACCATCAACAAATAAGCCATTGATGGTATATTCAGATGCAAATCATAACAGAATTACAAGCAGAGACTGTGTCTTTCCCAAGCTCCAGCGGCATTGCCGTGCTTCAACACAAATTCTTATGTTTGATGTTGATCTTCTTTTTCCCTTTATGCTTTACCTAACCACATACTTTTATGAGCTTGATTTTTATAACTGTGTGCAAATGTTTTCAAGTAAGATGTTCTATTACTTTTAGCTGTTTTAAATAATTATGTAAACTCATTTCTACCTTTACCAGTATTATATTAGTGTGACTGAATTCAAAAGATATCTTGGCCACTATTTCTGGAAAAGCAGGTTTCACTCTACCTTCATTGTCTCTATACAGAAAGTTTTGTCAAAGTTTGCCTTTGTAAATATGCTGCCTAGATGAGCTTTATAATTCTACCTTTGAAAGTATAAATTAGATTCAAACTGTGACATATTTATATGTAGGTTCAATAAAAGCCTTTTAAATGTTATGGCCAAAAAAAAAATGTTATGTCATTTTGGAATGAACTAGTGAAGTTACTACACAGTGAAATTATGTAAAGTGAAAATACTCGTATTGTAATATACATATGGCTAGCTTCTAATTCATTGATTTCAATACAATGAAATATTATTTTGCCAATTATTGAAATAGGCACTGGGAAATTAAAACAAACTATTATTAAGTAGATGTTTGTTAATCCATAATCTTATCTCTGTTCCCTAATAAAAGATATGATCCTGCTATAAAATTTAAAGTAGTCTAACCATGATGACAATTTAGTAGGATAATTATAAAAGTTTGTACAATATTCACTATGTTTGTGAGGTCAGCATATTATTCACTCTTTACAAAATTCTGGTGCGTGCCTGTTTCCTAGGATTGGGTGAAATTAAACAGGAAGATGACATGACAGTGCCTTGGTAGACTGCTTAGTAAGATCCAGGACAGTCTAGGTTTTACAAGAAAAGTCTGTCTGAAAAATAGTTCAAGACACATACATATTTATATATGCTTAAGATATGATTAAGTGGGCAATTATGATGTTCACATTTTCTTGTGAGAAGCATCTGACTTTTTACAATAATATGCAAGTGAGTATATAGCCTACATTACTATTTATATAGCATTTCTCCTTCCAAATATTCAAAGTGATTACTGGCAAACTAGCAATTTAAGTTGTTTTGGGAATGTCTTATAATGGTATAAGCATTGTAAAAAAGAAACATTAAAAAAGAAAAACATGTTACCAACAAATCCATTGTTCATGTCAGGAAGTAATGTGAATGTAACCTGGCAGGTGATATGAAGCAATAAACTCTGACCACATTTTCTATTTCTGCAGTAGGATGTAGAAGAGTTGAAATTTAGAAAGTTATTTTGGGGAGCCAGTGATAGCCAAAGTAATCACTTGTAACATTTTTTTTTAATTAAATTCAACATTTTGATTTATACCAAGAGGTGAACAGATAGATCTAATGAGAAGCACCATCATTCTGAATGGCATTCATCTTTCTCAAATACGCTACTTCATCCTGTGTAAATTAAGTGTTCAGGTGATCGTCAAGGATATTTCTAAGTAAATTGTATTACATTTACCCTGCCAACTGGCCTCTTACATTGCCCTGCTTTCAGAGTGATATAGTATTTGCTATTTTGTGTGTATATTCACACACACACACACACACACACACACAAAAACACAGAGCTACATAAGGAAAATGGAGTATTCACCTAAGAAGAAATGTAAACTAATTTTATGTGGCAAGCATTGATAGAGATGTGGCCAAATTATTTAATAGCCAATTTGTATGGGTTTCACAAGTGTTGTTTCATAATCAGTATATATGTATCAAGATAAACCGAAACAAATAAGGTCATTAGTTAGTAAGGGCATTAGTTAAACGACAACATGTAAACAATATTTGTCATTATGAAAAAAATATATACTCATGGAAGAATAAACAAACAGTTTTAAAGCTTTATTTATTCAATTTAAAATGAATTCTAGACATACAAAAGAATTTCAATTCACTTTCCTTATTTTTCAAATATGCTAGAACATGAAAAAACAGGCAAGAATTATGGGGAAGGTTAATTTTTCATAAATTTCATTTTTATTCTTTTGTCCTACTTTCCTGAATAGCTATTAACTTCATGATAATTATAGTGATGCACTATATACTCTTAACTAAAATGAAGATGAATACTTCTTTTCTAGATAGTGGTTTTTAAAAACTATTTTTTCCAGGGGCTAAGAAAAATTCTCAAAACTTAATTGCAATGACAACATAAAATGTCAACTTTGCTTTCTTAAGGAAAACATGTGCAGGAATGTTACTTAATTATTCAGACTAATCCTAATTATTGACTAATCCTAATAAAGCATCAACTAATTCATTGGATAGCCCAAGCATTACATTTTTATTAAAGCATTCACAAAGAATTAGGATGGAATTCAGAGGATATTGCATGTGATAGATAAACAATTAAGTGTCTTGATAAGCTTGCCTACTTCTTGAAAAATGACAGTAACTGCATCAAGAATCAGACTTTTAAAAAAATCCATTCCAAATCACAAAGAAATAAAACTGTAGAGTAGAAAAGATAAGTATTTTGTTCACTTCTCTCAGAATATTTGTGAATTAAGCATATCCAAAAACATAGTATTTTGCAGAAAATAGCCTGTCCAAATAATTTACCTCTCATATCTATGGAGAAACAAGACAATTTTGTGCAACTAAGAAATGTTTTCTCAGGTATACCTTTACTCATGTTATTTACTGCTTAGTGCTTAGCCATGCTTTAGAGCTTCTATCGCCAATGTTGCCTCCCTTGGTATTCATTTTTGTATCCACCTCATCTCTGTGGTGCTTCACCATTATTGTTGGATTTGCTTCCTCTGGGCTTTTCTGCTTTGTCAAGCAGACATATTGCTTCCAGTATATGTTCTCCATCCTTAGTGGTTAACACATGCCCTATTATCAACTATTCCCAGGCTTGTCATGAATTCTCCAACAATGTGGTCTTCAGTGTTTTCCTCTCAAATTTGCATTGTTATTCACTGAAAAGTTGGCATATAATGACATGAGGACAATGTTACTTAGAAAACTTTGTCGGGGCTGATGAGATGGCTCAGTGGTTAAGAGCACTGCTGCTCTTCCAGAGGTCCTGAGTTCAATTCCCAGCAACCACATGGTGGCTCACAACCATCTATAAGAAGATCTGGTGCCCTCTTCTGGCCTGCAGGTGTACATGCAGACAGAACACTATACACATAATACTAAATCAATCTTAAAAGAAAGAAAGAAAAAAAGAAAAGAAAAGAAAACTTTGTCCATCCCCAAACAAGAGGCTGTGAATGATTTGGATCTATATAGCACTGGAAATAAGGAAATAAGATGTACAAAAATGACCTTGATTATTTACACTTTTACATATCAAAAATTTTTAGGTATGTTTCATCTGGGTGCTTATTGTAGTATATTGGAAATTCATTGCTAAGACCTTGATATTATTTAGTTTATATTGTCAACTTATGTATGTCTATATATAAACTATACATTATTTTAATCTACCCAAATATAGCTACTCATTTTAAAATGTTCTTTTGGATAATATTCACAATTTCCATTTATCTCTCCCTTTTAGTCCAAGTTCTACTTATCTTAAACATTATGATTTTTTTCAGCAATAATTATAAGTGAAAAAGAAAAAATAAAACTTTTTTCAGTCCTGTCCAAAGAGGTTTAACCAGTTTGGGTGAGCTTAAAATAGTTATTGTAAAAGTTAGAAAGTTCATTTGCTCCCTCCATCATGTTCATTCCTTTTTCACCACGGGAAAATTGTAAATGTAAACTCTAGAAGATGAGCTGGGCTGCAATTTTCAGCTAATTGGGAGAAGCAGCCCTGAGTTGAGCACTGTCAGGCTGATTTGAGTCTTAAGATATGATGATGATTATTGTGTCAAGTGTAATCAAGACTGTAGGCTCTGAACTGACTAAAAGGCTGGCTGTTTTTAATTCAGGTTCGTATATGAAGTAGACCTCTCATTCACCGATAGTCACAGCTGGCTTTAAAAGGGAGCAATTTTTAAAATGCTATTTCATTCTCTATGGAGCTGTAAGGATCAGAGATTGGGTTCACAGAAGGCAAATGTCCTCATTCCTTCTTTTTAAATTCTATTTATTTTCTGTTCGATAGCCTTCATCTTAAAGTTTTCTGGTGGTTATCTGTCAGTGGCCTGCAAACTTTTAAAACTCAGTGCCATTCCTATGTCTCCTTTCAAATAAAAAGTACTTTGGAGCACCTAGTTTGCTATGCTGAACTTTAGTTTCAGCATATGTGAAAAGAGAATTTTTAAAGAGAAAATGTGTAATT
Source organism: Acomys percivali (assembly GCA_907169655.1). NCBI lineage: Eukaryota > Metazoa > Chordata > Mammalia > Rodentia > Muridae > Acomys > Acomys percivali. The sequence continues at coordinate 35,808,825 of OU015760.1, forward strand.
TGTAATACAATAACATGTATTTTAGTATACAGTTAAGTATGCAATTTTTATTACATTGAAACAGAAGATAACTTTTCAGATGGTATTACAAATGTAATGTTAACAAGCAGAAAGAGACAGTGGTATGATGTCCTGTCTCAAAACATTTAAATAGCATTGCCTATCAGTAGTGTAACTTTCAAAACTGGTGGAAAACTTGTGACAGACTCTGTTCAAGATTTATTTTATTTTTAATTCTGTGTATGTGTATGTAGATATGAGCAAGTGAGTAGAGGTGTCATAGATCTTAGAAGAATGAATCTATGATCTACCTGATACGAGTTCTGGGAACAACAAGAGCAGTATGTGCTCTTAACTCTTGAAATATCTATTCTCACGAATCTTATTTTCAAATTCTATAATTTTAACACCATATACTAAAATGTTCTTTATAGCAGTTGGTTATGTTCCTGAGAATTTGCACTATGTGTTAGCACAATGAGAAAAAAAGTTATGTGTAAAATTGAATTATGCCCCATGGTTAGGAATTAATTAAGATGATTACTACTTATATGAAGTTCTAGTGAGTCATTTCAATGGGCTCTGAGATTTAAACTCATTATTTTCAGTTATTTAGGAAGTTCCCCATGGGAAGTCTGTCTCTGCTGAATCCCAGAAAATCTATTCAGTTACTGATACAATCAAAGTTCTTGCCTTAATTTCCAGAATTCCTCCAACTTTGTGATCTGTGACATTTGTTTAATTCTAGAGGTGGAAACTGATATTGGAATTCATGAAGTAAAAATATTCTCTTAAAACATGAAATATTTCTTATTGATATAGTGTCTACTTTTACAAAATTTGATGAAATGAAAAAACCTTTAGCAACTGCTGGTGTGTGTAGCAAGTCTTTTAAAATTCTGTCATCCTCACCTCCCCTTGGTGGGGAGCCCTGGTGGCACTTAAAGAAAGTATAAGCAGACTACCAAGATGAGACTTCATACCCTATGACCATATAGTGGGGGTCGAGATCCCCATCCGTCATAGACCTAAGGGAGGGGAATAGAGTGAAAGCAGGAGGGAGGGAGAAATGGGAGGATACAAGTGATGGGATAATGATTGAGTTGTAATCTGAATAAATTAATTTTTTTTTAAAAAGAGTAAAAACATTCTGTCATCCATGCCCCTCTGTCTATTGCCACAACCTTTATTGAGTCATATGGTCTGTAGGAAATAATAATGTAACATTCCTCCCATTGTTATATGTTTCTTTTTAATATTATCTTGACAAATGCCATGGTGTTGTATATATAAAACATCGGAAATATTAATATTGCCTAATGTTATTCCAAATACTAAATGGTACTTAAGTGGAAGGCATAGATAAATATGAACTAATTTCTTAAAAACCAGTGTCCAGGTAATTTAGCTTTAAAAAAGGAAACATGTATATACAGAGATAAGTGGCAACTAATTATCTACATCTTTTAGAGAAAAATGGCGTATTCTAAAAAAAAAAATTTAGACCTGTAGATCAACAAAATGCAGATTGTTCACATAACCTCCTTTGAGCCCTTTTAGATGGCTTCAGTACATTTCTAGGATTACAATAGAGAAGTACTAGCTAGATACATGGCAAGTGGGGTGGGTTCTAAACTGCTTCATATGGATAGACACTGGATCTCAGTGAACAGATCAGTGTCATGTGGTGAAAGTAGTAGCTCTGGTGCTATGTAGCAAGGCTTTGTGCACATCACATCCATGACACACTGAATTATTTTGAGAGTCACAGAGAAGATTCCCTTCGAGTTTATGGGTACTACAAGACGGAGAAGGCAGAGATATGTTGGGTAAAAGAAAGCAAATGACAATCTAGGCAGGGTGGTTTATAAGTTGCTGTGTCTGAACTAGGATCCCACTTGGAAGAATTCTGAAATTTTGCGAAAATGAGAAGCTAACTTGGATAACGGTGGTGCTTTTTGTGTGTGTGCACTTTCTTTTTCAATATTTAGGTAAGAATAACAAAAATTCAGCAGTTGACAACTAAATACAATGTGTTGCTCAGTAAATTTGTCTACCATATCACTTTTATTGCTAGAGGAAAAAGAACAAGCAGACAGAAGAAAGCCTCTTCTCATGTGTAAAAGTGTCCATTATAAGTATAACTCTCTCTTAGAGTTATTTTTCTCTAGCAAAAGCAATATCTATAAAATATTACTTTTGTAACTTTTGTGAAAGAAATGTATAACCTTTCTTCCCTTCCCCAAATATCCTAAACAATTACATGTACTAAATGCACCCACATCAAGAAATGATTTTAAGATTTTTAAAAACTAGAGTTATTGGCCTCAGTTTTAGAAATTGTGTCTACTTTATAGTAGGTTTATTGATTTTAACTGAATTTATTGTATGTATAATAAATGTGAGGAATGGTGCAAATACTTGCCCTTATGAAATTTACAGTAAGTTAATGTTAAATATTTTTAAATACTATAGTAAACAGTGATTGTATCAGAGAATCCTTGATGCCAGGTACAGCACCTCCTTTGGTCTTGCAATTCTAATTGCAAAAATTCCTCAATTTATAACATGTTTTGCAAGTCATAATTAATATTTTAAAGGCCACCAATGAATTTCTGAGAATCTTGATATTTTTAGGTAATGTTTTCTCCGTAGGAATTAAAAGTAAAAATTCAACACACTTTTAATCTTTATTTTGATAGGTTTTAATTAGCTCATGCTATTTGTAATCTTATATCTTTTCATCTAAATCATGTTTTAGCCATTGTAGTAGGTTTGACATTAGAAGGACCATTCTTTTTAAATCTACCAAGACTAGGTCACTTTGTGAAATTAATTCTTTTCCCTATCATTCATATTAAAATATATTTATTTTAATTTAAAATTCATAGAAGCAAAATGTAAGAAATGATTGATTTTCATGTTAGATTTTTCCTACATAAAGTATTTCCCCAAGTACACATTTATTATGAAAATACCTCAACTTTATATCCTAAAATTTTCTATTATTAGTAAGAAGTAAATTATTTTATTACTGCCTATAATGACATGTTTTTAATACAAAATCCTGAAGCTTACCTTGAAGTGAAAGTACAATGTTCATTTTAACAGGTCTCTTAAAGATTAGTTACAAGTAAGAAAAAGAATATTTTCTTTTGTCTACACACACATACCATTATTTTATTTCATATAATAATCACAAAAACAAAGGGTCCTTTAGTAGTAATTATTATTATCCATTATATTTATTTTGTAGTGATATTGTTAAGTCTTTTTAATAGGTAATGTCTTAGAATGCTATGGCTTGAACGGGGTTTTTCAAGGTTTTGTCAATTGATTTGGAAATTCATTAAGCCTCCCTAAGGGTCCCTTTGTAATCCATAAAATGTTTAGAATAATACAACCTGCCCTATTAGTTCCATCAATTGATTTAAAGTATCAAAGCGAATTACATCTATGGACAAGCCTAAGATCAAAAAATACCACTTTAGTGCAAAAGTAATATACCCAAAAACCTTGAATGTAAATATAAAGGTCTCTTTCCAAACTGCACTGTTAACTGCAAGGGTGCTTAGTATCTGGATATTGAAGCTGTATATTTATACAATGTAGCTTAATTCTTTATAAAACTCATGAAATAATTGGTGTTTTATATTATACTGATAGTGCTTTGATATACATTCATTCTTTTGGATGATAATTTTAGCAACTTATTTGATTCGATTGTGTTGTTTGTCTTTTCATCTTAGAAAATTGAACCTCTGTGCTTTTCCATATTATGAACTGATATCTACCAAATTCACAGTCCTAGCAGATTTTTAAAAATCGATGCCAGTTCTGACTTTTGATTTGATCTCCCTCCCTGTGTAAAGCGCCCTCCCCACCTGTCTCCACAGATTCCCTCTGTTATCCAGGCTCTTTTAAAATTGCACTAGGCTACCCAGGCTATGCTGGAATGTGGGATCCTTCTGCCTCCTCTGTTTTTTAAACTTATTTTTTACTCTTTTCTCCATATCTTTTCAGGAGAGAAAACAAGCAGTTTAATGTTTTAAAATGTAAAGATGTCAACATTACAACAAGAACTGTAAAGACACACATTATTCTGGTCAATTAGAAGAGAAATTATTTCCAGTGACGTCCTCAGTACTAGTCTAAAGATGGTATCTAGAAGGGAGTGCTATCTGAATTTTTTTCTGCAGACCCCTTTCCACTTCACAAATTCCAATACAGCATTTTTAATGTTTGTATATGAATCAAATGAATTTCACCAGAAATTATTTTGCAAGTTTTGAAAAGAGTGTCTTTTAATATTGTACCTATACAAAACTAGAAGATGTAGCTGGGTGTGGCGGTGCACACTTGTGATCCCAGCTTTCATGGAAGCAGATTCAGGTGTATCTCTGTGAGTCTGAGGCCAATCTGGTCTATAACGTGAGTATAGGACTGCCAAGTCTGCAGAGAGACTTCCTGTATCGAAAACCAAATAAATAAATAAATAAATACAATTAAAAAGATACAAATCACAGACTAATGAATATTAACTTTTACCAATGTTAAAGATAAATATATACACATGTTTTAGCTGCTCATGTACATTCTTTAGTCATACAATTTTCTCAGTAATTGAAACAAAATAATACAAGTCAAATCAAATGAATACTATAAAAAGGTCATCTTTTACTCTTATCTCCTAATTTTTATTTTCAGGAGCATTTCAGTGGTTTCATGGAAAGTACATAAGTATGTGTCCATAATAATATAATTTGCAGTTTTTAAATTTCAAGGCATTCAAAGTGGGAGAAAAATGAAGGAGATATAGTATATGTTTTTATATTCTTTACATTATTGATAATGTCTAAACAGTATTTCTACATAAAGGCAAATTCCAGGTGATTTTTAAAAATAAAATATTGGTATGTTTGAAGAAAGTGTGCTATGCCACCAGCTCTAGATTAGCTTTGGAGAACTAAAGCAGTTCTCGTGCAAGTATGTTGCTACTTCACATGCTACAAAGTCATTGGTGTTCTCCGGAGTAATGGGAGATTCCAATGAATTTTCTGAGAACTAATCAGCTATACTTTGGGAACATTTAAGTCGTGGCTTCCAATTAACTCTGGAGAGCTTGAGTAATTTAGTACCAGACCTCAGGAGAACGGAAATGAAAACCTTGTTAACTCATGTCGATGAAGAGCAAAGCAGCAAAATTGTGTTGAAATGAATTTTTTTGTTTTGTTTTGAAGCATAGTCCAGCTAGATGTTTTCTGCTATAATGAGGGTAAAACAATGTCTTTGCAGGTATTTTTTTACAATATGTTATAACAACTCAGCTTATCGTAAAGTAACAAAAGAGTTAAATCCATGCCTGTGATGTGAGGGTCAGGAGTCATTGGCATAGCCTTCCTGTTTCTTCTACTCCAACAAGTATACCTGTCTTTATAGTTAGAAAAAAATTATTTTAAGGCACAAGATGGATTATAGCCCTAGGTATTCTTTTTAACAGCAAAATGATATCAGCTTCCATTTGCCCTGTTTATCAAAAGTTTCTTATTTTTATGAAAATTTGTTCAATTGGGCAAACATTTTTGAGTATTTATGATAGCATTCTTGGACAAAACTAAGCTAACTGGTTTTTACATGTTTTAATAGGAAAAGGTGAGAATTTTATGATAGATTTATCACTTGTTGAGCAAATTGAGTTATAATTTCATTAATGCACTCCAGTATGGTACATTTGAGCTATAGTACAGAATGTAGATAACATAATAGATTGCCCCTTGGATGGTTATAGCTCTAAGCACATTCTAAGTGTTAAATTCTTTTTGTTTGTTTGTTTTGTTTTGTTTTTGTTTTTCAAGACAAGGTTTCTCTGTGTAACAGCTCTGACTGTCCCGAACTCTCTCTTTGTAGACCAGGGTAGCCTTGAACTCACAGAGATCCACCTGCCTCTGCCTCTTGAGTGATGGGATTAAAGGTGTGTGCCACCATGCCCGGTGTGTAATTAAATTCTTACCTATCTTCTTCCTCTACCAGAATGGAGAGTGTTTAGTTATTTAGGGATTAAGATGTTTTTAGGTCTAGATAGATGTTTTAAGTTGATAATGATGAGATATGATAGATATTGATCTACATTCAGAATTTTAGACACACCAAGATGGGAAAGATATTTTCTTCAAAGCTGCCACATACAAATAGCCAAAGCACTATGAATGTGACATTTATATAATTCCTGGTTGTTTCATGGTTCTTCTTGCTATAGGCAGTTTATTGTATATATGTGTAGTAATATAAATGTACATGTAAAATAAAAACATTTTTAAAATGAAAAAATACATTCATTTTTAAGAAGATAAAAAAGTGGTGTCATCTAAATAATGCATAGTGAATTCTGTGTTATTATCATCAAACATAGATCCTGGCACATAATAGTTATATAATAGATTCATGTGTGAATTGAGCAATGAAATATTAATTTACATGTGGAAATAAGAATGAGGCTCAGATTAAAGATTGTACATTTATTAGAAAAAGTAACTGGGAAGGAAAAAACTGTCAACTAAATTAAGCAAAGCAAAGTAGGCAAAAAGGAGGCATGATAATTTACAATCAAAATCACAAGAGTTGGGAGAAAAGGCAGGAAGATTGTATCTCAATGAAAGTCTCTGATACATAGGTGGGTTTAAAGCCAACATGGGCTATGAGATCCTACCTCAATAAAAAAATTAAGAAAAAATAAATGGGCGTTAAAAAAACAAATTTTTTCAAGAAGAGAAGAAAGGTGGCTCTCTGTGAGTTTAAGACAAGCATAGTTTTCATAAAGAGGTTCAGGCCAGGTAGACATACACAGTAAGACCTTGTCTCAAAAAATACTTTAAAAATTTAAGTAAATTAGAGAGAGAGACAGAGAGACAGAGAGACAGAGAGACAGAGACAGAGACAGAGACAGAGAGAAACAAGGAAAAAGCTTGAAAATTCAGTAAAAATTGAATTTTAACATTGAAATATAACTTATTAATTGGTATAATAATAGGAACTTTGATACTTACATAAAATTTCAACTTCAGCTTAAAATATGAGTTAATATATAACATATAACACATATATTACGTATAACACCAACTACAGCTTGGTGCTCCCCTAGCACCAAGGAGTCTGTGTCAGGAAGATTGCCTTGAATTTGAGCAAAGCTGTTAATTCCAGAGCATTCAGTTCAGGGTGAAACTTTGTCTCATTCAACTACAACAAGAGAAAAGAACTTCAAATTAACATACATGTGCATATATACAAATATCTGTCATAATTAAATTCACCCCATTTACGCTCTCTTATTCCTGCCTCTGAAGCCCGCCTTATTCCCAACTTTCATGTCTTCCTCTGACCCACTGAGTTTAATTAAAATTGCTTGCACTAACATGGAAAGTGGTTTATTTACTAGATTATGGACAAATTCTCAGTGTCCACACTATTGAAGAAGATACCATTCCCTCCTTTAGTATCCATTAACTAACTGCTAGTTGCTCCTCCGAGGGGGTTTAGCTTCATGAGCACCTCCCCTATCTATGATAGAATCTTGCCACTCCCTTCCCCTTTACTTATTTCATTCAGTTATACATACTTTTAATCTAGAAATAAATTTTATTAAGGAAAATTTTCCATCCATATTTCCAATGCATATTAAATTCTTCAGCTTTACCTTGGAAAATAACAAATCTCCATTTTTCCTTGGTTTTTATATATTAAGATTTATTCCACATGAAAATTGTATTTCAGATTCACAGAAAATGTAGAGGCTCAGAGATTGATCCAGAGGGGGGTGTGTGTGTGTGTGTGTGTGTGTGTGTGTGTGTGTGTGTGTGTGTGTGTGTGTGT
>OU015760.1:35816700-35838979 GCA_907169655.1 Acomys percivali
TGTGTGTGTGTGTGTGTGTGTGTGTGTGTGTGTGTGTGTGTGTGTGTCTGTAAAATGACAGATGGGCAACTTATTGCCTTAATGATAACCATATACATTCATACATGATATATATTTGGTTTTTTTCAAGACATGTTTTTTCTGCATAGCGTTGGCTGTCCTTGACTCACTTTGTAGACCAGGCTAGCCTTGAACTCACATTGATCTGCCTGCCGCTGCCTCTCGAGTGCTAGGATTAAAGGCATGTGCTACCACACCCAACTAACAAGATATATTTTTAATGGCAGTGATAGGCCATGCTTTCTGTGATTTGTCACCTTTTCAAGAAGTTGTAATTGGTTAAGGACCTTCTTGTGCTGATCTTAGTTTACACTGTTTCATAGCTCCAAAATTTTGCCCCTTCAAATATTCTTTATTAGTTGATATTTCAGAACCCCATTATCTCCTTTGGAGATCACAATCTGTACAAGGAGATGTGCAGTTCTCTACATAAATACCTTGGCATGACATTTCAGGCCACTCAGTTTTGCAGAAAGCAGATTCTAAGAAAGCAATTAATGTCCAGGTTTCTACTGCAAAGTGTTCTCAGGCTCACCATTTGTGATGGAAACAAAGGAAAGTAAATAACATGAGGCAGAAATAGAAGTTGGGCTGCATGAGTGGGTTCTAACAATTGGCCCCACCTCACCCTAAATGAGGAACCAGGGTAGCCCTTGGGATTGTTCTGAGTTGAGTGCAGTAGAGGCATGTATTTCTGATATCAGATATGTGGCAGTACATGGTTTGTGCCAGGTGTAAGGATAAAGGAAGCAATTTCAGAGCTGGAAGCTCTTCTAACTGTGTCCAATTCTCAAATAATGCTGACAGCAGAGAAACTTAAGCCAACAGCGCTCCAAGAAACCTGGACAAGAAGTCTATCAGTCTCAATCAGGGATCTGAGCAGTGCACCCCAGCATCTACTTACACAGTAGTTCTCAAACCTTTGTTCCCAGTAGAAGTGATTTTTTAAGCTTTAGCCTGTGTTCAAAATGCCTGGAGGGCTTGCTGAAACACAGCTGGTTGGACTCCACCCAGGGAGTTCCTCTTTCTGTACGTCTAGCTCGAGGCCCGAGAATTTGCATTTCTTATAAGTTCTCAGATGCTGCTGCTGGGACTGCTGGTCTATGAACCATATTTTGAAACTACTGTTCCATAGCACCCTTATTTATGCACTAAGAGAGCAAGTTTTAGGAATAGAAAGTAGCCCTCTAGAAATCATCCTGCATTTCTTATTCTACCAATTCCTCAGTTGTTATTATGCATTATAAACTTGAAAGAGTGGTACTTTAGCTTTGGTATATATAGGTGTTTAATATAATAGATTACAATTTAAAAGGCTTTTTACAATTTCTCATATCGATTTATTACATTTATAATCCAGTGAAATTGTCTTTAGGGCTCATATGCTTGAATATTCTAAATAGAGAAACTTCAAAACAATCCATATTTACATTCTACTTTCCTTAGCCAATCTTTTATCTCTTTATGATTCTCATTATTTTTTATATTTTTATTTATCACATAAGCTATCTGAAACCATATGGTCATGGAAAATGAAAAACTAGGAGACACATTTAGAGCTAACTTGAATGCACAAATATGGAAATTAAGTACCTTTGACTTATTTCTTGGGTAGACTTGACACAATTAAAACTTAGGAGTTTAATACACATGCATGCCTTCAACCCAGGGGTGAGTCTGTAGTCATTAAAACCCCCACACAAGCAGGAAACAACAGTTGCATCTGTGATCCAGAGGTTTGGAAAACAGCTCAGTTGGAGAGATTTTTCTGCCGTTGCTTCCACTGAATTCCTTTTAAAGTATTTCTGAATAAGAAAATATTCAGGCTGATGTTGTCAATATTTCAGACCACAAGGGTATCCTTGAAGAAAATGGTGCCTTACTGTCCTGAAAAAGTTTCTCTGCTTCCCTAAGGGCCTAATTTACAAAGCAGAAAAGTGCTGGTAGGATTTGGCTGAAAACCACATTGTCTGGATAGAGCCCTTTCATCTGACTTTCTACATGCTGCTTTGAAAGTTATTTACTAGTTGCTTTCTGTGGAAGCAGAAGGTGAGTGGTGTTTCTAGTTTAAGGACAGAGGACCTAAGATGGATGGACTGCTCCTCAGCATGAAGATGACACTGAGAATAGAATGCACACTATCTAATCTCCTAAGTTTCAGTCGGCCCTGGGAGACTTTCATAATGTTCTTTTATTGTGTCTGAAATTGGACTATATTCAAAAATAAGTCAGTGTCTAACCCAGCATTTATCTTCTAGAATGGGACCACTTATTTTTATCGTGAGTCTTTGGATGAAGTTAGAATAAAAATCTTAGTATAAACTGCACGAAACTGCCTCTTTTAAAAGTCAGTGCCATCGATTGTCAGCACTTACTCAGGAGCTTCCCAGTATATTACATGCCCAACATTCATATTCAGATGCTTAGAGCAGTAACAATGGCATTGAATTTTGAAATTCTAATAAACAACCAGCAATTTGTATATTTCTGTTTCGATTGACATTTTACCTCCAAACTAGGGAAATCAGCAGAGCTCTGCAGCTGTTCCAGATTTAACTACTTTGCCTAACGAGAACCCCATGGTACCTTTTACCTATACAGTATTAACATTTATTTAGGAGTTGATAAATAGCTTAGTGCAATAGTCATATTTTCCCAATAGTGGTATCCTCATAAAACTACTCTCTCCTCCACCAGTTAATGCAGACAGAAGATTTTTATCCAGTATGAGCGCTGAGACTACACTGTGAAAGACTGTGTGCTCAGCAAAAACCTCACCCATGATGAATAAACAGCTCTTCTGGGGGCTTTGCTGCCGCCAGCTCTGCAGGAGTTGTTTATTGCCTGCTTTGCACATCCCATGATAAAGTTGCTGCTAAAATAAATTGCAGTTTTGCATAATTATTGACAATCACATCTTAACAAGCAGTGTGTATCATATTCGAGTGTTCAATTTTTTGAAATCCATTTTTAGCTTATGTTTAATCCCAGAAAGTGTTTGTGTAGTCACAGAAGGCAAATAAGGCATTTAAATAGAGTACTAATTTCCTCATTGCAGACAAAATTTACCTGAATCTTTTTAGATGGAACAGTTACTACTTAAGGCAATTTTGTTTCCTGAGCTATTATTATGCAGGTCTTTGCTCAGGGCAGTTGTGTGTATATCCACATTATATGCAATATGTCTGCTTGTGTGTGTATGTGTGTGTATGTATGCATGTGGGTATACACTATATATATATATATACATACATATGTACATACACACACATACATACATACATACATACATATATTGGAAAGTATGATTTAAAATTTTCTCATAAGGGACTTTTGTAATTTCCACTTTATAAACTGGAAAATTTAGCAAATGAGGTATAAGCAGAAGGAACTAAAACTTTTATTAAGAATTATAAGTAGTCATAATATGTGAGGTTGATGCTCATCATAGCAATAGCTACTGAAGAAGTAAAAATGAAAAATCAGAGAAATTAGTAACAAGCTATATCATACTACTGGCAAAGATAGTGGGGATTGAACCACTATCTGATTTGTAAGTTTTTACTTTTTCAGCTTGGCACATTCTTTTGGATAATGTCTTTGCTCCAGGACACCAAGTAATGGAGTATGAACCTAACAAAATACTTTTAACAAGCTGGGATTTGGCAAGACAATAATTTGCACAATTGTTTCTGTGGAATGTTATTTGTCTTATTTTTACACTTTTTCTCCCTTTGCCTTTACATCCACACCTCCACTTACCCCTCCAGTATTCACATCCCAACAATCCATTTGTATTTTTCTGTCTTGTTATTTTACTTATTTAATACTTGGTTTTGCCTCAGGGTTTTATCAAAGATAGGCATGTCAAGGACATTTAATGTTTTGCCTATGAGGATTAACTTCAACACAAAGTTGAAAAAAAAAAGATTGTTTTGGAATGTTTATGAACAAAATTTGTAAGGACCAAATTTTGTAGTCTCTCTCCCACTCTCTCTCCTTTCTCTCCACTCTCTCCCCTCTCTCTGATATGTGTGCATGTGTTTGTGTGTCTATGTGTGCATATGCATTTCTATAGAATCTTTATTTATTCATTTTTTGAGGGAGTGCCCAGGCATTGACCCAAGGACCTTGAGTTTAATAGGCCAACACTCCACCATAGAGTCACATCCACAACCCATTGTTCTTTATTTTTAATAGTTCCACTTGCATGACTTCCTCCAAGAGGAAGTTGTTAGATTAAGTAAAAACAAATCTTTTTTATTATATTTCTTTTTTACCCATACATTTATATTGTTCCACATAAACACAAAACAATCAGAAAACATATATATGTTACATTCATAGTGATTGGCTATTTGTATTTGGCAAACCTGAAGAAAACATCTCTCCTATCTTGGTGAGTCTAAAATTCTGAATGAAAATCAATATCATATCTCATCTCTATTAACTTAAAACATCTATCTAGACCTAAAAACATCTTAACCCCTAAACAACTAAGCTACATTATAATACTAAACTATCTGGTCTTCAACCCCATCAGAAACTTGAGAAGGAATAAAATTGATTGCCTGAATATTTGGGGAGTTTAGATTATCAGCTTTCCAAATGAAAAAAATGGCAGAGACAGTTTGTTACCAGAATAATCACCCAAAATTCTCTATAACATTGAATCATCATCTTCAATCTTCTGACCAAATATATCTGACAGACATATTTGTGAGGCAGGAACTGTTGAACACCTGCTTACCTTGTCTTCTCAAGAGTTTGGCCATCAACTTTGCCTTCATCCATGATTGCTCTGTTTTAGGCAGAATTCTGTCTGTGGCAGAAATGAGAACATATTGCCCAGTGTCTAGTTTGCCACTTTTGAAGCCATCTCCATAAGGAGGACTTTTGATGCTCATCATCTTCTTGAGGTAGCTGGTTGTTGCCAGGAGTTAACCTGTCTTGTTGTCAAAGATTCTTTAAAATAATAAAAACATCTTTAAATGCCATATTCTGTAGGTCTCTGAGATTTTTGGAGATCTTATCTAACTAATTTACCTTATATATCTATAGAACATATCTATCATTTAAACCTAAGATATATATTCTTATGTAAAAATAGACTAGTAATTGACATGACCATAATTTGATCCACTAACAATTACTTTGTATTGCTTAATTATCCTAAACAGCCTGCAAATCTTAAACAAGAGAGTAGAACTCTGGCTGTTAAATGGAGTGTTTCAGCAACACACCATCTTTGCTCATTTTATCGAGTTCATTGCACATACCATCCTGATATTTGTGAATTCCATCTGCCATGTTTCTCCCTTTGCAGAGTGAATGATCGAGAGGTTACTTTGGAAGAAACTCATAGATTACTGCAACAGTTCCCTCTGGACCTGGAGAAGTTTCTTTCCTGGATTACAGAAGCTGAAACAACTGCCAATGTCCTACAGGATGCTTCCCGTAAAGAGAAGCTCCTAGAAGACTCCAAGGGTGTCAGGGAACTGATGAAACAATGGCAAGTAAGTTGAGTGTTTCTGTGAATCCAACCAAAGCATTCCAAGCATTTGTACTTGATACAGGCAAACTGGGAACAAAAAAATAAAGTTGTTTTATTCAGCCTGATATAGCTTAGCACTTGGACAAGAAGAAAAGAGGCAGACCAGTAAAAAAGATTTATTTGTGATTCCATTAAATATCATGAGCTTCTGAAAAGTACATGTGTTTTTGACTGGAGGTTTTGTCAAGAAGAAACTTCATTCAGACAGAGTAGGAAGTTCAGGGTTGGTTTATTAAATTAAAATAGTTGCCATTTTTCGCTGTTTATTTAATGTCTTACAGGGAAAGCATCTGTAGGAATTGTCTGTTTTATTTAGTGTTGCTAACTAAATCAGTTTCCCTTCATTACTTTCAAATACATTCTGAAATGTTAATCTGACATTTTGTAGTTTTCTTCCTAACATGATCTGTGAAAATAAGAATGAGATTGCTAAATTTGTTATAGTTAGTGGTTGTACAATTTTCAGAGAATTGCTTTCCCAGGAAACAAAAATTATTAATTCTGTGTGCATGAACAGAAAAAAGGAAAGCTTAGAGTAATGTTGTTTAAACGCAGTCTTGGCAAGAATAATTTTCTGTAATTCACAGAGGTTTCAAAGATTTATTCTTAATAACTGATTGAATTTTCCTGAACTAATATGCACCACTACTATATATCCTTTCTTTTGTGATTTGTTATTGTTGTTTTACATGCATATACAAATGAGCATTGCTAGCATCTAGAATATAGTTTAGCACAATAATTTGAAGAATTTCTAGACTAAGGAAATACTTTTCATATTGTTCTCATCTACCTATGTCTTACTTTGATGTGACAATTGGTTAGTTTGTTGCTTTGGTGCAAACAATTGGTAACAATAATGATTTATTACATCTTGAATTCATCATTCTTTTTTATCTTCCTTTCTGGCTCCACTTGCCTATCCACAATTATGCTAGTTTGATTTGAACGTATAGAGGTAATTTGTATAGAATAGTTTATCTTTATCTCTGTAGAGATCTTCCACAGTTTGTAATATAATATGGCTCCATGAAAATCCATATTTTCTCTCGGCTGAATCTTATATGAATGATTAAACAGTGATTGTAGTGCTGTAGCTCATTTGGCCTATGCCATTCCATACATAAAAATATTCACTTTATAAATGGTTACAAAGCCATTGAAGAATTGTAACTGGTAAATGGGTTCACATTTTCCCTGCACCTATGATTGATATATAGTACAGCTTTAATCAAATGGCTTTTTAAACAAACTATACTGAAAATAAAAACTAATCAAATTACCTAGATACTTTATTGACAGATATTTAATAAAATTCCTCGCAAAATAGTGTAAGGTTGAGCTCAAAGATATTCATAATCATCTATATAATTTGTATTTATATATGCAATATTCAAATGTAGGTTATAATCTTTAAAAACTATACAATTCTGCATCTTGTGGTAGCATTATTCCCAATTTTCCTAGAAAGTGCCATATTGGTTTCCAGAGTGATTGTACAAGTTTGCATTCCCACCAACAATGGAGGAGTGTTCAATTTTCTCCACATCCTTGCCAACATGTTCTGTCACTTGAATTTTTATCTTAGCCATTCTGGTAGGTATAAAATAGAATCTCTGAGTTGTGTTGATTTGCATTTCCCTGATAACTAAGGATGTTGAGTATTTAAGTGTTTCTTGGCTATTCCATATTCCTCTGTTGAGAATTCTCTGTTTAGCTCTGTACCCCACTTTTTAAAAAAAGATTTCTCAGTGCTATTTTTAAATGTTAGTGTAGTCATTTTTATTAAATGTTTCTTTTATTTTTTACATATCCATTTATATTGTTACACATATATACAATAAACTACCTATAGTATGAAGAACCATGACACAATCAGGAATTACACAAGTGTTATATTCTTAGTGTTTTGGCTATTTGTATTTGGCAGCCTTGAATAAACCATCTTTCTTATCTTTCTGTGTCTAAAATTCTGAGTGTAAATCAGTATCTATCGTATTTCATCATTATCAACTTAAAACATCTATCTAGACCTAAAAACATCTTAATACCTAAACAGCTAAGCCTAATTGTAAAACTAAACTATCTGGTCTTCAACCCCATCAGAAACTTGAGAAGGAGTAAAATTGATTACCTGAGTATACAGGTAGTAGCTTCCCAAATGAGAAGATGATACAGACAGTTTGCTGCCAGAATAGTCACCCAAAATTCTCTATAACACTGGATCATCTTCAACCTTCTGGCCCAATATACCTGACAGACATATTTGAGAGGAAGGAACTGTTGAGGACCTGATTATCCTGTCTTGGCAGAATTTGGCAGTGACTCTGCCTTCATCCAAGCTTGCCCTTTTTTTAGGCAGAATTCTGTTTGTGGTAGAAGCAAGGACATTTTGCCCAAAGGCTCATTTGCCACATTTAAAGCCATCTCCATAATGAGGTTCTCATCATCCTCTTCGAGGTAGGCTGGGTATTGTCAGGAGTTAACCTGTCTTATTGTCAGTGAATCTTTAAAATTAAAAAAAAAACATTTTAAATGTCATATTCTGTATATCTCTGAGGTTTTTGGTTTGGTGGCTTAATTTCTTGAGTTACATATGTATTTTGGATATTAGCCCTTTGTTTTATGTAGGATTGGTGAAGATCTTTTCCCAGTCTGTAGGTTGTCCATTTGTTCTGTTGACCGTGTCCTTTGCCTTACAGAAGCTTCTCAGCCTCATGAGGTCCCATTTATTCATTGTTGATTTTAGAGCCTGAGTTTTTAATGTACTGTTCAGGCAGTTGTCTTCTGTGCCAATGGGTTCCAGGCTTTTCCCAACTTTTTCTTCTAACCGATTTAGTGTGGCTGGTTTTATCTTGAGATCTTTGATCCACTTGGAGCTGCGTTATATGCAGGCTGATAAATATGAATCTATTTGCATTTTCTACATGCAGACATCCAGTTAGACCAGCACCATTTGTTGAAGATGCTGTTTTCCATTGTGTGATTTTGGCTTCTTTGTCAAAAATCAAGTGTCCATAGGTTTGTAGGTTTATTTCTGGGGTTTGATGTGATTCCATTGATCAGCCAGCCCATTTCTATGCCAGTACCATGCTGTTTTTATTATTGTTGCTCTACAGTACAGCTTGAGGACAGTGATAGATTCCTCTGGATGATCTTTTGTTGTACAGGATTGTCTTCTATTTTTCCATATTGAGTTGAGACTAGATCTTCCAAGGTCTGTGAAGACTTGTGTAGGTATTCTGATAGAGACTGCATTTATTCTGTAGATTGCTTTTGGTAAGCTGGCCATTTTTACTATGTTGATCCTCCTGATCCAGGAGCATGAGCGATCTTTCTGTGTTCTGATATCTTCTTCAATTTCTTTCTTCAAAGACTTGAAGTTTTTTCATATGTCTTTTAAAAATTGGATATGTTTGTTTTTAAATATGAATAGGGAATAAGGAATTTTGTGGCTTGATTTTTTACCTTTTTTCAAAAACAATTGGAAATTACTCTGAAAAAACAGTGTTAGCTTTCTTATATCACTTAAAATGCTTTTATGTTCTTCTCAAATCTGTATATATGTTTTTCTCACTTGCTTAATTAAACCAGAGTATGATTATCATTTAAAGTCCAATGATGAATGCTTCTGCATTTATAAGCTGTAGCACTGGTTACATGAAACAGTCAAAGGGTCAGAGGTAGAATATGATGATTTTAAAATAAGGAGAGGCTTATTATAAATTCTTAGTGTTGTTGTTGATGATGATGATGTTTGTTGACTGCTGTTGCTAATAAGCAGGGTCTTTACTTGGCAGCCAGTTCATTATTTGTATGGGTCGGGGTAACAAGTGCAGACACATGTATGGGAGTCAGAGGAGGACATTTTGAGCTGTCCCATGCCTACCCATCTTACTTGTGCCAGGACCTCTTTTCTAGCTGGCCTGGGAGCTTCTGGAGATTATCCTGTTTCTATCTTCCATTTCCAACAGGCATCTTGGTTTTACATCAAATGTACACATGGGGTCTCAGACTCTGAACTCAGACTGTGAAGTTTGCAGGCAAGTGCTTTTATCCTGTGCTCTGCTTGGTTTTCAATCAGTAATTCTCCAGCCTCAGACTCCCTGAATGTTAGAATTATCAGTGTATGTTGTTAGAACTATACTGAACTGTATTAATTATTAAAAGAAAAAAGGAGGAGAGGACGCAAATGCTTAGTCAAAGTAAGAGCTCTCCCACCAGATCTTGAGTCTTCTGTCTATTCCAAAAATGAGTGAGATTTGTTTTCTATGAAGACTACTGCATTGTTAAAAATTGTCAATCCTTTAAAAATTTTTTTTGAAATTGCCAATTGTTCTATGTGTAGACTATGACTCTTATTATTCCTTGCTATATTGACTATTGCTGTTGGTTATTATCTACTTCAAAATCTATTTGATTCTCTCAGAAGTGATCATAATTTATGGGACCTAAGAACACTGAATATATTATAAACTTCATTATTAAAATTAGTGACTAAATTTCACCTTGAAACTCATTAAAATTTCTAAGTGTATTAGTAAAAAGTGATATTTACTTTCTTAACTGAAATTATGCATGTCCATACACTATGATGAATATACCTTTATTTATTTATCCATGTATTTATTCACTCATTCACTTCATACCCCAGTGGCAGCCCCATCTTTCCTCACCTCCCAAGCTCACCCACCCTCCCTCCACATCACCCTCCATTTTCCACTCCTCAGAAAAGGGACACACACACACACACACACACACACACACACACACACACACACACACCAACTCATCAAGTTGCACCAGGTATGAGCATGCCCTCCTGCCCTGTGGCCTGGCACGGCAATATTGCCAGGGGGAAGTAATCCAAAATCCTGCAAGACAGTCCATGCCAGACAGAATCCCCACTCCCCTGAATAGAGGACCTACATGAAGCCCAAGTTACCCAGAGACCATAACCCTGCAGGGACCTAGGTCCAGTCTATACAGGTTCTTGGTTGGTGCCTCAGTCATCGCAGGCCCTTTGGGCCTTGGGAAGACCCCTTGCTTTCTTTACTTTTCTTATTTTTTTTACTATACTTTATTCCTATTGCATCCGAATTGTTAACCCCTAGCATTTATCTTCTCTTTCCTACCCTTCCTCCCTCTTCTGCACTATCTCCCTCCCCTGGACTTCTGATGGGGTTGGGGCTCTCTTCCCCCACCATCTGAACACAGCCTATCAGGTCACTTCGTACAGCCTTTGTCCCACTTCCAAGGGGAAGTGGACAAATCATGGGCACCAGAGTTCATGTCAGAGGCTGTCGCCTTTCACCCATACCCATGCAGAATGAGCAACATCTGAACAGGGGGTCTAGGATCTCTGCATGCATTGTCCTTGACTGTTGCATCAGTTCATGCCAGCCACTCTGGGTCCAGATCCACTAGCTTTGGTGGTCCTCTTATGGGATTCCTGAAACCTATGTGTCCTTCCATCCACCCACTCTTCCATACTACTCTCAGCACTCTGCCCAGAGTCCAGAAGGGAGTCCCAGCATCTGTCACAATCTCCCCCACCCCAACACACACGCCCTAGGTGGAGTATCTCAGAGGACATCTATGTCAGTTAATATCCACTTATAAGGGAGTATATACCATGCCTGTCTTTCTGGGTCTGGGTTACTTCACTCAGGATGATCTTTTATAGTTCCATCTATTTGCCTTCAAATTTCAAGATTTGCAGTAGTATTCCATAATGTAAGTGTACCACAGTTTCTTTATCCTATTCTTTGGTTGAGGTACAACTAGGTTGTTTCCAGATTTTGGCTATTATGAACAAAGCTGCTATGAACATTGTTGAGCAAATGTCCTTGTTGTATGATGGAGCATCTTTTGTGTATGTTCCCAGAAGTGGTATAGCTGAGTCTTGAGGTAGAATTATTCCCAATTTCCTGAGAAAGCACCAGATTGATTTCCAAAGTGGTTGTACAAGTTTGCACTCCCACTATCAATGGAAGAGTGTTCCCCCTTTCTCTGCCTCCTCTCCAACATGTTCTGGCTTAAATATTCCACCTTGACTATCAAAAGTAACTATAAGAAAGGCATCTTTTTTTTCATCTTTTTTAAATTTTTTTATTAATTTATTCATATTACATCTCAATTGTTAGCCCATCCTTGTATCCTCCCTTTCTTTCCTCCCTCCCGCTTCCCCCTCTACTCCCTTCCCCTATGTCTGTGACTGAGGGGGACCTCCTCCCCCTGTATATGCTCCTAGGGTATCAAGTCTCTTCTTGGTGAATTATTATCTTTCCTCTGAGTGCCACCAGGCCTCCCCATCCAGGAGACATGGTCCGATATGGGAAACCAGAGTTTGTGTGAAAGTCAGATCTCCTTCTCCACTTAATGGTACATATGCTCAACCATGTTCATAGCTGCCTTATTCATAATAGCCAGAACATGGAAACAGCCTATGTGTCCCTCAGTAGAAGAATGGATAAAGAAACTGTGGTACATATACACTATGGAATACTACTCAGCTATTAAAAACAAGGAATTTCCGAAATTTGTGGACAAATAGATTGAACTAGAAATTATCATAATGAGTGAGTTCACCCAGAAGCAAAAAGAGTCAAATGGTATATACTCACTTATATCGAGACACTAGTCCAAGGGGTGCACCCTCATGAAAACCTTACCTACCAGGAAAGTGGGTCAAAGGGGAGAAAATCCTATTGAGACTTTAGGGGTGAGAAGCCTGGGAGAATGAGGAAATAGAAGGATCCAGAGGGTCCTGGAAAACTACAGGCGGGTCTGGGCCCTGGGGTCCTCCTCAAACTATGGCACCAGCCAAGGAAAATATAGGCAGTAAACTTCGAACCCCTACCCAGTCTAGCCGATGGACAGGAAGAAAGGCATCTTTTACCTACACAATTCTTTACTGCCCTCGAGAGATCAATTATCAGCTTCATGTGGAAAAACAACAACAACAACAACAAAATAGCCAAGAGAATCCTATATAATAAAAGATCTTCTGGAAGTACTTCCATCCCAGATCTCAAGCTGTACTATACAGCAATAGTATAAAAAGTGGCATGATACTGGCATAGATATAGGCTGGTTAATGAATGAAATCGAATCCAAGACCTGGAAATAAACCCACACACCTATGGTCATTTGATTTTTGACAAAGAAGCCAAATCCATACAATGGAAAAAACATAACCTCTTCAAAAAGTTGTGCTGGTCTAACTGGAGGTCCACATGTAGAAAAATGTAAATAGATCCGTATTTATTACCCTGCATAAAACTCATGTCAAAGTGGATTAAAGACCTCAATATGAAATCAGACACACTAAATCTGTTAGAAGAAAATATGATGAAGAGCCCAGAAGTCATTGGAACAGCGACAACTTCCGGAACAGAACACTAATAGCTCAGGCTCTAAGATCAACAATTAGTAAACGGGAACATGTTAGTTGAAAGTATTAGAATCTTCAGAATCAACTTGTCTAAATATTGTTATATGATTGGGAAACAACATGAAATGCAAAAAGTACTACATTGAATATAATTTCAAATTTAACTGTTAGATTCTATAATTTTACAACTACAAATAAAAAGAAAACCTCTATCAATAAGAAGACACTGTGCACACTGAAAAGCAAATTTTGATATCTTCTAATAAACATTGTCTTTCATTCTTCACAGAGATTTTGTGATAAACCTAAAAGGTAATAAATATAAAGGCACTTTGAAAGGGCCTTATTCAAGTGTAAGGTCCTTGTTAATATTATTAATTACCATTAGCCAATGAATCAATGTTACATTAATTAATAATAACTACACTTTTCACATTTTATAACCATCCAAGTAATTTTACTTTCATTTTATAATTTGACTCTCTAAATACATGATGTTGCACTATGACTATTTCCATTTTTAATTAAGGAGAATAAAATTGTAGAAAATGTGTAATTTATCTATGGTTCCCTCCTGAGTATTTAACTAATTTGTCTTTCACTGTTCCCCATTAGGAGAAAGCTTATGTAAACCTCAAAGGATAACCGGATAAGTGTTTTTATAGGGTTTAAGATAGTCTATTTTGTCCATCTATTAGAATAGATAGTGATAACTAATCAGCTCTGAGTACTTATTATCACCAGGCAATGTGCTATATATGTGTTAATTTTATGAATATTATTGTAATCTTATTTTCATGGAAAGTTAAAAATTTGGAAGGTTGGGCAACTGCAAACTATTCATTGAAGAATGAGTATTTGAAATTCTGTTTGACTTCTGACATTCTGAGGATCCTGCCATCCTTCATATTACTCTGACATGGCTCAGGAATTCAAACCGAAGCCCTAAATAAGAAAAAGTAAAATTTCAAATCACTCATCTCATTGGAATATTTCAGTTCATAAAAGCATTTGACTCTGTAGACATACTTATTTTTAAATAGTTTCTACATCAGTTTCTCAGTTGAAATGTTGTTTTATGAAATCAGGTAATGCTCAGATGCAAACATTCTTGTAAGGACTCCTTTGGCCAGAATGGTGTGTGTTTGTTTTGTTACACTTGACCACTGAAAATTTTCCCTCCTTTTGACTTAGTGAGCTGACAGAATGTAGTAAATCTCTCCCCATCTGCTCAGTTACACAGTTCTTACGTGTTGTTCTTCTAGAGATCTATTCCAGGTATTCCCTGGAATTTCTTTCATCTCATTTTCTCCTCTTGGTAGTCAATCGATACATCCTAAATATCCGTTTCTTTTATGTTTCCCTCTAAACAGTCTGCTCATCTCCATTACACCAATGATTCAAGTATTTTCTTTCTCTTTACAAGATTCATCCTACATATCTTATTGAATGTGGGACTTTCTTAGCTCACATATCTCATACAAAGGACAAACTCAGTATGATGCAGCTATGCCATGTCTTTTATCTTCTGTTTTGCTATTTAATACTATATCCTCCCCTCAGGGTGATTTCAGATCATGTATTTATTTATATATCTTATCTCATGTCAGTTTTAAGTTTACTTTTATAAACTCTGGATTTTGCCTACACGATGGCTTATAAAGTACAGTTCACTTACGACCACAGAGATTTGTGTTACAGTTCCTTGTATCTTCTCTGATACATTTCTGTCAACTACTTGTACCAATCCAACCTGCATATTTAAACTGCTAAAACAAAATTTAGATGGTAACTAGTCAAGCAACTGTTCCAATTCAACCTGAAGTTTAAAAACATAAATGATAACTAGAATGTAGATTTTTATGCAAGAAGAAATTTAACTGGAATTAAATTACGTTTATACTCCTATTGTCAAGACACTACTTTTGTGTGATTTGTGTTTTAATAAATATTTATTAGTAAATTAAAGAAATATATGACTCTCATTAGCAAAGCTTTTATGTCTTCTAAAGGCATTTTTTAAAAAGTCTTTTATACTCCTTCAACTTCTTATCAAGCATTGGCAACAAGGGTGAATTTCTAAGCGTATTCCTTATTTTGTCTTTCCATATATCCTCAATTTCTACAAAATGAACATCAAGCAAGATTATAGTTGTACTTTTTAATAATTAAATTCCTGCTTTGAGAGTTTTATACTTGTATGTAATGTATTCTGATTATGCCCAGCCATGACTCTCTCTTATCTCCTCCCCCCACACACACTTTCTTACAAAACCCTCTCCCACATTCATGTGGGAAATTAAAAAGGGTTGCTGTTTTGTTCATTTGTTTTGACACACTGAGCTTCAATAAGCATACCCACCTATGTGATCATGAGCTTGAAATAAAAAATTAGGACTTAGTGTGCTCACCAGCAGGTGCACAACTGAAAACGATAACTCCTCCTTACACCCCAGGAATTTTTCAGTAGCTAATATTTTAACAAGGAAGAGTTAGGATGCATATGCTCCACCTCTATCCATGATTGGCTATTGACAGTGCCAGCTTCTGCAGGTCTAGTGCAGGTAACCACAGCAGCTCTGAGAACTGGATCAGAACTGGTTCATTCTTCTAAGATTTTCTTTCTGTATCTAAGCTTACCCAAATACTACCTACTTGTCAAGAAAAAGTCATATTGACATCAATATTTTTCCCTCAGCTGAAAGTCATACATCTCTGTCTTAATTCCTATAGGAATTTCTCTGCATAGTAAATAATGTTTTTTGTTTGTTTTTAAATTTCTTTTGGAAAAGTTAGTATTTAGTACTATGAACTTTGAAATATGACTGTGTGGATTTAAATAATTCTGACCATAAACTCCTTTCTTAATTGCTTTTGTATTGCATCATTATAAATAAAAAGTAACCACAGCTATACTTAATGTATTTTATGAAACTGATATGAAGTCATATATATGAAGGTCATAAAACAATATATAACATATATTAAGTAACCAATAAATACAATTAGCATGTCATTACATTTATTCTTGTATTCATATGTACAGGTAATGTTAAATTTTATGTAAATATTTATTGATAAGTTTTCATACTATTCATTGTGTTATAGGCCCTTTGAGGGATAATTCTCATTTGTGTGAGGATGTACATAAATGTACATAAACAAACAACTGCTTAAAGTATTGGCATCCATGAATGCTGAGACTTCATTTAAAAAGAAAAAGTATTTATTTATTTGTTTGTTTTGTTTTGTTTTTGTTTTTGTTTTGTTTTTTTGAGATGGGTTTTAAAAAAGTATTTGTTAGTCTTTATTTTAGTTCTTACATGGCAATATTGACTCAAAAAGCTCTTTAAAATCTCCAGATGAAAACAATCTTAACAAACTATTTTTGAGAAGAAACAAACCATACTAAAAGTATAAAAATGATATTTTGTTTTGCATAGTGACCTCCTTGAGGAAGAAAACTGACTTGTTATCTTTTTTTCTTTCAATTAGACACAGAGATTCCTTGAAACCTACTTTGACAAAGATAACTTATTTTTCCCATTTGAGCAACAAGGGAAATGACATCAATGTCTTAAAGAAATATTAATGAAAATCTTTGCTTTGGTTTGGTTTTGTCTTACTTTATTTTGTTTTGTTCGTTTTGAATTTTAAAATGTTTTTTGAGAGACAGGGAAGGAAACTGAAGTTGTGTGGCTGGGGAGGTGAGCAGGATCTCAAAGGAGTTGGGGAAGTAAAAGAATGTGATCAAAATATATTATATGTAAAAAAAATAATTTTAATGAAAAATTAAATAAAATATAACTGTTTTAAAATTATGCCAAGAGAAACCACTGAAGAAAATCAGTGGGCTGAAAAACTCACTTTCTCTGGATCTGGCCCAGACACACAGTTTTTCTCCAAAGAAATATAAGAAAGATCAAGGAAAATTAGAGTACAGAAAAAATTCAAGTAATTCCCTGTCACAGACTCATCTTTTCTTTTTTCCTGGAAGAATTTTTACCATTAACTGTCTTTAGGAGCATATTTAACATGATAAAAATGATATTCTAGTATATGATCAATGTTATATCTTCCATTAACTGTTGAATTTGGAAGGACTAATCAGTAATGTATTTTAAAACTATATTTTAATTTTCCATCTTAATATTTATCTTCTACCTTTGTTAATTCTGGTAATAAATCATTTTAGCTATAAAATATTGCTCATATTAAAAATAATTTAGTTTGTCAGTATGAGATTTTCATTCAACATGAGATCCATTTGCAGTTTATATGGTTTTCTGAGTTACATTAAAAAGATGTTTCAGAAAGTTGACTTTTTTATTTATTTTTTTTACTGATCTTTGTGAGTTTCACATCATATACCCCAACCCCACTCATCTTGCTGTCACCTCATATCTGTCCTTTGCCCTTGCAACATCTCACATGATGAGAAAGTTGACCTTTTAACAGTATCAAATTTTAAAGAAAAGATCTTAAACAAAGGTCTTTGCATAAATTATGCAATCTCCATAAAGATAAAAGAAATCGTGCCTGGCTATGAAAGAGTGATACGTTAATATGAGAGGCATAAACCATTCCTTATTGGAGATCCTATTAGTATAGGTAGAAGAATTCTCATTAATTGATAGTGAAAAAGCAACAAATTGCTTCTATTTGCTTCAGCATCTGTGGTTGTCTTTGAGGAGTTTGTTAGCATGCTGCCTTTTCAGTGTTACAAATTACAACACCCTGTATCATTACAAATATCATCTTTGCTTTCTCTAAAGATTTCAGCGTTTCCTGTATAATGATTTTCCACTTTTCACCTCTCTTAACTATATGTTATTCTCTAGGACTTTCAGAAATAATTATTCTCTGCAGAACGCAACATTTTATTGGCTCCTGTGGGTCAACCATTTTTCATGCCAATACTTTGCTCCCACTTCAACATTTCAATACTGGATTCAGTTAAAGGCTGTGACCCCAGGAGAATAAGACTTGGATATTTATGAGATACTTGATAAGACAATCTCTCATTTTTTCAACTTAAGAAAAATCCTATTTTTAGTTTTACAATAGTTTCATGAATGGTGGTAAAATTGTTATATACTGTGCTTGAAAAATGGAAATGAATTCTGATAACATTTTTACAAAACATGGGGAAAAGCCAGTGCTCTGTGGAAAGGGGATGTGTTATTATTGGAATACAACACTTGATTAGGAAATTGCAAATGTATGTGTCTTCTGTGACACAAAAGAGACGTATATATTCCTACAATGTATATATCTAGTAGAAGAATATGCTTGTTGACAGAATTCTTGAATGTGTCCTTTCAGGTGACCTATTATGGACAAGTGAGGTTTCCTGCAACAGAATAAAGAGATTCAATAGGTTTTGTTGTTGTTGTTTTTGTTTTAGAGAAAGCATTTAGGTTTTTTATTTAAATAAAATGTAACATTCATGTCTTCTCTTTTCCCATAGAACTGAAAAATAATAAAACTGCTAAAAATCATAATAAAATATCAGACACAGGAAGTCATGAATGTTAGTGCAAGCTTGAAACTCTTTAAAGGGTTGTGTAGACCCAGAGTGGTAGCCAGCTACTTAATGAGACACACTGTCAGTTTTCTGTGAAGTGTCTCCTTTAAGTTCATATAGTCAAAAACACATTATTAGATGGTGCTAAAACCCTAGGGTTTGGCTCTCACTAAGCCTCTTTTTTACTGACACTTCTTAAATGTTCCATAAACTTCGAGAATTAATAGTTTGTAAAACAGAAATCCACATAAAGAGGAACTGAAAATAGTGGGAATTGGCAGAAGAGGGCAAGGCAGACCTAGCTAAGAATAAAGGGAATGTAATGAACATAAGTACAGTAACCCTTCAATTACCTGGACGAGGAGATACACCTATAAGCCTTATGACCACAATCAAACAAGCTATTCTGACTAGTTTTTGCTGTATGATCCAGTTACTTGTTTTGCTTACCCGTCTATAATTTGAGCAAAGACCATTATGTCTTGCATGCATGTTCTTCTTTAAATAACCTGGTGTAGGTCAGCTTTCACTGAAGGAATCAATTTTAAGAGGGCTCATTCACATGCTTTGCATTCACTAATTAATAAGCCCATTTGAATACTTCTCAATAATCTGAGCACATGGTAGCAATAAGATCTTAGTTTTTCTCTTTAATCTATCTTCTTCCACTCTCGTCCTTCTCTCTTTGCATATACCCTTTGATGTTTTCTCTATCTTTTTCGTTTCAATTGACTTTCATCTATATAAAAATGAATATCACTTCTACCTGTCTCCAGGTTGTTTCGATCTTGTTCACCTAAATGCTCTTTCTTAAGTTTTCCATTCATTTACCCCGCAATCCATTGAAGTTGAACGAATGATAAAAACTAATTTCTTAAACAATAATAACACTGTCTTTAATAAGAATAAAAAAGAATTCAACAAATCTTTTTAACAGTCCAACAGTTCAGTTGAAAAACAGTGAAGTGGCTGGGCTGTAGTGGCGCATGCCTTTAATCCCAGCACTCGGGAGGCAGAGGCAGGTGGATCTCTGTGAGTTCGAGGCCAGCCTGGTCTACAAAGTGAGTCCAAGACAGCCAAGGCTACACAAAGAAACCCTGTCTTGGAGAAAAAAGAAAAACAGCCAAGAAATATTAGTGAATTTTAGGAACATTATGCCTATTATATCAAATATAAAGAAATAAACTGTGTGGTTTCACTTACGGCAGTCCCTAGACTAGCCAAACTCATATTGCTAGAAAATTAAAGGATGACTTCCAGTGGTATGTGGAACAGAGAATAGGACATTTTTATTTATTGGATACCTGAGTTTCAGTGTGAGATAATAGACATTTTCTAAAAATGGATAGTGATGATGTTTGTAAAACATTGGGAATGTGCCTTATACAATTGGAATGTACATTTAGAAACTACTGAAGTACCAGATCTTTTTATGCGTATTTAAAGACAGTACAATATAGGAAGAAATGAGTTAACAGACATCTATTTGGAGGATTTCTAATTGACATAAATTTATCAGAGAATGTAAGCATTTTATATTGTTACTTCTAGCTTCTGTGACTGGAAGAATTCAGTATTTTTGGAGATCGCACTTTATCTTGTAGAAAATGGTGGACCTAAATTTGGCAGAGACCTTTAGTAAGATGCCAAAAAGATGGAAATGCTGGTTGTTAATTTATCTTTACCATTATTTGCATTTTATATTTTTATTTATAATTTTCAGAATTTTATAAAATTTCCTAACATATCATATATTTACTTCTTTACTATAAAAATGAGCATAGCATGAAATTATATCTCTCTGTGTACCTTCAAGTTGGTAAATTAGTTAGAGGTAGCCATGCAAAAGATCTTCCCTTAAATTATTTGTAGCACGCACCAAACTCATTTTTTCTTTAATGTTTAAGACTTTATCATTATTTACTACACATGCATAATTACCCCTTTGTTCTTGCATATGTATATGTAGTATATTGTATGCTTTTACACATATATGTATATAGCTACACATAGACATATATTTAAGGTGTAACCAAATGAAAATTCTATTGCGAGGACAGAATATCCAAGAAAGAGAGAGTGATAGACAGACAGACAGACAGACAGACAGACAGACAGACAGACAGACAGACAGACAAAGGCAGAAAGACAGAGAGACAAAGATGGGTGGTGGTGGTGGAGAAAGTCACAATGGTAGACAACAAAAATATGGCTCCAATTTTTCATGTTTCTTACCCATTCTTATTGTTGGAGAGCTCACTCTTAATAAACTAGCCAAAAAAAATCTGTCTAGGCATTAGTAGTTCTACCCACTTATATCTGAAAACAAGTGAATTAGATGATTGGTTGTGTCCATTTAGCTCTGAAGTTTTAGAAATTTAGATTCTCACAGAACAGATTGTGAGAAGTAAATAAATGAAGAAAAATAACAGCCTTTCTACTTATATTGAAGTATTTTTCATTTGCTGTCTCTATCTCCAAAATATATCCAATCAGGAATAGTATTGTTTATCCCTCCCACTGTTTGGGGAGAAACATGAAGGAAAGATAAGCCAGATGGTATCTAGAAGATTTACATTGTCATTTTCATTCCTTTCCATTTGCATATTATATAAAACTGCCCATGCTTCCATCTGAGACATGATCATTAATTTAATGTTGTGATCTAATGGCTCATGACATTAAAATTTAAAATTAGTCTATCATGACCAAACTATGTATTCTAAAGGAAAATTTCTTTTGTAGATTGAATCCTACAATTTAAACATACAATGCTATTGGCTAATTCTTCATAATTATGTTGTGGCCTTGATTTAGATAGTCTCTCATAACAATACATTTTGTTAAACAAGATTTATCTTATAGTAAATTTCTCAAAATTACAGTTAAGAAAGGAAAAAATTTTATTTTTATTTGGGTTATATGAGTGATATGTGTGTTTATAGTAATAAAATCATTTTGGTTAGCGACAATTTGTAAAATTGAACCTGAAGGAAAATCATGGCATATTTGCTATCTACATTTGACTCATGGTAAGTGGATTATCAATAACGTTTTAACTAAATTTGTGTCCTGAAAACATGTACCTATTACAAATTGTTCATTATTGTTCCATGTATAAGATCAGGTAATGAATTGGTCATCCTTGGGTTATTCAAAGATTTATTGTGAAGCAGGTTTGAGTTTGTCATTTTACTTACTTGAATTTTATTGCATAAACTTTTTTCTAACATAAAATACTGCATGTTCTTAATGCAGTGACTAAAATAGAAAAAATATCTGACATTATGGCGAGACAAACACATAGAGATGGTGGTAGAAATCAAAGAGACAATGAAAGAAAAAAATCACATACTGTCTTATCATATAGAGTCAGATAAACAAAGACAGAGAGGAACAATTTGGCTTTCTAGAATAAAAGACAAAGAAAGAGGGTAGAAAATTCTGCTACTTTACCAAATGTGATGCTGAACAATCTAACAAAAGTTATGGCAACATTTCAGCTCACAAAAAGTTAGACAATTCACCTATCCTATAAGAACTTTGAAGTGACTTTTGAGAGTATAAAAGTCAAATCCAATAATACATGCACCTGTGCTCAAAATAATATTGATAATATTGCACCTGAAAAGAAAATGAGTGCTTCAATAGAGAAACAGGTTTGAACATCAATCTCAGGTGTTTTCAAGTGTATCCTCTCTCTCTCTCTCTCTCTCTCTCTCTCTCTCTCTCTCTCTCTCTC
>OU015760.1:35843731-35871827 GCA_907169655.1 Acomys percivali
TTCTTGTTGGCATGTTGACTGTGTTGTCAGTATGCACTCTTCTTTAGGTGATCATATTGCTGAGATTTCATGTGTGAAGTCCTATGCCTTTAATAAAAATGCTATCTTATAGGAAGTGTCCTGGTCTTCAGGCTTTTACAATCTTTCCATGCCCCTTTCCATGATGTTCACAGAGTTTTAGATATAAGTGTTGTGGTCTAGATGCATCAGTTCAGCTGAGCACCTTGCAGTCCACTGTTCTCTGTATTTTGATGAGGTGCATTCTGTAATGGTCCTCATTTCTTGAGAAAATAAGCTTCTTTGCTGAGGAGTGAACTCTGTACTTTTTTCCTTTACTGTTTTTATTTTTGTGCTTATAATATAATTACAACATTTCTTTCTCTCAATTCTTTGTTCCAAGCCCTGCCAAATAACTCTCTGTGTTCTCATTCAAATTCACAGGGGTCTCTTTTTAAGTGTTATTGCATATGTATATACATATATCCCTAATGTTATAATCACTGAGTGGCATGGTTTTCTGAATATAAGTATGTGGAACATAGTTATAAATTATACTGACTTAGGAAAATGGCATTAGTAGGCTCTCTTTTAGGTTCCATGGCCTCACCAGCCATAGTAAGTTAGCTAGATTTACAGTAACAGGCATAAATTCCCTCTGACTGAGTGGGCTGTAAGTCCTATTATGTGGCTGCTGGTTACATCCAAGATAATAGTGATGACTACTGTAGCCTTGCCAATCTCTTGTCATAATGTTCTGTTACAGTTTGTAGGTTTTACAACTAAGTAGGACTATCGCTCTTCTCCTTTGGCAATTTGAATAGTACCTTCAAATACTGTGAAAGCTAGAGGCTTCCAGGCCATTTCCTGCTTAATTTTTCCATGTGCTGAAGTTTATGGTGTTTACAGCAATAGGGTCTTACTTTCAAGTTCTGGCACGCAACCAAGGATGATAGCAACAGCCTATACTGTTTGGTAAGTTTCTTGGATCCCCACTGGCCAACTGCTTGAAGGAAAACTTCCCCATGCCTGGCACTAGAGTTTTTTTTGTTAGTCTATGGAATAATTCTACTTAAAATATTTTTCAATTAAATGTATAAAATAATGTCTTGGGAGAACTCTGAGATTGAGGAGGGAATACAATACTAAGGGAGGACTAAAGAAAATATAAATAACAATAAAGATATACAAAAAACATCTGGCATTTTTGTACTGTTGTAGTCAAAGTTACTATTGTGTCTTCCGTATAGATATGTTTTTATGTACTATATGGTCTAAAAAGTAAATACACTTTAATCTTCTAGAGAAGACACTTGAAAGAACAAATGGAAGCTTCAAGTGAATTTGAATATACTACATTATTCATTTAGATTATTTAGATTAATTGCATAATGTTTGAAAGAAAAAGGATCACATGATAAGTCCTGGGTCTCCCCTGTCCCATGTCATGAGTTTTATTCCTATAGAAGAGAAACGGAGAGTGGGAAGAGAATGAAATCTACCAATACTGTAAATATATAAATAATAAAAGTGACATTGGGACTGATTGATTCTGAATCATCCCTATAAAATGACTTGAATCCTGAAAATGCAGCTAATGGGAGGTGTATGCAATCTGTTGATCACAATTCATGTAGGCATGCTCTCTTCCAGAGATCGGTATAATAGAATTTTCAAAATCTTTTTCTCCACATGAAAACAGAAAACCACAGACCTAAGAGACTGTCATTTATAAGGAAAAAACATTTTTCCTACCTTAATAAAAGAACAGTTCCCATTCTTCTACTGAGGGACACTTAAGCTGTTTCCCTCAGTAGAAGAATGGATAAAGAAACTGTAGTATATTTACACTATGGAATGCTACTCAGCTATTAAAAACAAGGAATTTCCAAAATTTTTGGACAAATGGATTAAACTAGTGAGTGAGTTAACCCAGAAGAAGAAAGAGTCACATGGTGTATACTCAATTATATCTAGACACTAGCACAAGAGGCATGTCCCATGAAAGTCTTCAGTTACCAGGAAAGTGGGACAGAGGGAAGGACATCCTATTGGGACTCTAGGTGAGAGAAGTATGGGAGAAGGGGAAACAGACGGATCAGGAGGTTCCTAGAAACCTATAAGAAGAACATTATGATGGGCTGATCTGAGCTTATATAAATCTATTTTTTTCTGAGAACATTAAGAAGCATAAATTACCTAATCATTAGCTATTTAGCAAAAAGAGATGGCAGCTGTAAGTTTTAGTGCAGAGATCCTGTGGGGGCAGGAAAATATTTACCATGGGTTAAATAAGATATATATACCATATTTTTCAAAATAAAATGAATTATGGTAAGATTTTATATACATAAGTGAAGTCCTTTCGGGTAACTAGTTAACAAGTAATTTTTCTTGTTTTTCAGAATCTCAACAGGCAAAATAAGCTTATTAGTATCCATCATTTATGAAATTATTGATATTCCATAAATACTGTAATTTACATGTTCTTTGATATAAATTAAGCTGCATACTTTGCTTTTACCCCTTTCATATGATTTAAAACTTTGCTGAAGTTCTTGTTCATGAAATCACTCTGAACATCCACATGTACTTTTCCATATAACTTAGTAAAATGTTTAATCTCTTTTCCTTGCTGTTTTGGTATTTCTTATAGAAGCCAATGTTTACTTAGAATGTGAGACTAAGTGACTATAGCTAGAGAATCAAATTATAGTCAGACGACCTACAAGCTGCTGTGCTGTCTTAAAAAGTCCACACTTATACATTGACAACTGGAGCCCTTTGGTAAGAACATCCCAAACACTTCTTTTTGTGTGGGCTGCCTCCATTTGGACTTCTCATTTCTGAACATTTCTTGGCTACCCTCCAATACTAGTATCATTGTTGATCTTTGCCACTTAAGCAACCTTAACTTCAATTTATACCCAGTTTACTAAGGCAATTATAAACAACAGTCGTAATCTCACATAAATTATTTCCTTAGGAACAACATGCTGGGAAACCACTAAATTGTAACTTATATTAATAGCTATGTATTAGCAGCACCTGTCATCTACCTGAGGTTGACAAGACTCATATTTCATGATGCCCAGAAAGTCTTGATCTCTCAGCTTATTTTTCTCCCTGATATGATCTTTTAAATTGTACTTTTACAAGTATTAAAAGCTCTGAGTAGTAAAGCATTCACATTGTTAAACATAGAGAGATAAATGGAACGATTCCCTTTATGTTCTAATCTTTGAGTAATAACTACAATTCATATACTTATTTGATACTTCAAAGGAAAATTGGCTCAGCAGAAGTATTGTCATCAGATCTATATAGAATGTGTATCTTCCATTCTCTTGAGATGACTTATTGGGTAAAAGGAGAGTATTTTTAAAAAATTAGATGTGCTATTCTCTTGAGTCTTGAAACAGCAGTATCTATGGATTATAGACTCCAAGGGGTGAAAACACAATTTCACAATCATTAAATGCAATAATCAGATAAGAAAAATGAAGTCATGGAAGTACACTTTAAAATATTCTGATTGTGTAACCTCCAATATAAGAGAAATAATTGCTAGATTTGGATGTTTCATATTACAAAATCACTTCATTGCTTCCTCACTTTGTCTTCTATGTGTTTCCCAGATTTCCCAGCTTAGGAAAACTGTCATTCATATTCAGACTACCTAAAACACACAGGAAGCATTTGATTAAGCCATGAACTTGGAATTCTGCCAGCAAAACCTTATCTCCTAACTTCTCAAAATAGCTCTCAGTTGGTGGGAATGAAATAAAAACTTCAACCCTGTGGCAATAAGCATAAGAAGGACTCTTTAGACCTTACTAAAAACAAGAGAGGACCCATTTCACTACCACATTTTAGAGATAGAAATGCCAGGAATGCCGAGGGCTTCTTTATCTTTCTTCTTTCATTCTATACAGACAACTCCTTCTGTGTCTGTGCAAGGCTTATTTGAGGATCCAACTTTGTTTTAAATGTGAACTTAGTATTTTGGAAATAGTCCAAAAAACACAAGTGATTTTGGTTATTAGCATATCACAGCAGGTAGTTTTCAAAGATTATATGTTCAAGTTTGCTTGAAAATGTAGAACTATCACCTAATGAATTAAATTTGAACATTTTTGCTTCTTTATTTATAACCTTTGCCCCAAGTCAATTATTGAGATGTGACCCTGATATGTAGCATAAATATGAACTTTGTTATGAGAATCCATTCTTCAACTTGATTAGTGTAAATTCTGTAGAATTTTCTGTGTTGTATTGCCTCAGAAACACATTTATATTTCTATTATGTATCTGTTGATTTGTATACATAATAAATGATAAAAAACTAATTTTAGAGCTGCAATAGAAATATATTTTTTTGGTTTTTTGGGGGGTGCATCTTGGTAGTGTTTAGACAGTCTTAGCTCAGTGTTCTGACTATACCAAATGCATGCATGCATATTCTGCTTGAGTCTACAACACAGATTTAGGTAGCATCATGCAAGCGGGGATAGTAGCTATTCAGCATGTGATCTTCTTGTGGCAAACAAAGAAATACATTCATACTTTCTGCTTTTGTCATATTTGTTTATATATTGTAGATAATTCTTGCCAAACCCAAATCCACAGCTCGTGAAGAAATACTTTCCACCTGTATCAAGCCAGAGCAGGCATATAAATTTGTAGTATTTTCAGGAGGGTAAAATAATCAATGCCAGACATGTAATCTACTTAGTACTCTATTGGAGATAATTTCAGTGAACTATTTAAAATAGGATGCTAACTAATAAATGTAGCTATTGTAAAGACCACTCTGAATATGATTGCATTGTCTACCCTAAACTCTTAAGTGACATTGTATCCTAGAAGCAACCTTCAAAATAAAATGAATGGTTTCCTCTTAAGAGAGTCAGCATATGAAATATGCAACATTTAATGATGTAGGTAATAAAACAATCCATTTTATTCAATTTAGGAATGCAAATGTTTATGCATTAATTTTCAATTAAGAGTTCTAAATTTATCTGCTTGGCAGCCCTTCCAAGCAACAATCACTCCATGTGACTAATAATGTTGACTTTTGACCTAAATTTGCAAGAAACACACAAACCATAAGATCCTTGTATTAGCACTTTTTACAACCTGTTGTGTCATGTGATTGAAAAACTGAAAATCCTCCATTCATTTTTGACTGACACAAGTGTATAATCAAAATGATTTCAAGTTGGACAAGTATAAAAGGCCACAAAAGTACTTCAGAAGAAAGCTGTAGAAAAAGAGCCAAGATAACACTGACAAGTAAACAAAGCATTTTCCAGTAGTTCACACAAAAATTGTTAGCTAGAAATGACACAGACTGTGGAAGCACATTACATTATGGGTCATGGGTGTGAAGGTCAAGGAGTGAAGGAGTGAAGTCTCCCTCAATGAAGAACTATTAACTGCTTTTCAGGCCATTGTTGTAAAAGAATTCCACCAGAAATGAAACAAGAAGTGCTGAAGTTAAAAGGTGTATGGGTAAACTGACCTAAGTCAAAATAAGCTAGTTCTATGAAGCAGTATAGGGCATTTCCTTATAAGCGAG
Source organism: Acomys percivali (assembly GCA_907169655.1). Lineage (NCBI taxonomy): Eukaryota > Metazoa > Chordata > Mammalia > Rodentia > Muridae > Acomys > Acomys percivali. The sequence continues at coordinate 35,849,313 of OU015760.1, forward strand.
TCTGGAGTATTACATTGGGTCCTATCCATTGACAGATAATTTGAAGAATTTTTGAAAAATCATCACATCAAGTAGTTTCATACTATGTTGTTTTAATGCTTTGTGAAAAGTATTGCCCATCCCCATAGTAAGAAAGTTAATATTGCAGATTAATTACTGTATAGACTATGTTTTAGCTCAGGTAACACTTCTGATGTATATAAAGAGAATCTATTGGCTTAATTTATTTAAATTCAATTGAAAAATACTATGATGTCATTTATTCATTTTGTAAATTACATAATTTTTGTCTTGGTACAATTTTTCCATAAAAACATAAATTCTTGTGGGTAACAAACTGGACGCTCCCCACAGTGTGAAGAAACCAAGAACATTTTTTTTCTTTTTTTTTTCCAAGAACATTTTAAATAGTAGCTCAATCCAAATCAGAAAGAAGGGGTGCAAGGCTATCTGTCTTCCTGTAATTCAGAAAATGTACTTCCTGTCCCACTACAGGAGTAACCTGTTATTAAATGATTCCAAATCAGGATCATTTAGGGTGAACTTGAATAGACACTTTTGTATTATTGAGGCATATCTGAGGTCAGTTATATAAATACTGGTTCAATTTAATAATCCAATATTACTTATAAATACTGCCAATATATTGAAATTGCACAGCATAATCATTACATAGTTGACATAATGTAAGCATGTCCATCCTATAGTCTGGCTAAACCATGTCACCTGCTTGCTGTAAGAACACCTGCACAAATCCAGTCTGAAATTTCCTTAGATGGGCTTTTAAAATAATCAATTCAATATCTCCATATATAGGCCAAGATAAGCATGTCATTTGGTGTATTGGAAGTTGTAAACACAACATTGTGTAGATAAGAGAAAATTAATCCCCAAATATGTTTAACCAAAAAGCTAAGTCAGCCCACTGACATCCAAGAATGGAGAGATGTACGTTGTGGACTATACTATACTTTCATTAACCACCATTGAATAATCCTTCTCTAGGCCTAGATCAGCAAGAAATCTTTTACCAACAATCACTAAATGCCAAGAGAAATTCTATTTCCTAGGATCACTAAAATACCATATTAAGGGAGACTTTATAAAGAAACACTGTGGTTAACATCAAAGATAATTTTGGCTGTCATTTCTATTCAGATGACATTCTGAACATCATGTTGCCATCAGGCCAGGTGACCTAAGCTTTGAGGCAGTGTTAAGCAGAGGGGAAACCTGGAAATCAGTGGAGTCAGGGGACTAAAACTAGAGATTTTTCAGTTGTCTTTTTAATCATATATTCTCATTAATTAAAGAAAAATAATGTTTCCTTAAAAATCAAAATACCTTCTTCTAAAATAATTCCTCTTATCACCTTCCTTAGAAATATCCAGCCCTTCAACATATTTATTGCATATCTTATACACAACACAAAGCCAGGTTCTATGACTCTAAAGAAAGAGAATGAACTTGTAATTCTTCAGATCTCTAATTGAACAACCTGAAGTTAAACCAATTTGGGAAGAACATTATGCCCTTGAGACTCTATGTGTCTTGATTAGAAAGTAGTAAACATTTTCAGCAACTAAACAGATTAAAGGAAATTCAAGAATGCCTCTCACCAGTAAATTTGGATTAGTCTGGCAAATTTAAGACCTTAAATGGAACTTTTTAATAATTAAAAGGAGAAAATGATAATTGCACCATTTCTACAATCTATGTTTACCACTAATACTTCCTAATCACTTTCAAAGTATATTTAGTATGCAGGGTTTTATAACTTAAGAAAACCTTTGCATACATCTAGTGAATTTCATCTTTCAGAGAGCTCTTTAATTTTATATTTTGGTAATACATTGAAAGCCTACATGAATTGCAGCAGTAAAATCAGATTTTTTTCTTGAACATTTGGTTTTACCATCTCTTCATTTTAAACTTTATAAGTGTTCATTATTTAAAATGCTGAGTTGACAGTTAAATTTATTTTATAATGATTTACTTGTCTCTTGACAGTAAGAGTTTTCTTAGATTTCAACTATTGGTAGATACTTCTTAGCTACATTTCTCACCATGTAAACTATTACTTTTGATCAAGACCTTTTAGTTTTATAAAGCAATTTGCTTAGTACCAATGCTGTGCAGTGGCCATTTCCTTATTCTACTGTATTATTTTGTTTTATTCTGTTGTTGTTAATTAAGATCATTAACCACTTTGTTAGCATTATTTCCTGTCCAACTAAGTAGGTATGTGATCACTATTCAGCAAGGCATTGTGTTTTTCAAAGGAAACAATTGAAATCTACCGAGTTGTTTTTCTGTAGGAGTTTAACCTAAATGGACACACAAACATTTCAGTAGCTTATTGTCTCTACATCCATTTTAATAATTTATTTTATGTAACAACTACTTTTTATGCTTAATTGCCTATAACTGTGAAAATACAGACCTGTTTATTCTTAGACAATTCCATTCCTTCACTTATTAGTCTCCCTTGATTACTACCAGGAATGTTTAAAAATGAACAGTTTTCAATACAATAAGAAAAGAACCACTCCTAAACATAGCTCACCATATCTTAGACCAGGCCCACATCCTTCTGATATATATTCATAAATCAGCATTTATGACAATATCACTTACCTGAAATAAAAATGATGTTATGGAGATAGTGTTAGTGACACTTATATGGATGTTCTTAAAATATACTCCGTATTTATCTCATCTTAACCTTTATGTATTCTTTTCTCCTTCAAGACATATCTCCAATTCCTTTTCCATAAAATAATCTGCATTAATTTCAGCCAATATTGGTCTCTTTCTCTCCCTCTTCATTCTGCAGAGTTTGAATTAGAAAAACCACAAAGCAGACAACCAACAGTATATTAACTAAAATCTCTGGGGTTGGAATGACCCAGAGGGTTCAGGAACCCCACAAGGAGACCATCAAGATCTCTTCCCAGGGGATCCTACAAAAATGATTGTACCAACCAAGGACAATGCAGGCAACAAACTAGTACCCCTGTTCATATCTACCCAATGGATTGCTCATTCTCCATGGTTGTGTGGAGAGTGGGGATTGCCTCTGACATGAACTCTGGGCCTCTAATTTGATCACTTCACCTTGGTGGAGAAGCCATGGAGGCACACAGAGGAAAGAGAAGCAGCCTATCTGGATAAGGCCTGGTAGACTGTGGTCAAATGGTAGGGGAGGAAGTCCTTTTCTGTCAGAGGTCTAGAGGAGGGGATTAGGGCAAAAGTGGGAGGGGTTAGGAATGGGAAGACACAAGTGAGCTAAAAATATTTGGAATGTAATCTGAATAAATTAACACAAACACACACACACATACACAAGAATGCTTCACAAAGAACATATTTCTATTTTGGCTACACATAGTCTTAGAATATACTACAAAGAGGAACAAAGTAATACATGTTAAACCTTTTTTACCTAACTTGGATTCACTCGAATATTAAATATTAACTGATATTTCTTTCAATGTGCACGACTGTAGAATAAATAAATAAATATACACACAAGTAAAAGAATCTTGGCCGGGAGTGTTGGCACACACCCAGTACTCAGGTGGTAAAGGAGGCATGATATTCATGAGTTCAAGGCCAGGTTGGTCTATGTAGTGAGTATCAGGACAGTTAGAGCTATGTGGAGAGACCTTTTCAGAGACAGAGACAGAGAGAGAGAGAGAGAGAGAGAGAGAGAGAGAAAGAGAGAGAGAGAGAGAGAGAGAGAGAGAGAGAGAGAGAGAGAGAGAATTGTTATTTTTAGAATAGCATAAGCTCTTCTAGGATATCTGCTCAGTTCTCCAAGTTGACTAGCCAGGTCATACAATATATGTACATAGAATTTTCTGATTTAGATATAAACTAAAATTTAGCACATGATAATACTATGACTCATTAATTATTAATAACATTAAACAAGTCCTTCTGAACATTTTCCGTTTCTCAATACCATGTTCAGCATTTTTTCACAGCACCTGATTATTTCTTCCAAACAATTTCTTTGTTTTAAATATATTTTATTAATTTATTCATATTACATCTCAATTGTTATCCCATCCCTTGTATCCTCTCATTCCTCCCTCCCTCCCATTTTCCCTTTACTTCCCTCCCCTATGACTGTGACTGAGGGGGACCTCCTCCCCCTTTATATGCTCATAGGGTATCAACTTCAAGCAATTTCTTGAATGGATAATCTACAGATAATACTTATGAAAAACATTCTACTCTTCTGTGGCTTATCTCTAGAGTCTTCCATATGTAAAGTGAATGTTCTAATACTGCTCTATACCCATAACACCTGGTTGTTCTTTCTATTGGCTTTTGCATCTATTTTCTCCAAGGAACAGTGCTGGGGTTAAGAACATTATCCATGTTAGTCTCTAAGTTCTGTGACACTGCTTATCATATAAGAACTGCCTACATGTCTTTTGGATGGTCCCACATCTAGAGAATCTGATCCTATATTCCAGAGAATACTGAAATGAAATTGCCAGTCTGGTGAACATACTTTGATGAGTCAGTCTATAGGGTGTTTTATGTAAGGAAATGTGCTGTATGGAAGAGCATGTGCTTGTTTCTTGGCAAAATAAAAAACACTTCAAGTTGTAGTACTTTGAATTCATAAGAAATTGTGCTGTCCTCTAACGTTTGGATGGCAAATATTTGATGCTGTATATAGCATGACATATGGACTAAACTTTACTGTACATAATGTAACATTTAGCTGTTCATAGGTGCTCAGTGTCCTCAGCATTCCCAGAGGTGCTCCCAGAACTTTCTCTCTGGGAAACATGGCTGTCTCTTTGATTCTGTTACATTCTGTTATGAAGAAACTGAAGTTCAGACAGGTTACATCTCTGGACAAAGATTCCATAGCCTGAACATTCTAAATTGTTATTCAGGTTTCCACATCTGGATGAAATTTTCTTCAGATACATTGTAGTATCCTCTATCAAATGTGAATTTCCATAATATGCTGAGTAGAATACTTCATTCCAATAGCAAAATTAAGTTACATTAACCTGTAGACTTCTCTGTGGAAGCCATAGAGTAGCTTACTAAAATATATCACATTTATGGTCATTGCTTCTTAGGGATTTTAACTATGTATATTTTTGTTCAGTGTTACGTATTTTCCACTTCATCAGTATTGCATTATGTTAGTTGTAAATACAGAATAATTGAGAACAAACTGACAAACTGAGCTAAGCCAAAAAAAGAAAAATGAAAATATTCTTGTACTGTGAGCTTTTTTTTCAGTCCTTGAAACTTAGAGAATATCTGTCTTTATTAACTTTTGCTTTCTCCCAATGGTTTCTCTCATTTTATTATAGCTTGTAGCACTGTAAATTAATTTCACATGAAAGAAAAAATGTTGCTTTTGAAATTTTTCTCATTAAATTATGGAAAAATATTATAATAAATAAAAGAAAGGAGTGCCTCTGGTACCAGCTTCTGTTTGCTCAATTACTGTGGTACCAAATGTAAATTACTACAGAGTTAACGCAAAGGCAATATTATTGCCATTACATTATGAAGTATATGAGTTGCTATCTCTAAATGAAATATATGGAACAGATACTTTGAAAGTGAATTTTTCTTATGCATCATTTAAATTCAATATGAACTCAAATTTAAGGTTGTCTTTTTATTTTAGCCTTTTTTTCTTAATTATTGGGTCAGAATTACATTAAGATATGGTAAATAAATTCTGTCCAATTATTTTATTCAGAAAAATATTTAGGTAGAAGTACCTCTGAAATTTTGGAAGGAATATACTACTAATTATCAGAAAGCACTACTCAATATTATCTCTATGGTTATGCCCTCTTTTGAAGATTTTCAATTGAAAACAGCTACTACAAAGGAACTGAGAAATTGTGTGTAGTATTTGTTAGAATGGAACCAAAAATGGAGAAGGCATTCATTTATTTCCTTGTCCTTTCTTGTCCCGCTCAGAAAGAGAGAGTTACAATGTATATATTATGTACTAAAAAAAAATTGCTCAAAATGGTGAAAAAAAGGCCATTTGAAGCCCCTCAACTACATAGACTTTCTTCCACATGGACTTCCAGTGGATAGGTAAGGACACCAACCCACCCACAAAACCTTTGACTCTAAATTTGCCCTGCCTACAAGATGTTCAGGAACAAAGATGGAACAAAGACTGGGGGAATGGCCAACCAAAGATTGGCCCTCCCTGAGACCCATCCCATGAGATAGAGCCAATCCCTGACACTATTAATATTATTCTACTATGGTTATAAACAGGAACATAGCATAACTCCTCCAAGAGGCTTCCCCCAGAAGCTGATGGAAACAGATGCAGAGACCCACAGTCAAACATGAGACAGAGGTAGGGAAGTCCTATAGAAAAGATGGGGGAAGTGATTGAGGGAGTCAGAAGGGTCAAGGACTCCACAAGAAAACCTACAGTGTTGACTAAACTGGACCTGTGGAGGCTCACAGAGATGGAAATACCAACCAAAGAGCATATAAGGACTGGTCCTAAGCCCCTTGTACATATGTAGCAGACTGGCAGCTTGATCTTCATGTGGATACCCCAATAACTAGGGCTGGGGTTCTCTCTGACTCTCATGTTTCCATTTTTATCCTGCTCACCTAACCAGGCTGCCTTGTATGGCCTCAGTGAGAGAGGATGCACCTAGTTTCTCAGCAACTCAAGTTGCCAGGGTGGATTGGTACCTATGGAGGACCTCCCCCTTCTCTGAAGAGAATAGAGGAAAAGAATGGGTGAGGAAAGTTTTGCAGTAGAGACTAGAGAAGGGGGGCTGCAATCAGAATGTAAAGTGAACAAATAAATTTTTAAAAAGTGAAAAAAAAAGAAATCAGCACATTAGTGTTTACACAATATATAGAACAAATAATATTCTAAATAAGTTTGTGTCTACCAGTAAGTAATTCAGGTCCACTGGAAAAACAATCAGTGTCTCAACCTCTGAGTTTAATTTGCCTTTTTTTCATGATAATATTTTAGTTATTCAGTATTTTTATTTATCATAAAACACTGTTAACAGCATTTATATATTCAAATGTTATGATAGGTTATATGACTATGTTTAGATATTTCTACCATTAAATCATAACAATTAATAATAATGTTAATTATGTAGAGAAAAGTGTTTTACCTTACTCATTTTAGCCATGATTTTAACTCTAATTATATAAAAAAGCATTAATAATCAATATATTTATTTACATATTTGGTTTGGGGAATTATATACATAAAATACAGATTTAATTGTTACACAAAGCAAAAGGAAAACTTAACTTAATCATTTATTTGCTAAATTTTATCAGTTATTGAATTATCAGGTACCTTCTAGTCGATAAGTAGTTTTATTCTTTCACTAAAAGTTTATAATTTAGATATTTGTAACATATTTTACCACAGGAAAAATATAATGAATTTTATGCACCAATTTAATTTATAATATGGGGCTGGAGAGATTGCTCAGCAGTTAAGAACACTGGTTGCTCTGCTATAAGACCTGGGTTCAATTCCCTGCACCCACATGGCAGCTCATAACTATCTGTAAATTCAGTTCCAGGAGTTCCATTGCATCAAGCATGCATGTGGTGCACATATCTATGAATGTACGCAAAATACACATACACATAAAATAAAATAAATAAATCTTTAGTTTATAATATGTTTGTGAATTATATATTATTTATAAGAGCTTTTCTCCCACATGTTCACTTCTTACTGTGCAACTTAAATTGGAATATGATTATGTAGTACATGAATTTATACTTTTTAGAAAAATTGATAATTATAGGTTGATTTAATGTGTTTTAGAAAAAAAACTCCATACTATAGATTTTTTAAAATTTTGGTAATTTATTCAGATTACTACTCAATTGTTATCCCATCATTTGTGTCCTCCCATTCTTCCCTCCCTCCTGCTTTCACCCTATTCCCCTCCCCTAGGTCTATGACCGAGGGGGACTTCCTCCCGCACTATGTGGTCATAGGCTATCAAGTCTCATCTTGGTAGCCTGCTTATTCCTTCTTTGAGTGCTATAAGGCCTCCCCACCAATGGGAGGTGGTCAAATATGGAGCACCAGAGTTCATGTCAATGTCAGTCCCTGCTCTCCACCTAACTGTGGAGAATGTCCTTTCCATTGGGTAGATCAGAGTAGGGGTTCGATGTTTACTACTTGTATTGTCCTTGTTTAGTGCAATAGTTTGAGCAGACCCTCCTGGACCCAGATCCACCCATCACGATGTTCTTCTTATAGGTTTCTAGGACCCTCTGGGTCCTTCAATTTCTCCATCTCCTATATTTCTCTTCCCTAGAGTCTCAGTAGGATGTCCTCACATCTATTCCAATCTCCTAGTAAGTGAAGACTTTCGTATGATATGCCTTTTGGGCTAGTGCCCAATTTAAAGTGAGTATATACCATGTGAATCTTTCTGCTTTTGAGTTAATTCATTCATTATGATCATTTCTAGTCCCGTCCATTTGTCCACAAATTTCAGGAGTTCCTTGTTTTTAATAGCTGAATAGTATTCCGTAGTGTAAATGTACCACAGTTTCTTTATCCATTCTTCAACTGAGGGATATTTAGGATGTTTCCAAGTTCTGGTTGTTATGAATAAGGCTGCTATGAACATGGTTGAGTATATGTCCTTGTTGTGTGGAGGAGCATTTTCTGGGAATATTCCAAAGAGTGGAATAGCTGGGTCTTGAGGAAGCCCTATTCTCAGTTTTCTGAGAGAGTGCCAGATAGATTGCCAAAGTGGTTGTACAAGGTTGCATTCCCACCAGCATGAAGAAGTGTTTCTCTTTCAATTACTGTTTCACCTAGTGTAGTTCTCATTGGAATTTAATAGAAATGTAGATTATCAAATTTCACCCATAACTAACTGATTATGTACTTCTCCACATCATCAGTGGCAAAAATCAATGGAACAAAATATGAACCTGCTTTTTCCTGTTAGCTAATGGATTTCAGGCTTGCTTCACAAGTAGCAGTATCAACATTAATCAGAAAAAGAGTTAATAATGCCAATTATTAGACCTAACCAGAGCCCTAAATAGACTCTTCAATGTGTACTTTAAAATGGTTTCAAGCCATTCTTAGGCTTGAGTGAGCTCGTATTTATACTTAAAACGGTGTATCTGGAACACAATGAAGTCAAAAGTGTAAACAAAACTAAGTTTTCTATAAATCAAGGAAGTTACAATTGGAACATTAAATGTCTGTTAACACATGGACTTGAGGGGATACATTTACAAGAGAGTATAAACTAGTGACTGGAATGAATTCAGACAATTCAGAGTAATTCTGTTTTTAAAAGCATATGTTATTTGAAAATGATGTATATGCTAAACGTGAAAATTTCTTCCTTATTCTAGTTTGAGAAGCAATTCATTTTGACAAAAATGAGCATATGCATTTATATAACGTAGAATGATCCTGTAATGATAACACAATATATTCAGAAAACTATTTTTCAATAGACGGAATGTTTCTTACGTGGAAACATTGTTCGCCAAATACCTTTACCCGGTTACTTCCATCAATATTAATGGCAAATATTTTGGGGAATTTTATGAAGAGTCCAGTATGGATCAAAAAGACCTAATAGTGCAATCATCATATAGTAATCAAGTATCATGAAATGTTGAATGAAGAGAAAACAAGTTAATCATTCCTCAACACCATAATGACATACATATATCTAAAAGAGATGAGCATCAGGGAAAAAGACACAGAGAGAAATTACTATGAACATGTACACTTTAAGGAATATGATCTTTTATCATTGTGAGTAATAATACCATTTAGAAGCTACAATCTAGGTTGTGAGTCTGCCTTCAAACACAGTTTATGATTACTAAAGCAGTGTTAGTACATATCTACTTTTTATTAAAAATTGATTGTATCTTAGTTTATTAGATACTTCATTTATTTTCACATGAAATGATATTAATAACTAACCATAAGTTCAAATAAACTTTCAACATATATAAACAAAATCAATACCTCTTATTATCTCATTCCACCACAATCCTGATATCTCCCTGCCATACTAGAATTCCAGTTCCTATCAAAATTAGTAAAGCAAAGAGCCCGGGAATAAGGACCAGAACTGAGGAGGAAAGCAATGAGGAGTGTCATGGATAAGTTTTTGTCATTCTCATTTGAAAGTGTAAAAGCACTTTTCATGAGTGAAATATTCATAATATTCCACTGATATTTAGAAGTAAAACTGTGTTTCTCCTCACTCTTAATGATTTTGTGTAGGTTGACTCATATTGTTCCATATTACTTATGGAACCATGAAAAGATAAGAAAACTATTTAAGCTAGCAAAATCCCCTATATAATAAAGGCCTAAAGAGTTAATTTGGTATAATTTGTGCAAAATCTTCTTGAAAGAAATGTATCAGCAGACTTACTGCTATGACATTTTGCGTAAAGCTGAGATTGGCTTTGGGTATTGCTGAGTTGGGAGAACAAAACTGGGAAAAGGAAGAAATTGAACCTTAACTGTTCATTGGATGAAAAAAGACTCGGAGTAACTAGGGACTAATTAGCCTGTTTTAGCCTGGTAAGTCCTTCATCCATGAAATGGAGACATACAGATGTCTTACAAGAATTCTATTTCCTGAAACTGCAGACAAGGGATTTTTCAGGGTTCATGGGTTCCTCGTCAGACAGGATGTATGCGATTCCTCACACATGCTATTTCTGTTGGAGTATCTGCATTCTTCGACTTCTACATTGTCTTGTTTAGGGATTGGTAGTTTTTTGTTCAGGCTTTTCAACTAAAAGTAGCATAATCTGTAAAGGCTTCTATTGACGGGCTGGAGATGACTTTCTTGACAGTTATAGAAGTTAGGATGCTGTTATGACAATTGGAGAGGTCTGGGGAAGGGTCCTGGCTGTTGGAGCTTCCTTGAGGGTTTACAAAGTAAGCCCACAACAGGGAAGCCTTTCCCTGAAGCTTGAGTCACAGGAACAGCCAATACCTATTTGTTACATTGTTCATGAAGGAAATGTGTAGCATAAAATTCAAAGCCACCTACACATTACGACTCCACACTTTTATTTAATGAGAACACATTCCACCTTACCTCACCACTTCACATCTAATAATTTTGCTTTATTCTTCAAAATAATGTCAATATTCAGGAAAACATCCTGGTATATTGCAAATCTCATAATAAATCATAAAAGGCTGTAAACCACTCCAAAAATATCCTTTAAGTGTGTGGTTCAAAGTTTAAAAATCAGTAATCACATTTAAATAGTAGCAATGATACCAAATTCTATAAGATACATTTTTTACTATTTAGTATTAATGTTGTCTAATCTCAGTATAACATATTGCAACTTTACAGCAAATACCTGTGTTGCCGGCATGTTTTTGCCAGTATACTGGCTAGTTTTATGTCAGTTTGACACAAGCTAGAGTCAGCTGAGAGCTGGAAACCCCAATTGAGAAAATGCCACCATACAATTGGCTCTATGACCAAGTCATGATGAGCAAGCCAGTAAGCAGCACTCCGCAAAGGTCTCTGCATCAGCTCCTGCTTCCAGGTTCCTCTCCTTTTTGTATTCATGCCATGAATTCCGTGAGTGGTACACTATGATGTGGAACTGGAAGCTGAAAGAAACTTTTTCCTTCCCAGGTACCTTTTGTTTACAATGTTTTATAATAGCAGAAGAAGCCTTAACTAATACAGCCATGAAAATTTACTCATTTTTATAACATAGTCATGTATACACCCATCTCATTGAGTTTACTATTTAATAGTCTAACAACTTCATCCTCAAATAATAAGTTATATTTTGAAATAGTAATATGGGCAGTTAATATGGTAATATAAGTGAGAAAAAACAAACATGTTCTTATTAAAACAATATAAGGGATTTTACTTTGTAATTCAGACCATTGAAGTAGTCATTAAAATAATACCAGTGAATATAAAACTTGTTTTATTAAAATTCATTGCATCTGGTGAGATGCAGTCCATAAGGAAGAATGAATACAAGAATAGTCAGAATTTACCAATTTAAAAAAGCATATGTCCCTTTGTTTTCTATTCTAGTAGAATGTCTTATCAGGACTGCTATACTTGCCTTTAAAGCATTTAATTTTGACCTATATTTTGTTAATGAACCATGGACTAAGCTAAGGTATGATGTGCTAAGTAGGTCTAAGAGTTTTAAATTTGGATTCTTCTATTTCTTTTTATATTAACTTTGTATAAACTCATATTGATAAATCTGCTACCATTTTATGGAAAGTTTTCATATGGCAAGTTAGAGTTTGTATAAAAATGAATGAACTTTTAAGTACCACCCTTACAAGTCAATCAACATGCCATGTGCCATTTAAATTAGCACAGTATGACCTTATTACTGCAATAATATTGCTAAAATAATGGATAAGGCAACATTTTCTACATAAAATATAGTGTTCATGAAGCTTTTAGTACACTGAAATGACCACATTGTTCAGGGACAGAATTAGGTGCATACATTTGAGAAAGACTCAGTTCACATTATGATTCATCATTCAACAACATTCTTAAGGGTTTACAATGCATAAAGCATAACATTAGTGTATAGCAGAGCTTCTCAAACCGAGGTGATCCTTGAAGAAAACTTAGTGAGTAGAGAAAGGAGAAATCCAATGTAGCAGAAAGAAATCATGTTAGCTTGTCATCCCCCTTTCTTTGGAAAGCTTGCCCTTTATTCCAAAGAGAGTGAGACATATAAATTAAGATGAATATATGTGGGTAGACTTTCAGAGAATGAGAAAGAGAGAGATGGGTTGACAGATGTGAAGAGAGAAAGAGAGAGATATACAGAGACAGAGAGAGAGAGAGAGAGTTTGTTGTTATTAAACTGTCTCTTCATGTTCAACATGCTGAAAGAGGAGAAGATGGGTTCTATGATTATTTTTATAAAACTATTTATTTCTCTTAGTTTCTCTCTTACTTTGGCTATCACACAAATAATTGAGACTCTATTATATTATTTAAACAATCTTCACAGCACAATAACTGAGCAGTTATTAATAAATTTTTAACCCTTTAAACTTATTTGGCTTCCTCTCAGCTTACATCTAAGAGATACTTGCACCTCTTAGCTTTCCCTGTTCCAGCTCTCTCTTCTGATCTTTCTTGGACCTCTCTTGTGAATGAATCCCCTTATTCCCATTCTAATTCCTTCTTTCTGGCTGGCAGGAAGTCCAGCCTTATTCTCTCCATTGTTCAATGATTGGCTGTTAGCTGGTTTATTGGAATATCATGGACAATTGGGGAGCAGAGTTTACACAACATTGAGCTATGAGATTCTCTGAACAAGGATTGCAACCAGATATGGGGGATATAGAAATCAGCCTTTGAATTACACAATAATCTTATGCCTAAGGTGGATTTTTTCTTTTAATTCTTTATCAGAAAATATCTTTTAGTATCAATGTTGACTTACTTTTATATGCCCTACACATTTTGAAACAGATTTTCTGTATTGGAGATTAACCTCAAAGACAATTGCTGAACCACTCCAAAATGTAGTATTTTAAAAGAATAATACTATGGCTTCCTGGATTGTGGGTTGCTGTTCTGCATTGGGGAGTTCACCTCTGTGGCTGTATTTATATATGTAAAGTATGGATGGCTAAGGGCTCATGTGTTCAGATTACATATGTTGCCACTGCCCTGCTGCTTCTGCCTTACATATCCCTCCAGCACAGCAGTTCAAGAATGTACAAACACACATGAAACACTGAACATGGAAACACAAACAGCTTTTAAGCCTTTTGTTCAATAAAGCCTTCTAGCATCTTATGGGCTAAGATAAATTTTACTTTTTGTTGAGATAACTCAAATAATCGCCCCCAAAAATATATTAATACCCACTACCTGTGACTATGTGATGTTTCATAATATTTGAGGATTATGATATCAGATTATATTAGTTGGGTAATGCTGAAATGGAAAGATTACTTTGCATTATCCAAATGGTCCTATATGAACATATTGTCAAGGACACATAAAAATAAAAAATGAAAACAGGAGAATAGGAGTCAGAGACAAAGAAAATATGAAGATGCTATGCTATTCTTTTAGTTTGAAGAAAGTTGCTATTAGCTGAACAATGTGGATGGATTTTAGTAGCTAGGAAATTGGGCTGAAAGTTCCCTGAAACTTGCCAGAAGGAACAGAGCCCCACCAACACTTTAATTTCAATCATTTAAAGGCATGTTTAACTTTTGACTCCAAAAACTGTAGATAATCGGACTGAGTTATCTTAAGCAGTGAATTTGTAAAAATTTGTTACACACGGAATAGAAATCTTAGATGCTCTCCATTGTTTGATCTTTTCATCCTTTCCAAGCTTATCATTTAACGGATTCCTTTCTTCAAATCAGCTCATCTTTGCTTTTCCTTTCAAACTGGTCCTAATAATTGCTACAAAATTGTAGTTTGATATTTTAGTTTTCTCTCCCCCAATACACCTGAAAATAAATGAATATTAATAAGCTATTTGTCTGTGTTACAACAGAGATCAACTCTACGACATCAGTATTAAGCCAACTGAATTTAGAGAAAGAAAAAATCATCTAAAGATGAATATCTCCTAAGGGCAGTATTTAGGCAATGTATATAATTATGGCAGACAAAGGTACAGGAGAAAGCTGACTAGGTCAGCATAACTCCAACATCAGCAAAAGTTATTTATTTTGGATTGTCTTATTGTTGAATCATCCTTTTCAGTGGCTGACATGTGCACCCGGATTCATACCTGTCTTCTGCTTTAAGACGTATTTATCATACTCTTTCTTGGAAATGTCTTCTGAACACAGCTCTTGAAAGAAGATACACATTTATTCCTTTGTGGAAAAAAAAGATCAAATGTCTTCACAGTCCTCCTCCATCTTTTAAAGTACAATGAACAAATAAGGTGACACATGGATAACATGTCAAAATTTTCCTCACTCTTTGCTTATTTGTCCAGAATTAAAAATCAAGGCATCTAGTATATGTATAACTTAAAGTTTGTGTCTTGGAAAGCCTTGTTTCAGAGCATTTATCAACTATGAGTGTCTTGAAAGTAATACTTTTGTCATAGTAATTGTTCTAGTCATAATTTATAGCATGCCGCATAGTATCAGTAATTACTGATTTAAGTGAAGTTAAATAAATAGCAAGTAAAATTTCCTAGATCACATACTGCAATATTCTTCATTTTCCCTATTACCATCACTCAGCAACAGTAATATGGGCTGATAGATCTCATCTCTAGACCAAGATGATCTTGGTTTCTTACACGTTATAGTAGTTCTGGTAATACATCTCAAATATTATTTGTTATCTGATGGGATTTCTAACTAAAATTGTGTGCCTTCTGGACTTGTCAGTCTGTGTGTGTTAGGAATAAGCATAAAAAACACAGCTGTTTTGAAAACCAAAGCACTGCTGACTTCTCTTCCTTGCCTACCTTCCCTGATGCTCTGGTAGGTTTTGTTATGTGGACACTGTTAAACCCTTTGCAGTTTCTCATACATCTGTTCTCTAGTAGCTGTTACAAATAAGTGGAGGCAAGATGGCACTGGACTGTAGTAGAAAGAACATAAAACTAAGAGTTAGAAGCCCTGGGTTCCAATAAAAATTCTGTATTGGGATTTGGGGTAGACCACCTAATTTCTCTTAGCATAAATCTCCGTGACTGTGAAATAAGATTAATGATACCTGTCTTGCCAATATTTCAAGGTTGTTTGAGGTTCACAGGCATTTTTCACCCCATATAGCCTATAAATCTCTAGTGCCTATAGACAGCTTAGAGTGTTCTACAGTAAATTTAATATTTCCAAGATTTTAAAACTCAATGACCAGTGCTAATCCAATCAAACATAATATATTAAGTGCCAATTCATGTGAGAATCTCTTTGGGTATTAATGCTAATGGAAGTTGGTATAGATTGCCTAAAATAGGAAGAACCTGTACAATTATTATATAATCAATTTGTTTTTATCAAAATCATTTATTTCAATACAAATGTAATTGAGGGCTCAAAGTTAGGCAGATGTCTTTGAATTTTATTACCTTGCAAATAACTTTATTGGGGATCCTTTTAAATATAAGTTGTAATGTTCATACCTTAAACTTAATCTATCACATAAGATGGGAAAGCCATGTAGTTGAGATACATATTGACATACTGAAATTAAATAAATGCTTTTCAAAGTTAATTTCAATTTTGCTTTGTTTTACAAATGGAGGGGTATTGTTTTTGGGTAGATGTAAAATATACTTGATTGACCAAAAATAAGAATAACTTTTGTAAGCCTCTTCCTTAACCATTATTCTCTTCCAAGCCATGTATGAACTCATTGTCTCTTTCTCTAGATTGATAATCCTTTATCTTTTGAAATTTTTAGCCCAAATTAACTGTTATGTTTTTTTAAAGACCATGCAAATCAGTATTATCCAATGCTAACCCTTTGAAATGTGATATTGTAATTACTTACCAAGTGAACATTAATCACTACTAGATTAGACTAGAATTACCTGTTATATTCACACTAATAGCAAATGAGCTTTACCTGATTGATGTTGTTGTAATGAATACAAAAGAAATTAATAGTGATTTGGAACTCAGAGAAAGAAGCATAGTCATTAAGGGCATGCCATTAAAAGACAAGTAATACTTGACAATAAGCTAGTGTTAATTAAAGTAAAATTACAATGAACTATTGAATTACTTATATCAATAGTATATTATACTGTTAGAATTAATGTGACTGAAGTATATCTTACAAAATTTAATAATGTCTAACCGTTTAAAATATTTAGGAAGCAAGTGCTTGTTTATGCTTCCTGAATAGCAATGGCAGCTACTTAGCTTATTAGCACAGGAACAGTGATGAACAATAATAAGTATTATATGTAGTATAAAAATTCACATAATTTTCTCTGAAGATAATACATTTTGCTTTTTCCACATTTACTTATTTACAATAGGATATTCTAATGGACCTCTAAACTGTTGCTACAATGTTAAGTAATATCTTCTTTAAAAAATAAAGCAAAACAAGCAAAAAGAAACTATTTTTTTTGACAGCTAATCTACCTGAGGTTAAGGGCAACCCTAGTCAGAAATGAACATTAGAAGCATAGAAACAGAAGTAAAGTTGCCATACATTGTTCTTAAGGACTAATTGAGCATTCAGGATTCTTTGGGTCTTCAAGAAATGCAGTTTTTGAAATTTTATGAGATATCTATTCTATATTATAATGCAGAAAAGTTTGCATTATTTATGTTACCTATGCATCATTAGTATAATTTTGCTTATGGAACATTGTTCAGGACAATTGATAATCACATTAAATTAGCTATAACATTTATGTCTAACAGAGTTAACATTTTTAAATATTATTATTAAAGTTTATCTTCAAAATACTGCACGTAAATATTTGTGAAATACAAGGGAAGTCTTCATTCAAATAGAGTAGTATTTCACCAATGTCATTCTCCTAGCTTTGGTAACATGCTATGCTAAAAGTGTTCTCATTTGGAGAAACTAGGGGATGGGTGCAAAAAAAAATACTTTATTATGGTATTTCCTGTTACTGTTAAAATACTCCAAAGTAAAATGTTATTTAAGGAAAGAATCTAGTTTCTTCTGTAACCAATAGCTAGTTACACCAATTTAAAGATTATGTAGAGGTATGTGTAATTCTTACATGTATTTCTGACTTAGAGTTAATTAAAAATTCTTGAACTATTCTAGTAAATAAATGTGTGCCAAAATATGCTATGAAGCATACATAAATGTAAAATTAAATGATAGCTGCTGAATATTTCTTAGAATATTATGAGTCCATAATTATAAAATAAGCACAGATAACCAGTTATATATTTATAACTGAAATTTAAAAGTACATGCTTGAGATTTGAACAATCTCATATTAAGGTTTGCACATATTTTCATACAAGATAGGTATTTTTATCTTTATTTTAGTATTTCATGTTACTACAATCTCAAAGGAAAACTGAAGAGTCTACTCAAAATCCATTCATAAAGGAAGCACCACAGTGAATGAAGACTTCAGAGCTGGGGTCTAAAAATAAACTCAGCGGTTATGGCAGTATGATTTAATATTTCCAGTGACAATTATCATTTTTAGTTTGTTAATTTTACAATTACATTACTCAGTTATACCTGATGTATTTCAAGTGGTAAGGTTTTCCTTTTCAACTATTTCAGTAATTCACAAATAATATGTATTGCATTCAATAACAGTAAAATAATTCAGCACACATATTATTTCTATAGGACCAATTTTATGTCAGAAAAACTTTAAATCTGTCTCAGAGTTTCTCTTTATCTAGATTTGTTTTTCAAGACAAAGGTAAAAATAACAAAATGAATGGAGCTTATTGTAAAATTATGTATGTCATTGGCTAAGTCCACCTTGCTATCATCAAGAAGTTACTAGAGTGCCATAATACATATACAATATTAAATATTTTATTTGTCCTCAGAAATATTATATTCTAATATATAAAGCCTACAACTTTAGATTATTATCATGTGTCTTCCCATTACTTTTTATTTATTTTGTTGATGGTACTACGGTCAAATCTACTACCTCAACTACATTCCCTAACCCACATATCATCTATTATGATGTTTAGTATATACTTTGCAATTGTTTTGGAGCTGTGAAATCTTATGCACCTTATTTTAATAGGCCATTTACACAGAGAATGTGGTGTGTGCAAAGGATTAGGAGAAACGCACCTTTCTTAATGAAATCACGCTTTCTTTTCTTCTCTAGCAAATGAGATGAAGTTAGTATTATTTTTAATATGGCCAAGTAGGATGTAAAATTTGTTAACAACTAAAAACTGTAGAAAAAATTAACTAAGGGATCACAACTGGACATGCTACTTCATAAGTAAAGAGGAGAAGGGGTATATAATTGTTTAATTCCCAGGTGAGTGACTGTTCTTTAGGCATAAATTTCTACTCATGCCCATCAATAACAGGACTCTCGTGGATGAATAAAATATCTTATCAGAACATTAAGATATGTTCTGATTGACTACGGAATTCAGATTCTCATTTCTATCTACATTTTAATACTTCTATATTAGACTATTAGAACTATCCTGCAATTTTAAATATACAGTTTCTGAGCACACTCAGCACAATTTTCAAGTTATGTTGTCGTCTTCAGATTCTGACCCTCCCTGGGATACTGTTCTCAATTGAGGCGAGGACTAGACGTTGATACTGTGAAGGTGATGGGGATAAATCCTATAAAACACCACTGCATCTAGTATAGAATGAAGCTTTTGTACTTAGAAGCTTCATTTCTACTATCATTATCATTACTTGTTATAATGACTCCTGCCTGTTGGAGGGATTGTTTCCCTATCTCTTGTCTCAGTGCCTAAATGCAATAAAGTGTCCTTTATCTCTTACTTTTGATGTCGCATTAGAAATACTAATAGTAATGTGTCTCATTTGTGTATGGTCCTTTATAATAACAGGTTTTAAAGTACCCTTATTATAATATCTTATTAAATATCAAAAGAAGGTTTAGAAATCCAGAATTCAAAAGAGTATCAGTCAGAGAAGTAAATGTTTCTCAACAAATTCTTTTAAATCTTTTTTTCTGGTACCATTGGTAGAATCTAGGTCTTTGTGCATGCTGATTAAATGTTCTACAACTTAGCTGTCTCTAGCCCTGAAAATCTTTTAATTTTACTCGCTCAGGTCTTCTCATGTGTCTTAGTGAACAAAATAATAAACCAGGTAGTAACTTGTATGTGCATACTCACTTACTTGGGAAAGATCTAGGAATGTAGAAGTTGAAATAACATAAATCTTGATTTGTAAATGAGTATACACAGTACAATTGTCAATAGGTACATACACAGACTATTAAAATATTAAATATGATGTTATCAGTGTTCAGTTTTTTGATCTACAAAATTACTAGATTTTTTTATGTCTCATTTAGCTTAAAGTTAAAAATTTTACCAAACTATTTTGAAGTGAATAACAGCAACAAAAATAAAATTTCATGGATTATACCTGGGAAATTCAAGGCCGTAAAAATTCTAATGCGTATATAAGGAATATCTTATTTGCAATTCTCCACTGACTAAATTTTTATGACCACAAATTGTCATCTCTACCATTTGTTATAAGTCAAATTTATTATTAGTTAATTTTTGTTACCATCAATTGATTAGAGGAATTGTTTGTTAAATTAGTGTGTCTTGAAGCATCACTAAAATGAAAGTGGGAAATTTTTACATGCAAGGAAAAGATTGTGGACAAACAGGAAGAGTTAAGGGGTGACAAATTTGGTGACTGTTCAGAGAATGATTTACTTAGCATAGCTTGAAAAACTGAAGATCAAGTACTAATAACCTAAGAAGTTGTTTTGAGTGAGCTATACCAAATACTATAAAAATAATGGTAGGGAATTATTATATAAAGGACAAAATTAAAGGTATTAGTCCAAACGCAGCTCAGAATGTTTCCCAGAACTCCTTTTTAAAAATTTTTTTATTAATTTATTCTTGTTACATCTCTATGGTTATCCCATCCCTTGTATCCTCCCATTCTTCCCTCCCTCCCATTTCCCCCTTATTTCCCTCCCCTATGACTGTGACTGAGGGGGATTTCCTCCCCCTGTATATGCTCATAGGGTATCAAGTCTCTTCTTGGTAACCTGCTATCCTTCCTCTGAGTGCCACCAGGTCTCCCCCTCCAGGGGACATAGTCCAATGTGAGGCACCAGAGTACATGAGAAAGTCATATCCCACCCTCCACTCAACTGTGGAGAATGTTCTGTCCATTGGCTAGATCTGGGTAGGGGTTTGAAGTGTATGGCCTGTATTGTCCTTGGCTGGAGCCATAGTTTGAGCGGGACCCCTGGACCCAAATCTGCCTATCATAATGTTCTACTTGTAGATTTCTAGAATCCTCTGGATCCTTCTACTTTGCTATTCGCCCATGATTCTCTCATCTAGGTCCCAATAGGATGTCCTCCCCTCTGTCCCAGTTTCCTGGTAAGTGAAGGCTTTCGTGGGACATGCCCCTTGGGCTAGTATGCAGATATATGTGAATATATACCATTTGAGTCTTTCTGCTTTTGGGTTAACTCACTCATTATGATCATTTCTAGCTCAGTTCATTTATCCACAAATTTTGGGAATTCCTTGTTTTTAATAGCTGAGTAGTATTCCATAGAGTATATGTACCACAGTTTCTTTATCCATTCTTCTACTGAGGGACATGTAGGCTATTTCTATGTTCTGGCTATAATGAACATGGTTGAGCAAATTTTCTTGTTGTGTGCTGGAGCATCCTTAACCCTTTTTGTGGAATCATCTCCTCTACTCAGTCAGAAGACAACAAGTTCACTCTTTAGAGAATTTATACTAGAAAATATCAGTATCTGGGGAAATTAAGAAGACATAGTTAGAAGAAATAATTCATGATTTAAAATGAAAATGATATGAAAACGCATACAAGTAGTATGATCGGTCACAACCACATGTTGTTCCCTCTTTCATCTAGGAGTAGTCACAGAAAATATGTGTCTCCAAACCATGGAATAGATCAGTTTTTTTCATAGAAAATGAGGGGGTCATAAAATACAAACTGTACTAGTACTTTTATATGAGAGTCTGCACTCTGCACATAGAACAAAATCCACCTCATCTGCAGCTCTATCACTAGAAATTACAATTACCTTTTAGTGCCAAAGAATATTGAATATGAATAGGAAATAAAAAATTATCAGTTATTTGAGAGAATTAAATAAAAATAAAAATGCATAAGAAGAAAGGTACATAGAGTATCTAGACCTCTATGATTGACATCTATACAAATACAAGAGATTATATTGAATTCTTGAAGCAAAAATACTATTTTAATAAAAAGTAAGAAACACAGAACAAGAATGAGTTCTGTAAGATAAAAATGTCATTGGTAAGATATAATATAAATTGGAATTGGAGGCTAAATCTTCAAGAAACCTGATAAAACAAAGAAATGAACAATAAGAAAGAAAAAGGCAATAAAATCAAGGAATCATTCCATTAAGTTCAATATATGAATAAAGTAGTTAAGAGAGAATATAGAAAAGAATTTACTAAAAATATACAGCATTTCCTACAAAGGAAGACATGATTCTCAAGATTGCAAATTACAATTAAGTTACCAGCATAATATAGAGGGCTCATATCAAGGCATATTCTGTAGCATTTCAGAAGTCTAATGAAATTCTAAAATCTTCCAAAGAGAGGAAGATATTCAAATTAAGTTGAATATATGTAGGTAGACAGATAGAATGGGAGAAAGAGGGAGATAAATCGGTAGCTGTTGAGAGACAGAGATGGGCGGTTTGACACATGATAGATAGGTAGATAGATAGATAGATAGATAGATAGATAGATAGATAGATAGATAGATA